>WWET01000787.1:67152-121446 GCA_011038615.1 Limnodynastes dumerilii | reverse complement strand
TTCCTATCCCAAGTCTAAATAACAGTGTGATAGTAAAGCTGGTCAGTATCTGTATGCAGTAAGCAATTCAAAGTTATATCTGTGCATGCAAAGAATACAGTTGACTTGACTCCCCCTGAAATCAACATGGTTGTGCCCAGGTGTAACCTTCCTCTCTTAATTACAAGCTCCTTCTTAAGTCTAGATCCAGCCCAATAATCTAATTATTTGTTTAATTTGTTGTGATTGCAAGTTCACTTATGTTATGTAATTAAAGTTGCAAGTACTTTTTCATGTGACTGCAAAATTAGAATACTTTTTAAAATAACTATAAAGCAATATGCTATTAACGCTTCTATCTGTTAAAATTTATGTCACAAACATTGGGAGGAAACCAAATACCATTATAAGCTTATTCACAATAATATGATTGTAGTCTTCTGTAAAAGAATTGCACTGTATAGGGATTACAATAGATTGGTGTAGTGTGACAAGTCAACTTGGTAAAACTGATTAGCTGGGTGAAAAAGGTTTCCAGGGTACGATAACTGTGACTGATGTAAGGAACAGCCCACACCCTAATTGGCGATAGAGGGAGAAGAGCTTGAAATAAACGTCAATTACATAGTAATACTACACTATATTGAAGCAGCTTTTTCCTGCAGCATACAGAGGAAAAAACTGCAAGAAGGATCAAGCAAGATTTATTGGAGAATGTAACTGGATACTGAAGGAGGAACTGTTTGAATGATGAAATAAATTGCAACTAGAAGTTTTGGTAATACTGTTAAGATAGTGAAAGGAAGAGTCTGAATTTATTGTGATGCATTACTGTTTGTGGATGTACCAATAGAAAGTTCTAAACCTGTTTGTACATTGTCATTTGATACAGTTATTATAAGTTGTGATTAAGGTGTATTGAATGTAATTGCAATGTTCAGAAAGTTGACAGTTAACATGTCGGCACAAAAAACTGACAGGGTGAAGTTACTTTCCCATGACAGGATTGTTAACTCAGCAGAATATTGTATTGCCAGCACTTACTGTTTTTAGCATTACAATAAGCATAACCACAACCCCATCCCAAAATGTAACCCTAATTATGGTGAATAAAAGGTACGTTTTGTGAACGCTGAGGTATTATAAATAAAAAGGGAAATCAATAAAGTGGTGGAGTGAACTGTAAAATTGTATAAAATAAAGTGTTTCCAAAACAAATGGAGCGAAAACTGATAATGTATTAAAACTACAAAAATTTTAAAAAATTGCCTAAATATGGAACGTAATATATCAATAAAAAAGTGAGTAACTCTGTGAATAAACCATGTTCATTTCTTAGGGGTATGAAGCAAATGCACATGAACAATACTTGCAATGTAAGAGATTGGGTCACTTTGGGAATTGTCAGTGTGAAATAACTAGTCCTATACCCATGCCAGGTATTTGTATCCAGATGTCACTCATAAAGAGAGGAATATAAATATTATACTTTTAATAAGTGGTACAACCACCAGAGGCAAAAATATGGTTTTATGGTTTCAATTTTAAAAATCAGATGGTTAAGTCCCATAATGTCAGAATAGCCCATACTGAGGTTACAGCCTACTTTCTAATCACCTCTCCTTACCTGGGGAAGGAGAGATAGTTAGACAAGATATCTTTAAATATGGAATGAGAGAAAGGCTCAGGGTGGTTCTATGTGAGGTCCAGATTGCCAGTCTGATGGCATTATTCAAAGATTTCTGCTATGCCTCTAGCAAAGAAGTTATTTCCACAAAGGTGATTATTTTCTGGTATGATCCCTTTTTGTTTTAAATTGCTTGATTTTATTCTGTTTAGTCTTGTAACTGTCTATTGTTAAATCTTTTTTCTACGTAATAAGCATTGTAACTTTTTGTAGAATAAATTTTATGTTTATTTTGCCTTGTTAATTTTTGTTCTGAAACACTGAGGGCCAGATTTACAAAAAAATTTTGTTAAACTAAAGTAAGTTCAGGCTTAAATCACTTGAGATGAGGGTTTGTGAAAATCGCTGTACAAAAATATGCTACGGTGAGTTTCAAAAGGCAGAGCATACAAATCGTTGTATTTACTATACAGCGATTTGTAAAATCCCTGCCAACTCGTCTCAAAATTTGGCGATAAAAAAGAAGGTGGGTATGACTGTACATATACCATAAGAGCATCTCGTACCAGAGGGTATATATAGGACCCCATTAATGACAAGAGTCATTTGCCAGAGACACCCCGAGAAGGAAGGACCTCTGTGTCCCAATTGTAGCCTGGCAACATAGATGACATCAGAAATGTGAGTATGTACATTTTTTAGTCTTTTTTTTCAATAAATGATTTTGATGGGGGTTTTTAATTCACTTTAAAAAGCCACAATGATTTTTAAATTTTAAGGGTCGGGCCACATTGTATCTTTTTTGGAAAGGAATGAGGCAAATTTATTCTTATAATTTTAGCATCAGGCACTTCCATTAATCAATTTGTAGAATCACGGGACATTTATTATTTACTAAATATGGTCAGGGCATATTGTCATATTTCTTTATTGTGATTGGGCCATAACAATTAATTATTTATTATGTTTGGGCCATATTATGTAGTTCATTATTCTGTTCAGGGCAGATTTTTTAAAGTAATTATTTATTAATTGTGGTCAGGGCCATGTTAATGGCTTTTTTTTTGTAATGGGTGACTTAATGTATTTTTACAGTATTGGGAACTTATTTTGGTAATGTTGTGCATTATGGTTAGGGCATCTTTCACTTAACCCTTGGCATGCTTATGGTACTAGAAGGCACAGCATACCCTGCAATACAAGGGCATGCTGTGCCTTATAGCACTAGATGACGCAGCATGCTAATGGTCAATTGGTTGCCGCGGCAGCCATTTTCAGTATTGCTTTTTTTTCTTATTTTACTATAACTTTAAAACAGTTTTTTTTTTCATCTCAAGCGATGTCTGGCGATTTTTAATGGGTTCATTTGCCGCGATTACAAGCTTAATCGTGGTGAATAAACCCTTTAAAAATCCCAACACATCGCTGGAAATTGTAAATCGGTGGGGGAAATCGCCCCTTAGTAAATACAGTGATTTTATTTTTAAAATCGCTACCAAACTATGGCGATGTCCCGCGATTTTTAGGGGCGGTTTATCTCACCCCTTAGTAAATCTGGCCTTAGTCTCTGAAGAAACTTGACTGCTTTTTGGCTACTGTAACTCATAAGGAGAATTGATAACTCACAAGGTGATCATTTTAATAACTGCAGTTATTAATCCAGGGGGATTGTAGAAATAAATTCATGGGGTGCTAGTTTCCGTTAAGTGCATTATAATTTTGTTGATAGGATTGCATTTACCTTTAAAAATGCATGGTGGCCGCTGAATTATTTGGGATAAATATAGAGATTTACCTTAATAGAGGTAGGTGATGCTACAATATTAATGTGGATTTAATGTGCTAGGCCCTCAGGTAAATTTAAATTTGGGTTTCCAAGTCAGGGATTCTGATGTAGGTGGTCTGGGTTCCTTGTATTTTTCCAGCCTTCCAATATGCCCCCTTTTGTATTTCTCCAGTCTTCCAATATAGCTCCTCTTGTATTTCTCCAGTCTTTCAATATGCCCCCTCTTGCATTTCTTCTGTTATAGTCCTCTTGACTCACATGCAGACTATGGTTATTTTAGCATCCAATTAACTGACCAACATGTTTTTGGAGTGTGGGAGGAAAGCTTTAGCATTGAAAAACAGGAAAAAAATAATTTACAGCAAGCAAAAGATATATATCCTATATTATTATTTATTTTTATTCAAATATTTCAGGTGTATTGTCATTCAAATGAACATCTTAGCATATGGTGATCAAAGCAATTTGCAATACACTCAGTGAAATCACAATTTAAACATAAGATATCTAATATATATTAATAGAAAGAAAACCAACCCTTTCTGATATCTTTGGGCATGTTGAGTTCTAAGACATTGGGCCTGATCCAGAACAACGCTTCGGAGCGAATTTACGCGTGGCAGAGACGTAAAATCGCTGTTTTGTATGCACTGCGCACCATAGAAAATACGCACATTCACGTAGGGTAATTGTTATGGGCCATGCCATTCACGTATGTGTCACGTAAATACTTATGTGTGGGCGTGATGTGTCACGTAAATACTTACGTGTGGGCGTGCCAATTTTACGTTACTCCAAAATACGTCTGAAATACTTGAAGTAGGCGGGGGGGGTATTTAAAGTGTACAGTATGGGCGTGCTTAGCTGCGTAAATTCGTGTTGCCCATACCTACGTGTGCGTATGACAGCGGTTACGTTGGAAAAAGTTAAGGTAGGGTTTGGAAAGCGTATCTTGACAAAATACGTCCGTGCAAGGGGTGTGCCGAGGGGAGTGTAGCGAATTTACGCGCACGAAAATACGCTCCGCGAATAAACGTACGGCAAATGTAGTTCTGGATCTACCCCATTATCTGAGGCTGAGCTTTCACATGCAGTACAAGTTTATCATATGTAATGTATGTGTCTTAATCTCCTAGAAACACCCACACAACTGTAGCAGCTATGCACAAAATAAGTGTGATGAAAGCAGGTGGCCGTTATAAGTATAAAATGAGTATAACATGAATAAAAATCATATGCATAAATGGATTACTGGTCAAGAACTGTAAATGGATCATGGAATCAGTACAAAGGTAAAAACTGATTTGACAAAAATTTTGGAAGTTGAACTGTAAAGTGCTGTAAAATATGTGTGTGTGTGTGTGTGTGTGTGTGTGTGTTTGTGTGTGTGTGTGTGTGTGTGTGTGTTTGTGTGTGCTCCATTATAAATTCTAAATAATGGTATTTTTCCCCTAAGCTATATATTATTTCTTTAAATTATTTCAGAAGGCAGCATGAAATCTTCTCTATATGTTAAACTATAACAAATCCTTGTTATCATTTCAGAAAAATCACTTATCCCTGTGTAGAGAAACTAGAGCAGTGGTTGTCTATGCAAAGCAAATGGGGAACATAGAGCACGTCCTACAAGCTGTACATTTGTCTCTGTGATGAAATGGCTGCATGCTCTGCACCATTGTTTTTCTGTGGAGATTAATGGTCATAGTGGGAATATCTGTCTCTCCTCTGTTCTACTGTCAAAAGTGGAGTGGACGACAAGCAGATTAAATTACGTCCATTTGTGCAAGACCTTAGGCTATATAAGTACAGTATTATGGCGGAGAGAGATAACTTCCTGGTAAAGACACAAACATAAAATATTTAAGATACTGTATAAATGAGGCTGTAAAGGCCTAAAATGTAGGAAATAAGTAAAATGCTGACTAAATTTAACCGTACTTTTAAACAAAAGGCAAATGTCCTTAAAAAAATAATAATAATATTGGGCCTGATCCAGAACAACGCTTAGGAGCGAATTTACACGTGGCGGAGAAGTAAAATCGCTGTTTTGTACGCACTGCGCATGCGCACAGACGTAAATTCGCTGTTTAGTACGTACTGCGCATGCGTACCATAGAAAATACGCACAATAACATAGCGTAATTGTGAACGTATGGGCCATTCACGTATGTGTCACGTAAATACTTACGTGTGGGCGTGCCAATTATACGTGCATCCAAAATACGTCTGAAATACGTGAAGTAGGCGGGGGGTTGTATTTAAAGTGTACAGTATGGGCGTGCTTAGCTGCGTAAATTCGTCTAGCCCATACGTACGTGTGCGTATGACTGCGGTTACGTTGGAAAAAGTTAAGGTACGGTTTGGAAAGCGTATCTTGACAAAATACGTACGTTCAAGGGGTGTGCCGAGGGGAGTGTAGCGATTTTACGCGCACGAAAATACGCTACGAAAATAAATGTACGGCAAACGTAGTTCTGGATCTTCCCCATTATTCAATAATATTCAATAATATTGAATATATGTTGCTTTTTTCAGTTATTGTAGTATTGCATATGAATAAATGTTAAATTAAGGAAATTAACATATTAAAATACAATACAAAATTAATGGAAGTTGTAAAAAACAGGTTTCAAAATGTAAAACGAGAACTAAGAAAATATCCCTACTTGGCACTGGAGTGGCAAAGATAATACCAGTTTATTACTGTGTAATCAGTATATAATTAATTCAGCAGCACTCAGCTACATGAGTTTCTTAATCAGCACTAGAAAGACGCATTCCATAAAAACAGAATAGACTAAAGCAACACCAAGATTAAAACATAAATACTGTGTAACAAATTATGCAATAATTACTTATTATAATAATTAACACACAACACTAGAGAATGTATTATATAAGACCCTATAGAAATGAAATAGGCATCAGTTGTAGTCACGTATAGTGCCACACAGGAATCAGAATATTGTGCCCACAGGTCCAAAGAATACTGAATCCCTCCCCAACAGCCATGTGAGAAAGATCTTCTGGTTAACAACAGCTCGAGACCATAATGGATTCAGGGAAAATCGTTATACAGTAGTTTAAATAGCTGTCAAAGTTGCAGGGATCAGTAGGGCTATACACTTTTAATAACTCAGTATTGGAAAAGATTTTGTTTTAAAGGACTGACGTAAAACTGTGGTTTATAGTGAACCTAAACATCAGCAGGGTGTGACCTGTGGCATTTTACTCCTAACTAGGAACATCAGGAAACTGTGAAATCTAGAGACATTCATCCACTGCATACCAAGAACTTTAACATGCACAAGTGTGTAATAGAGATGTATTAGCAGAATTGCATTTGTAGAACTATTTTGAGCATTAGTTTGTAATATGTACAGTTTACAGCAGTGGAACTTGTATTATTCAACACAGTTAATTACTATAGGCTGTTTTCACAGATCTGGGGCCAGATTTACTAAGCTTTGGAATAGTCGAGATGTTGCCCATAGCAACCAATCAGATTCTAGCTCTCACTTTCCTATTACGTAATAAAGAATGTCAGCTAGAATCCGATTGGTTGCTATGGACAACATCTCCACTTTTCCAAACCCGCAGCTTACTAAACCTGTTTGTTAAAGGTACACAATTATACGCATGTACGTTGCAAGGCAACACCCATGACGTGCATGCGTATGTAATTAGCCGAACCCACAAATGTTAATTTAAATGCTTCACCCCACCCACTTTCACGTAACTTTGTCCGTACGGATTCCAACCACGCCCCTCCGCACGTATATGTCCCCAAGTGCGATTCACAAGTACGTGCCTAATGGACTTCCTTGTGTATTATCTACGTAAACAGCGTAAATAAAGTTACTACGCATGCGCAGTTACTCCCATCCTAAAAATAAGCATGGAACTCCGCACAAAAACTTATCTGTGAATACGGCCCTGTATCTGAATATGTTTTGTGAACAAAATGTATAGTGTGAATGATCATTTGTGAGAGAAGTCTCCTATCATGGTTCATTAGATATAAAAGTATTAGATGTACTTATATGTTTTTCAGTAAGTCTGTAAGGATATCATTAGCCTGATGAATTATAATAATAACATGTTTCTGTAGACTAAATTGAGGCTTCTCTTGTGGATTTTGTGCGATTACTCACATAAAGCTGTTATAATGCTCATGATTTACTGCATTATTTAAAGTATTAATAAATCTGACAATGGCCTTCCAACAGACATCACACAGTCAATAAATCTGTCCAAGCCACTAGATTATGTTGGCCATGATTGCACAATTGAAAATGCAAAATACGAACTTAACAAAATATGCATTGATGAAGTGTCCATTCATGGGAGCCATGTAGTAGGAAGTGATCAAGAAACTTGAGTTTCACTGACACAATTGATTTTTTTTTTCTTAAGCTTTAAATAAAGAACCGCAGATCAATAAAGCTATTTTTAATTATCCTTTAAGTACCGGTATATTATAAGGCAGCTTTGACAAAAAAATATTGTATCCACTATAAAAGTACTAACTTAATTGAAAATATTAGTTTACAATATTTATAGTTCAAAATATTTCTCTGGGATATTCGTTCTCTCTATGCTACTGGCTAGATTTTTTTCTGTTTTTATACATGACAATGTCATAGAGTAGTTGATTTATATAATTAAAAAATCAGTTCAGTTCTAACGAAACTTACTTTTTAATTCCCTCAGTGATTAATTACTTTTTAATGCAACGAAAATTCTTCATTGAAATACTGGGGTCACTAAGTTGGTTTTTCACCCAAAATTCTCTAGAGGGCTCACATGCTGGCAGCTTCTATGTAAGTATTTTCCCTGCATGCAAAAGAATTTCAATGAATTAGCACCCCTTACTTTGCTGAATGGTTTAGCCGAGATGTACCTGTTTTGCCCTTAAACTCTGGATTAGTCCTAAATAGTGATTAAGGAATCTTTCCCATCACTCTGTCACTGCACTTCCACGGCCATTCTCTCCCACATCTGTCAGGACTTCCTACCAGGAATGCTCTGTAGCTATATTCATAACACGGGAGCATCACAAGTGACTTTCTCTCTTGTACACTTACTGCAGCTGCTCTGCTTCCTCTTCCTGTAACTTTCTTTTATATATTCTTATATATAGACCCTTCAGACTGAATTGTTACCTAAGAACAACTGCAGACTTCTGCTCGCTACGTATGGAAGTCTGCAGGAAAATGATACTGCGTCTGTGCAGTACCATTATATCCACAACGGAGTGCAGCATTGGTGCAGATAGGAGATATGCATGGGGGGTGTATGCAAATCATGCAGTAAGGGCTTGGCTAAGCCCTTACGTACAATGCAGTATTCTGCAAGAAAGGGTTTCCGTGTGGGATACTTATGGTAGGGTTCCTGCTGGCGAATACACAATCTGCATAGAGGAGAGCAGGGGGGAGGTCCAAGGGAGTGCCCTGCTATCCAGCATGTGGACTTGTGAATCACAAAGTCCATACCATAACCTCGGCAGTGGAGGCTACCATATGGAATTAAAGGGTAATTATGAGTATGGTCCTTCATCTCTTTCTCCACCTCCATAGTATTATTGTGAGTTCCAACTTTGGGTTAAACATAGGCAAGTTATGTAAAGATAGAAATGATAAAAAAAAAATAGGGTAATAAAATAATTAGCACAGTCATTATAATGCTTCCAGTGGAGTGAAAATGTTGTCGTTATTTCAAGTTTTTTCCCTTCTTGGTGTGTTGTAGGATGTGTCAAAATGCAATGATCCTCTGGCAATATGCTCATTAACTGAATGAAATGGATCTCATATACATATATTAAATAAGCCTGATGCCACAGTTTCACACAGCTACAGCAATACATAGCACTGACACTGAATAAATAGACAAAACAACCTTAATGATCTTAGATGTTACAGCATAATGATTACAGATACAGAATAACAACATTGAATAAAAATCTGTCACCTAACATGTTATCTTTGACTATTACTTGGCTTTAATTTTGAAGTGTGGCATTTAAAGTCAATTCCAAACTTCCTGCACCAGATGATGAGAATACTGTTGCCTACTCCTGCCTCCAAGAGCTACAGTGACTGGAACTGGCTGTGCATCTGGGCTCCTACACAAAAAACCTCAAGTGTGTGTGTGTGTGTGTGTGTGTGTGTGTGTGTGTGTGTGTGTGTGTGTGTGTGTGTGTATGTGTGTGTGTGTGTGTGACTGAAACAGACCATGTCTTGGGAGTCCTGCAGAGAAAATCTGATCTATCCCTACTGTAAAGCTCTATGAGAATAAGACAAATAGTGGTATTAATATAATAAGAAAATGTGATTTAATTCCAGTTTGTGGGCAATTCAGAAAGATTATTACCTATAATTAATTGTCTTTAATAAAAGCACTTGGTTCTCTTCTTTATTGGTGGTGCATAAAACACTTATTTTTCTGTATTTTGTTCTGAAAGTGAACATTACATTTTGTGGAATAGTTTGAAAATTGTATTGATTGGATACTTAAAACTAGTGCACTGCTGCTCAATCCAATCATAATCAATGTCTAAATGTAATTATACCATGGTAAATAAATGTTTGTTGGTTTTCCAATAGCATCAAGATAATCTCTGTAGGTACCGTTGACATGATTGGTTTGTCTTTTATGCGTACAGAACACAGTCTCCTATTTAATTAATGCTGACAGATGAAGGAAGTTATAAATTTGGAATGTTAACTAACTGCAGAGTAATTAGACTAATTGACCATGTATATCATTATCATCTCAATAATATCTTTGCAATATACTTGACTAATAACAGCAACAAATCTATATAACTATAGAATATCATTGTTACATTCAACTCAAGCTTGAATACGTCTAAATAAAAGTATATGTCTTATAAGTTATAAATCTTGTTAAGTGAAGAAATCACCTCCAAATGGTTTTCAATAAAGCAAACGTTTAAACACAAAACACTTGAAGAAATTTTAGTACAACTAATAAGTAAAAATGAAGGTCCTGGTTCAGAGCTTTGTACGTTTTCCTTACGCAGGGAGGTCCTGCAGTCTGCAAGGAAGAGGGGTGTGAACTGCACTGTCCCTATATCTTGCTGTCATGGTAGTACTTATGTTGCTGTAGACCTACCTTCAGTGTCCCATGTGGATCAGTGGTTACTACGACCATTGATCCACACAGAACACTTTAATACAGCCCCTAATGTAAAATTTACATTGTCCCATCCACCCATCTTATGGAGTTTAGGAAGGTGGTGGGGATGAGGGTTGCCGGTACGAACACCCCTCTTTCGAAAGGGCCATTCATACCAATGCATTTCAAAAGGATTGAGAAATTGATTGCTTCTGCCTTGAGGAGGAGAAACCCTATGCTGTGAATGGTAAGTATTTTAGTATCCTTACTCTCTCCTTTTACTACCCTAACCCTCTGCTCTCCTCTAAGACTCCCTTTCCCACAGCCTAGCCCTAAGACTCCACTTCCCATAGCCTAACCCTAAGACTCTCCTCCCCGCAGCCTGACCCTAAGACTCTCATCCCTGCAGCCTAACCCTGAGACTCCCCTACCCACAGACTGACCCTAACCCTCCCCTTCCATTACCCTAACCCTAACCCTCCCCTTTCTTGACCCTAACCCTACTTTCCCCAGAGCCTAACCCTTAGGAAGCCTCACCTCTCTGGTCTTGTCTGCTGTGGGGGTCTGCAGCTTTCGATGCAACAGGTCCGTCAGTTCCCGGAACATAAATGGGTAAGTATGCCGATTGGCATACTTACCCGTTCTCAATAAATATTCGCAAATGTCTGCCTTTTCAAAATAGAGACAACCAAAAATGAGCTTTCAGTTGTTTCTATTTCTAAAAGTAGTATTTGTTGCCGGTTTCTTCCTCCCAACCACCCTGTTGGATGGATCTCCAGCTAAGTTCTGTACGCCTGGCGTTCCGTATCGTAACACCTGGCGGACGCATGCACGCTGCCTGATAATTACCCAATTACTTCTGCAAGCAGGTTGGGGACCAAAGTGTTTACAAATAATTTACAATGTAAAGCAAAACATTACAATCTTTATTATGTCTTTTAATGATGGTAAAATGTCTTCAAAGTACCTATGGTTACAATCTGATGATCAGCCTTTTATATTGAATGTTTCTTGCAGTCTCCTATTAACATCCATTTTGTCCCAATTATTCACAGTTGGAAAAACACATAAAAAATGTTCCTAATGCACCAAACTTTAATTATAAGAGTGCACCTTATTTCTGGATTCGAAGAGAGATTTCAGGTTATATCTATACTGCCCTTCAGTCATTAATACTTTTACTACTGCAGATGCATAAATCAATTAAAACGTTTTAGAGAAGTATATTAATGCATGATTAAAGTGACAGTCTAAGCAAGATATATTGCTAACCTTATTCTCTCTGATGATCTTTGTTGGAATTGATGCTGTTAAATCTGATTACTATGAGGATTCAGTCATATATCTAGGTCACCTTGTTATCATCTGGAGTAAACCTCTAATTTAGAGACTTTAGAAGCATTTAAGAATTTACTTTACTCAGATACTTGTCTTTAATGTAATTAAAATAACGCGTGTTTAGTAAATAAAAACTAATTACATTTAACAATCGCATATTTGTTTAGATTTGTTTGTTGCTTAGAGTTATTTTTGGTGCAGCTACTTTTTACAGGCTATTTTTTCATCCATATTTTAGCTTCATTATTTACACAGAATAATAGATTCAATGAGCAACCGCTTGAAACTATAAAATCACCTCTAATACTATTTGGTGATAACCACCATCAACACATCAATACATCAATGTCTGTGGCTAACAAATGACCCAGTATTCTGAACATGGGGTTGTATTCAGAGATCCGTTTTTCCTCAGTGTTCCGTGCGTATTGTTAAGTATGTTTCAACTGCGAATGCGTAGTAACTTTTTATACGCTTTTCACGTAGACTATACGCGCAGAAGTGCCTCACGGACGGATTTGTGAAGCGGACACGGGTAAATACACACGGAACTTTCAGGGAAAAATACGCACGGAGGAATTTACATAGAAATGGGCGGGGGGGGGCATTTAAATGAAGGGAACTGGGTACGCTTGGATATGGCCACAGCTGGTCTATGGAGGTGGAAGTCTCCATGGACATGGATTAGCAAGGGGAGTGACTGCTGTTTTGGTGGGTGTTACTTTCTCCGTCCGTGCGTATATTTGCGGACTGATTACCAGACGGATCTCTGAATACGGCCCATGGTGTCTATTGCTTATGAAGTAACAATATGATCGCTATAAACCACCAGCATCTTTAACAGCTCAACCAACTGCCAAAGAGTCATGTTGGCTATGTATTCTTGCTTTCTTTGAATCAAGCACGTTTTTGCATGCAGTGATTAGACATATTGCTCTAAGTTTATTTGAACTTTGTGCTTTCTTTGTGTTTTCTTTTTCCTGTAAAACTGTTGCTTTATAAATCACGTTCTGAAACAGAAAAGAATGACTTGTCCACATACTAGATGAATGTGCCCTTGAATATTAGTTGACACTTCCTAAACAAGAATTTTAGCAACACTGTTGGCTCAGGTTACGTTCTTGCAGATGTATTTTATTTTACTATTGTTTTATTTAGGACATTTAAACATAATAAACATAATAAAAAAATTTCCTATTCAATTATCTTATTACTTATCTAACGCAATAATATATTTTGAAATGAACTGTGTTTACGTACAAATGTTTTAAAAAAAAAAGAAAAATAATAAAAGAAAACTCTTAAAATATGTTTATATAGTTATAAAAAATGTCAGTTGCAAATACAAATTATTCATCTATTTTTACCTCGTCCTTGATTATAAATACCTATTGTAGGGATGATAAAATAAAATGTCTAAGTCAAAAAAGTATACAAGAAAATGAATAACCTCTTTATGTTGCATGGTCTAATATGATAGTATTTTCTGTGCTGCAGAAAGAGGGTGGATCATATAATAGCAGAAAACACCCTATAGGAGGGCATATAAGGGTAATAAAGAAGACTCTCAGACTCTTCTGACTCCTTGAATGGGAGGACAATAGTAGATTGGTGTAGAGGAGATACCCCCAAAAAATATCCACTGGGGAAAGGTGACAGAAATTGAGATTTGAGGCCGGATCCAGAACTACGTCCGTCTTCCATAGACGGACGTAATTCAATGAACAATAGCTACTGCGCATGCGTAGCAGCTATTGTACGTAATCTGCGTATCGTTTCGATACATAGATTGCGTATATGCGGTCTTTTAGACCGCATATAAGCAATCCACGTATTGAAACGATACTATGGAAGACGGACGTAGTTCTGGATCCGGCCCATATTTATTAAAGCAACATATGTAAAGTCACCTTTCCCCAGTAGTATTTTTGGGGGCATGGGGTATCTTCTCTACACCAATCATGATGTAAAATAACTGATATAAAACATTAATATAAGTAGGGCAGGGATAAAAATAAAGTTTTTCCACCTTACTTAGGGCCACATCTTACGGGCGCCCGAGGTCAGTACGGCCAGCCCCGTGCACTCCCCACTGTCGGTAGTAAATCAGGACACTTACGTGTCCAGATTCCTACCCTACCTTTTACGATCAGGTATGCAACCTTACGGCCACATAGTTGATCATAGTGGGGCTTCCCCCGCCCCGTCCCCTAATTAGCATGTCTATCTCCGCCTTTACAGTGGAGATACGACATGCGTAATGGGGGGGGAAAGCCCCTTTTCATAAGAGACAGCGACCAGCCCTTACAGCGTTATCTTTGACATACGTATGCGCACAACCTTTAAAACAGGGGAATTACGTATGACATGAACATAATTCCCCTATCGGCCATAGCCCAGGATCTGGGCCTTAATGCTTAAATAACCTCCGCTGCTACCATCTCCCCCATTGCATTAGCTTACCTTTCCCCAATCAGAAGACAAAGTAGCCTTTATGAATAGCAATCCCGCTCTAATTTGAATAATAATAAATATCAGTATGTCTGGCACCTCCCCCCACCTCTGTCTCCCTTACCCCATAGCTCAAGTTATAAACGTGCTTTTCAGCATTACACATCTAATGGTCTATAAGCACTGACCCCTGCTACTTGCTAGATTGTCATCTGATTGCAAGCTATTTTTTGTGCTTTCCTTTGTTTTCTTACTGTTTGCCATTTTTGGACATTGGATGCTGATTGTGGGCCGTATTCAGAGATCCATTTTTGAGGGCACGTATGTGCGTATTTTTAGGATCGAATCCACTGCGCATGCGTAGTAACTTTATGTACGTAGTTTATGTTGAATATACACACGGAAGTGCCTAACGCACATATATACAAAATCGTACTTGGGGACATACGCATGTAAATCAGACGCATGGGAAAATTTACATAAAAGTGTGCGTGGGGGGGGGCATTTAAATGAGCGCATGGACGGAGCATATATTCGCACATAAGTACACACAGATAGAATAGAGTGGCCTATGGGCTTATAAGTCACCAACCACACGTCCGCGAGAGGGGAGTGTCAGGGTTGTTGGTGGGTGTTTCCTTGCTCCGGCCGTGTGTACAATTGCATACCTTTAAAAAACGGATCTCTAAATACAGCCCTTTCTGTCATTCAAAAATAAAAACATTGAGTGCATAAAGTATTACTGACTATTGAAAAATATCCAATATAAAACTCACTTAAAGAAAACAACTTCTAATATTTTAAAGCAATATGAAAGATCAGCAACAGTTCCAATAATTATTATTTTTTTAAAGTACTTTTTAGGAGGCCTGTTAATGCAGCCAACTGAGAGGAAATTGCGTATGCAGATGATTTGCTATTAGTGACTGGAGAGCAGACAGGTCTGTGCACTGTGTCACTTCACAGTTATTTGCCTGATGGCATCTGTCACACCTTCTAATCTAGTATTCTCTCTGGTGGCTGTATCTGAATATTCACCTATTCACTGTGTCATACCACACAATGATAGGTGAATGTCTGGAATAAAAATTAAATCAGAGTAATGGCAATGACAATGTACCAACAGAGCTAAACTTTCACTACAGTATTCCTAGCATGGCACAACAGGATTAGTAAGATTATAAATGTTGATTGCTAATAGACATTTTGGATCTGCATTGTTATAGCACTCCAATTTTTTATGATTCCCATTGTAAAATTATCAGAAATTTAAGATGTCTGCATTGTATACATATAAATACTAGACAATTGAGTGTTTATGTTTGATAATGGCCACCAGAAGGGTATTACAACCACCAACACATAAATGAACACTAGAATTATCTCTTTAATTTATATTGGGCACTAAAATACTCCCTTTATTTACCAGAAACCCCCCGCTCTTTTTTTTTTGAAAATTGACACAAGCTCTGGTCCATTGTGTAATGTGCTCTACTAATGCATTTTTTACTGCTATTGCTATTAGATGTGTACCTTCAATATAAAACTACTGTTATAGGACCAGATTCAGAATTAAGAACGTCTGGTAACTTACGCACGCAAAATGCGGAAGTGGAGTGATTTCTATTTAGGGCGCATGTGCAGAGCATGGAGATACGAAGCGTAATTGGAAAGATGCGATGTGTAGCAGGTCCTTTACTAAAGATACGCACCTAACAAGCGACTGCTTCTTAGGTGTGAATCTGGTCCATAGTCAGTAAAATAATGCCTTATTAGAAGAAGCATCAATCTGCTGCTTATCAGGCTTAATAGAAGCATGATCGTGAATTTTATTGGAAAAAGAGTTTATTAAAAAGTGACTTATTGTTCAGTTTAATTAATTACATTTATGTATATGTGTAGATATGATTTTATACTAAAACTAGGAGGATTGATTGAATAAAAATACACTTAACTTTACACTTACACCAGCTAGGAACAAGTGCATGGAATCTGACCTGCTACTGCAATACTTAACTGCCCCCTTTCTAATTTAAATATTGTGGAAATCCCTGTTGCATTAGCGCAGAGCACGTGGATGTGGACACAGGTGGAGGAGCAGCAGTACACCCATCTTTCTGTGTTCGCTCCCATTCCGAGCATGCACAGGTTCTAGGATCAGGTCCTAGGTGGAAGAGCAACTCTGGATAAGGTCCTAGGTGGAAGCGCATCTCTGAATTATGTCCTAGGTGGAAGCGTAGCTTTGGATCAGGTTCTAGGTGGAAGCAAAGCTCTGGATCATGTCCTATGTGGAAGCGCAGCTCTGGATCACATCCTAGGTGGAAGCACAGCTCTGGATAAGGTCCTAGGTGGAAGCGCAGCTCTGGATAAGGTCCTAGGTGAAAGAGCAGGTCTAGATCAGGTCCTAGGCGTAAATGAAGCTCTGGATCAGGTCCTAGGTGAAAGCGCAACTTTGAATCAGGTCCTAGGTGGAAGTGCAGCTCTGGATTAGGTCGTAGGTGGAAACGCAGCTCTGGATCAGGTCCATGGCCTTATTTTTGTGAAAGACTGGGATTTTTTTTCATTATTTCTAATACATGTTATGGAAACCATTGTTTAGTTAAATTGTTTTATATATTTTTGTTCCTTCTTGTTTATTTATTACTTTCATTATTTATATAATTTGCATTTGTATAAAAACATCTTAACAATAGTTTTTAGAAGTACACATATACAAAAGACTATAATCAGCAGTATAGTAGATTTAATTAATAAGTACTCACTATATAAGGCACCCCAATTTGCGGTATTCATACCTAGGATGCAACTGTACTTCCCATAATTTTAATAGTAAATAGATTTTTTAATTATGTTTTAAAATTACAATTGGTCTCCTAAGAATGCTAATATAAATGATGCTATTAACTTTCAAATATTCATCCGTAATTCTAGACTTCAACCACAGTCTCTTTATGAGCTCTTTTCTTACTGATATTTTAAAGGTGCTGGGTGAATTATTACTCATTTTCTATAAAGAAGAGTATAAAACTACAACAGTAAGTGTAATTACCTATAATTACAGACAGTGCAGAGCTAATTAACACAAATTATCATGATCAGTTTTGCCTTAGTTTGTATGTCCCTTGCCTTTCTCAATAAATTTTCTTGCCTCTCTACTATCATGGTGTTGGCCCAATACTCTTTGATTGTACTATACTGAAAGATTACATGGCTTTTGAAAGTACTTTTATATTGCAGAATGATTATCTTTTGTTTTTTCCCAATGTAATCATACAATCATACTTAAGTGTCATGTTAGTTTATTTAGAAATATTAAACACATTGGACTGGATCCTGAGCTCTGCTAGAAGCACTTTCTCTCCTGCCCTGTCCTGGCCTGCCATCGGATTTAATACCAGTATGGAACTCGATTCTATGGATTCAGAATTCCGTCCTGGTAATGTGGCACTATGTCCACTGAGCTTGCATTCTGGCCAATCAAGACTTGAGGGAAGGACACTTGTGTCTCCTTCCACCATCAATTGCCATCGCATTCCTTTTTAATTAAATCTACAGCATAGGCATTGCCCCATCTATATAAACTGTTTCACATATCTGCACTTACCAACAGCTTGAGTCAGACTGGACCTGGTTGTTAGGTCACAGCTCTGTTAGTTAGGCTGCAGGGAGGGGTGTCTTAGGGTTAGATTGCGGGAAGGAGAGTCTTAGGGTTAGACTGTGGGTAAGGGAATATTTGGGTTAGGCTGTGGGGAAGGGCATCTTAAGGTTAGGTTGCAGGGAAGAGAGGATTAAGGTTAGGGTAATGGAAGAGGAGGGTTAGGGTAATGGAAGGAGATGGTTAGGGTAAAGATTAGGGTAAGAGTTAGGGTTAAATTTATACTTACCCTTCAGCGCAGCATCTTTTCCACACCCAGTATAGGATCCCTATAAGTTGCAAAGGGATTGCAGAAAGATCATATTTTTGGTAAAAACATATTACTTTGGATAGGCCCTTGTGATCCTAAACCAAGCAGATACGATATTAGAAGTATCTAAATTGAATTACTTATTTAAAGATAAGGACCCATTTCTTGTTAAACAATCCCACTACTATATGAGAATTTTATAACTTGTAATTTAAAGTAAACTCCCAAGTAATATTATTCTAAAATTTTCGCACAAACCTCATAAAACATTAACGTTCAAGATTATTTGTCAAAATATGTTTTTATTATTTAATGCATACAATAAAAATTAATTCCAAAGTTATCCTCCACATAAAATCCTACAGGGTGATGTTTTTAATCATTATGTTGCATAGTTTATTCAGTAAATTTATAATAAATCCATATTTTGATAATGATCCCAAAGTCAACTACTCAAAGTACAGTATTGTCATGATAATGTTCTTTGCATACAGAAGGTTAAATGCTCCATTTATTTTAAACTGGTACCAATGCTACATTTTAGAGATCTATCATTTAGAATTTATTTTCCTTTTACATATTGTTTTGGAAATAATTTTCTCATTCTACAGTAAATCTGTAGCTTATTTTACGACTTGCCATTATAGTAGTACAAATTTGCGCAAACTTCCCAAAAAGGTGTACATTAAATAGGGTTCAGTCCATACTGATAACAGGACTGAGCTTGTTGCTATTAAAGAATAATTATGTTTCTTCCTTATCTAAATCTTTTTTTATTCTTTTATGTCTTCCTTCTCCAAATGCCTACGCCCTTCCTTGACAGCCTTTGAGGTATAAAAATAAGCAAGCAATAAAAAAATTAAAAAAGCAACAGCAAAAAAGAAACACTGTTGTAGACAAAATAATCATTTTGCTCTGAAGATCTGTTTTAAAATTTGTAAGGAAATCTACTATAAGGTAATCAATATTTCTCTGGCCACCTGAAAAAGACTAAAGAACAAGATTAATTGTTAAGATCTCGGACGGAAACACGAGGAATCATATAATGCAAACCAATAGAGTTTATTGACAGAAGACTCAGACAGATAATACTGGAATAACGGTTAAGATATAATGATGCTGAGGTCCTTGGAAATGGCAGATAATACTGGAACAACAGTTAAGATATACTGATACAGAGGTCCTTGTAAATGGCAGACAATACTGTAACTGTGGCAATAGATAACAGATAAACTAAAGGACATAAATGAGAAAGGAGCAAATGTAATAGAAAGTCTATGGGGATATGAGAGAAATAACAGAAATACGATAGTCCTTGGGGACAGCAGGGGTGAAGTAGAAGTACAGGAGTCCTTGGAAAATGCAACATTGAATATGTGAATACTGGAGCAGATACCAGGAGACTGATGAGTCCAGAAAAAACAACTATAGACACAAAGAATAGCTGAGAATGGGATCCACTGGAGAATCACCTGATTCAGACACAGGCCAGAAGGTAGAAACCAGAGCTGCAATGAACGTAGAGATAGAGAGAGAGCAACAACAGTTTCATTATTTACCACTGCAAGCTGCAGGTTGGAATATCAGCCTGTTTTAAGCTTTAAGTTGTGAGCAATAAAATGCTTTCAAAATCACAAAAAAATTTGCTTGGTAGACTAACTCTTTTAACTTATTTTTATACTAAACAATAGATGTTTTCTTAGAACAAGATCAACATAAAAAAAATGCAGAGTCAAAAGTTAACTGAGGACATTTGCTATAGGTTATTTAATACCTGTAACTAAGAAAATCACAGGTATTGGCAAATTCTTATCTTTCTCAGAATGACAGATTTGTTTTAGGATTTATTTATTTTAGGACTAAGTACTAGTCTTGCACAGCATTTGTTTTTGAATTGTCCTTTGCATAAACTCTTTATTCCAAGAATTTTTTTCTGCGTGTGTAAATAGAATTAATTACAAATTAGTACAAGACTCATGAGAGAAAAAAAAGAAAATCTGATGAATTAACAGCAGCAACATAAGTGCTGGGCCATTAAACTTGCTGTAGTGAGGAAATTTATCTTAAATGTCTAGTCCTGAAGTCATATTTCCACAGAACTCTTCAACACAGCTCTTAAACATGAAGAAATAACACATTTAAGCAAAATAACATATTAGTGATCAATGCGCCATAGAAGTGGCAGCTTGACTAATTAATTCAGCGTTTTCTCTTTTTGAAGCCGATGGGCACTGGTAATCTCTTAACAAAATCAGAACAGTTTTGAAATAGTATTTGAGCTAAGAAATATAGAATATTTATTTTGTACAGCTTTAGGCTAAAAAGCAGATATCATTAGGCAGGAACATCTAAAAGTAAAGCTGGAAAAAATACAGGCAGGCTTTAGTATAGCTGTAAGTCAAAATCAGGGTGTATTTATAATAGAGATATGAAATGTATTTCGTGTTGATATCACAGTATTTTGTTATTTCATTTCAGAATGCTTAAATGAGACTATATATAAACTGAAATTTAAAAACAAAAAGTAAAATTACAATATTTAAACTCAGCAAAATAAATAAATAAATAGAATAAAACTTGCGCTTTTATGGAAGCAGCTAGAACCAAAATCCTAAAAAGGGGAATTTTTATCTTCTCCCCTTTAAACAGGACCTAGCAAAAATGCTTAGCCCCAAAAAAACAAACATTAAAGATGGAAATCGTATGATTTCCATCTTTAATATTAATATTAAAATTCACTCTTTTGCATGCTCAGAACAGGTGTGGTTCACCGCTGAGATCAGCCATCAGCTGTTTTTGGGTCCCCATTTCCAAGAGCGCATGTTTCTGCCCTGCCGCAGACAGGTAAGTGCAGATCCCTCTTTCTCCAACCCCTACCTTTCAATTACAACCCTCCCTTCCTTACAGCCTAACCCTACCCTTCCCCTTCTCCAATCCATCCCCTCCCACAGTCTAACCCTAAGTCTTCCCTTTTCCAATCTATCCCCTCCCCATAGCCTAACACCATGTCTCCCCTTCTAGGCTCTATCCTCTCCCCGCAGATTAACCGTAAATTTCCTCTTCTCCCATCTATCCCCTCCCCACAGCCTAACCCTACACAGCCTAACCCTAAGTCTCCCCTTCTAGGCTTCATCCCCTCTCTGCAGCCTAACATAAAAACTACCCTTCAACACTACATCCCCTCCCCGCAGCCTAAGTGCACTTACCTGTCAGCAACCATTGGAATCATCTAGTGCTGGGGAAAGTCTGCAGTGTGAATATCAACAGGATTTTATATAGATTACGTAGCGCATTACAGAGAATATTTCACATTTACATCAATCCTTGCCCCATTAGAGCTACATTCTAAGTTCCCTAACACAGACATTTACACACAGAAATATGGGTTAATTTATATAGCAGCCAATTAACCTACCAGCATGTATTTGGAGCACCCAGAGGAAACCCATGCAGACACGGAAAGAACATACCAACTCCACACAGATTAGGCCTAGTCCGGGAATAAAACTCATGACCTTAGCTCTGTGCGCTACTTACTGAGCCGCCATGCGCAATAGACACAGCCGACAATTCGCTTTGTGTATTAGAAAATGCCGTTTTCGGAGCGGCAACTCAGAACGGACTGTGAACATGAGACAGCAAAGTGGTATTAAAATGAGAAAAGGGGTGTTTTGGTCATGTTATTAAGTGCAGTAGCTGTCAAAGGAACCTGCACTAAAAATCACTGTGCTGAAAATCTTGTAAGTCATAGGCACAGGTCGTTTACATAGTTACATATTTCTAATAAAAACTGTGATTTTCACATTGGAAAAAAAAATCTCCAAATTTTATGTAAGAATCAATGTTTTAAATACATTTTTGTAGATAAAATAAACAAAAAAATGTGTACCACAATAGCAGAAGAATGTCTCTGTTTTTACATTGTTCCTGTGACAACTTCCAAGTTCAGTGAGATGTAGGCTAAACATTTAGGGCCTGATTCAGAGACTTACTAAAGGGTTGTTTATCTCATTAATATAGGTGTATGGAACTCATTTTCGTATGATGCGTTAGAAGTGGAATGGGGCTGTGCTTCCCTTCCACCCACCAAGATGGGCTGGGGGGAAGCAGTTAAATTTACAGTATGAGAGGTTTCTGCCACTTGTGTGTGGATCAGCGGTCGGGCGAACCACTGATCTGCAAGTGTGACTTAAGGCTGCATTATGACAGTGTTATTCACACTTTTTACGAAGGAGAGAGGGAAGTGACAGGGGGCGTTTACTCCTCTCTCTCATACGGAATTAAACACCCGTAGGTACGGAAAACGAGTGTGGGTCCCCGTAACGAACAGCCCTATTTCGAAAGGGCCGTTCGCTCCCAGCCAGTTCCGAACTGGCTGGGATATCGATTGCTTATGCCTCGATAAGGCATAGCAATCGATCCCCAGAGAACCGAACACGGTGCTCCAAAAGGTGAGTTTCCCCTAACCCGCTCCCTAACCCAAACCCTAGGTCTCCCCACCCTGCAACCTAACCATAAGTCCCTCCCACAGCCTAACCCTAAGTTTCCCCCCACAGCCTAACCCTAAGTCTCCCCCCACGCAGCCTAACCCTAAGTCCCCGGTGGCGCTTCCGAAAATGAATCAGTGAGTATGTCAATCGCATACTTACCTATTCATAAATCAAAAAAAAATTCTGAGAGGGCTCACATTCGAAATAGGGACAGCCAAAAAACAGCTTTCGGGTGTCCCTAATTCGCAATGTGAGCCTTCGCAGCGGGGACTCACAACAACGGAAAACATGCAGGGATGTAAATCCGGTTCCAAGTGCTTCATTGTTTAGCTACTGGCTACAAAAATAGCATTAAAGTGAATAAATAAAAATACACTTCTTTTGGAACTGTAACACTGAATTGTATAATCTGTTTGTTTTTTAAAGTTGTATTTAGTTTTGATATGTGTTAGTAGATTTGTTATCCTTAAATAATCTTGATTTGTTTTGTTTCTTATTGTTTAGAATACTGCAGGTAATCCTTGGTTTCTATAATGAGTTTGACCTATGGCTTGTGCACAGGGAGTTTGCAATTGAACTGACTTGTAAATTGTATATTAAAAGCATAATCCCTACAGAATAATATTGTTGCCCACCAACACTGCACTGTATTTTATATAAATAGTAAAAAAAAATTGAAAAGTATGTTTTTTGCCAACTTTTACACATAAAATGTCAGGAATAAGCTGTAAATTTTAAGCAAACTATAATTAAATCTGACAAACATTCCAGCATATCTGGCAGTATTCAATAATAATGAGGTACCATGATGTGGTTGGCACATTTTTAACTATATATTGGCAGACAGAATTTTCTGACTGCTTGTATAAAACGTGAATTTGGCACTGCTGGTTTTTGTACCACACTTCGTTTTCTGACAAAGTTTTTGTCCAATAAGTTGATAACTTTAGTAGTATTAGAATGTTTTTTGCAAGTTTAAAGTGCTTGAAACTTTCCCTGCATTTGTTTTTACAAAGATTGTACTAAAGTATTTTTACAGAATTATAACATAGAACCTGATTCAGACTGAAGAAGGAGCTTTAAATTAGAAAGGAAAAGTCATACCTGGGCTAAACCATGTTGATTTCAGGGGGAGTCAAGTTAATTGTATTTTTTGCATGCAGGGATATTTCTTTAAGTTGCTTACTGCACACAGATACTGACCAGCTTTTCTATCACACTGTTATTTAGACTTGGGTTGGGAAACGTCAACTCTCAACTCTAATACTGTTTGCAACAGATGAAATATGACTCCCCTGCAATCAACATGGTTTAGCCCAGGAGTAACTAATTTCAAACACTTACTTAAGTCTGGATCCAGCCCGTCTTCTGTAAGTTCATCCCTCCCACTTAGTGTGTTAGCTCACATGAGCAGGGCCCTCCATCCTAGTGTTGTTCCCTCCTCCATCACTCCCCCTCACTTCATACCCTCTTGTCCCCCTCTGCTATCCTTTTACCCCATCCCCACCTGGTGGCTGCCTCTCAACCTCTCACTGCACTCTATCCCCTCCTCCCTGACCTGCCAACCTTGACACCTCAAATTTTTTGCTTTGCTGTCTGTGCTTGCTTCATTTTATTGTATATTTGTGATATTTTTATATTGTATTTTAATTATGTACTATGCTGTGCATCGCTGCCCTGTAATTTATTTTGTTGTTGTATTTTATACGGTGCTGTGGACACCTTGTGGTGCCTTATAAATAAACGATAATAATAATAATAATAATAATTAATAATAACTCTGGGTTAGGCCCAAAACATAACTACCATTTTGATAATACACAAGAGTGAACTTCTACTTGGAATCCTGGGAAAAGGGTGTATACCTACACTGCACCTGCATTTAGTTTTATGAAATGCAGGATGAGTTGATTGTTCTAGACAGAATGAGGCCCAAATTATGCAAAAAATACATACTGTCCTGAATGTCGCTGTTTAGTAGACTTTGAGGTAGATCCACAAGTAGGTACGACAGTCATTGGTCATCTAACTTGAGCACATGCGCACATACTTATTACACTTACGTATCGTAACTTTGTTATGTACGCCAGCTGTTACACAATAGGGGCAGACACCTATATTACGATGGTCGTATCTCTGCCATAGAGGCGGAGATAGCCATGTAAATTAGGGGTCGGGGCAGGCGAAGCCCCGTAAGGCCGCAGACCTAGTCGTTATATTTAAGGTAGGAATCTGAACATGTAATGGTCCAGATTTACCACCAAGAGCAGGGAGTGCAAGGGGTTTGCACTCCCCGCTACGTGATCATGCTTACAGACCCTCACACGCATGTAATGCATGTGTGGGTGTGAATCTGCCCATTTGTCTGTAAAATAAAAACAAAAAAAATGTTTATACTCAAAGGAATGTTTGTTTGTTTTTTATTAGATACATGACTTTCTTTTCAGTGCATCAGCCAAGACTAGATCAGTAATCTAACACACACATTGCTAATAAATTCCTCTCATAACATGCACTGCACATTGACATAGACAAGTTGAAATAAGTGTTTGTAGTGACCCAGCACTCTGAACCTGTCATTCTCTAGTGACATCTTGATAGGGCTGCTGCCATCAGTATAAAGTAGCACAAATNATAATATATATATTATATTAACACATTTATGCAAAAAATGGGCACATACCCATTAAAAATGAAGAAATACCAGTGACCAGCAGCATAAGATAAAAAAGTAACAAAAAAATCATCATATTTATTAGGAAAGTAGCATAAGGCAGCAGCACAGCAGCACAGTATTAAAACACACAGGCCCCTTTTTCAAGATTAAAACATCCCTACATGATATATATGGTGTGGGTCGCCGCTAAGAACGGCACAATTTCGAAAGGGCCGTTCTCTGCAGCCAGTTCTTCAAGGCAAAAGCAATCGATCCCCGGAGCTTCAAAGACGGAGCGCTGAATGGTAAGTAGAAATGTAACACCCAGCCCTTGCCCTAATCCTTACCCTAACCCTCCCCACAGCCTGACCCAAAGACTCTTCTCCTCTCAGCCTAACCCTTAGCCTCCCCACCCTGCTGCCTAACCCTAAGACTCTCCTCCACGCAGCCTGACCCTATGTCTCGCATGCCCACAGCCTAAACCTAGACACCCCTACCCGCAGGCTGATTCTAACCCTAACCCTCCACTTCTATGACCCTAACCCTCCTTTCGCCAGAGCCTAACCCTAACCTTAATCCTAAAAGTCCCCAGAAAGGTTACTCACCTTTTGGTGGGGTCTGCGGAGGGCGCAACAAGTCAGACGGGCGGCAGGATCCAAAAACGAATGGGTAAGTATGCCGATCGCCATACTTACCAATTCAAATTTTTTTTAAAAATGGCTGCTTTTCAAATTAGAGAATGCTAAAAACATTTATTTTATCATCATTAAAGAAAGAGCATCTAATTCAGATTTTTTGAAACAGAATATAAAGATTTTGTATTATTTTGGTCACTTATTTTTAATGCTCACCAAAACATACACCCTGCCTTTATCATACTTCCAGAACACTATTGATGGACACATAAATAATACCTTCTGTACTGCTTATTGTGTTCTAAGACATAGCGATTGCAAGTAATAAGACACAGCATAACAGGCAACTGAAAATACCAGCTGCATATGCGGGGAAAACGCTAGATACTTGCCTTAAGTGTATAATATGTCAACAAAATGATGCTGTTTTATGGAAGTGACAAACCAAAAAATAGAGAAAGAAACAGATAAAAAAAACTAGATGACTTTAAGAATCCCTAAGGTTATTATGTTGCATCAGTTGCAATAGCCATATGTTGCATCAAAACCAAACAATGGTGTATGACAAATTGGCAATCAGCAAGCAATAATGTTTTTCAGTTTGTGAAATATGTTGAGTTAATGCAGTTGGTTATGTGAAGCTAAAGAAATATGTGAGAAATAATGAAGAGAATTTACTTTCTCATTCAATTGTTGTAATGCAGAGTAGAATATAGAGGATGTTGTGTAAAATAGTCACTTGTTCACCAGTGTTCCCATTGCTATCTGAACCACACCATTATATGCATAATAAGTGTGATGAGAATGAAGGGACTAGACGCCATCAAAGATGGATGTGGATACACCTTGAGGACTTCTGTAGTGCTGGACAGTCTCTTAACCCGCCCCCAGACTCTCTGAGATATTGCCATGTTCACCAGTGACAAGAGTCACTATATATAGATCAGCAGTAAGTTCTGTGCTATGACACAGCAAAAGAAGAGCTTAACTACAACTGATAACAAGGATGAAAAAATTCAAAATAATTTCAAATATTTGTAAAAGTTTATATATTTAGTGAATACTATTAAAAAAGAGATGCACATACTGATTTTATTTTTCAAGGTAATGTAAATTTAGGTATATTTCTGTGCCCTTACATAGGGTATTCTGCTGTTTATATTGTAAGAAGTAGATCCCCTAACTTCCTATACTGATTAACCTAACCAGAATCGGTACTGCTATACCAGTACTGGTATATGATCACTAGAAAAAGGTTAATATAAAACAGTATTTTTCCTTCTCCATATAACCTAAAATCCCAAAATAATGAATTATATTGCAATTCTCATAAGTCTGCCACCTTTGGAATATAGGCATAGTTTTTAGTATCTGAATATATGAGGCTGGTGAATCATATGCATTTTAACTGACACCCAATGCCTGTCTCTGTTATATTTTTATGGGTGTGCAGAACAGCCATCAAGCATGCACAAAATAAACAGACATAGATTCCTGAAGTCCAAGCAGAAGCATTTGTAGAATTTATTTCTGATGCTCAACTGGAAGAAAAGTGTATGGTGCACTGTTATTTTTGGATTGCAGTTGCCGGTACAAAGGGTGAAAAGCTTAATTTCAGCTGCACCATTCCCAATTACATTTTAAAAATGAAAATCAGCATTCTGGGATGGATACCATTTTGAATGATCCAAAGTACCTGTTCTGGTTAGTATAAGACTGTGGGACAGGAAGTGGTTAAGGTTAGACTCCAGAAAGGGGAGGGTTAGGGTTTGGCTCTATAACAACAAAGGTTAGGGTTAGGCTGCGATGGTTAGGGTTAAGGTTAATAAAACTTACCTTTCAGTGTTCAGCAATGCCAAAATCATGCACTTGCATGGGTCATCTCTTCTCAGTGATGACTGCCAAAGAGTGACTCAAGACAGATTTTTCTAACTGGCAAACCACATCCGTTATTTTTTTACTACAGGGTAGCTAACGTCATTAGATACAGAGGCATTAATGTTCTTAACTTTAAATTGCTTTCTAACAGATCAGCATTAGTGCAATTAATTTGAATTTCTCTTCTTTTTTTGCTCCTTTTCTCTTAGGTGCTATATATATGGGAAATGGTAAGATTTAACTTGATCAATATATTTTTCAGAATACCTTCCATTGAGCGACTAGTGACTATGGGCCTGATCCTGAGCTACGGCCGCCGTCGCTAGTACGGCGGGTCCTCTCTGAGTGGAGACAGATTCTCCCGCCAGGTGATAAGATCCAGAGGGGCACTCTCCTCTCTTGTGGCCCTGGAACTCCCACTGACCTCAGGTGCTGTTCCGGTGACTGGTGTTGTCCAAGATGGTCAGCAGGGACACCGGATCATCCTCAGGGTCTGGGCACCAACAGCGCCTGTCTCCCAAGCACCGCGTGGCCCACGTGCTGCAGCCAACGGTATGACTCTGCTGGCGGCGGGTGTCGGGTAGAGCGCCTGGGCTGCCTTGAGGCAATAGCAGGGGAATTTGGTGTTTGGCCAGACCCGTCTAGGCCGAAGCGAGCCTTATAGTGACCGTGGGAGGAGGCCTAAATCCAGCTCAATACAAAGTAGTTGGCAGAACCTTTCATGGCCTGCAGAAAAGTTTGGGTAGCTGATCTGGGATTTGAACTGGTGACCTGCTGCAGGCTAGGGGGGCGGGCTAGGCGGCCATACGCTCCTGTGTGAGCGTATGGCCCCTTCCTTACGCCGGGCGAAGCTAGGGTAGCCTTCACCCGGCGTAAGGAAGGGGCCATACGCCCGCACAGGGGGAGTGCCAGGGGGGAGTCAGCGATGTAACGCTGAGCGTTAGCACGCTCAGCGCTACATCGTTGTTCTGGATCAGGCCCTATGGTGCAAATGTATTCATGACATTTGTTATAATCTGATAGTGAGAATAACAAAAAAAAGTGTTGCCATTTATTATTATATTTTATACAATAAAAACAAGTATGGGAAAGGAAAGTGCTGTGTGTGTGGATAAAAATCAGATTAAAAAAAAAATATATAAATAGATAATAACAATGTTAAAAATGTAGATAAGCGACATACAGGTGAATCTAAATAAGTCTAAAAAGAGTTTTTCCAATTGATGTATAATGATAAATATTCCACAGGTGGATGGTCCACAGATATAAGGTAATCCTTAAAGTTTCTCTCAGAATCCTTATTCCATTTCATATGAATGATTCCATGCCATAAAAAAGGGGAAAAGACATTTAATTAAACACCAATCATATAGACAGATATAAATAAGATAGAAAGCAATCCACTCTAAATGTAGATGATAAAAAAGTAACATTTACTGAGATACATATAGATAAATCAAAACATAATGTGCAATATCAAGGGAAAATGTAAATAAAAGTAGAAGGGTCTGCTCAGGAACCAAAGGTTCGTACCCTGAGAGATAGAGTAGGATGATCACATGGTCTTTCAATCGGCACTACTGGGATGTCAAGATCCAGGCTGACGGAAGTTCAAACGAAAATGAGTCCTCCACGCTGTGCACACAGGAAACGAGTATGTGATCCAGGGGTCCTCTACCTCCAATAGTCACTTGACCGGTTTCGGGCTGCGCCCTTTCTCAAAAGTGACTAGGATGGTTTTTTTGGGCTCTGTTACGAGCCGCCGCACCCTCATGGCGGCTCACGCTGTATGATCCCGGCGCTCTCCTAGCACCGGGATCCAGGTGTCTATGATGGCAGCGCCATTGTGTCCTGGTTGCTAGGCAGCCAGGACGCCTTCTCATTCCTCGCGCCCGCTGCAGTGCTTCTCATTGGCTCTACGGTTTTCATGTCCTGGCTGCTAGGCAGCCAAGACGCTTTCTCTTTCTCCCGCCCGTGTTAGCCCTCAGCTGCAATCACTCTGCAGCTGATTCCCCTGCTGGGAACAGCCGTCTATCAGGATAGGGGGCTGGTCCAATCCTTCAGCCTTGATTGGCCAGTTCCCCTGTAAATAGCCAGCACTGCCTTTCTTCAGTGCTGGTTATAACGTTCTTCACATGCCCAGTTTTTCTGCTTGTGCTCCTTCTCTCTTTTGCCCTTTTGATCTTGTCTCTTGTCCCTTAGCCTTTGCTCTTTGTCCCTAGTTCTCAGCTCCTTGGTCCTTTGCTCTGCCTCTTTGCGTTCTTGAGTGCCCCTCCAGCCCTGCCTTGTTCCTTACATAGTTGATGAGGTTGAAAAAAGACAACAGTCCATCAAGTTCAACCTATTTTGGATCTCCTGCGATCCCTATCTTTATATTTGAAGTTAATCCATATAAAGCAACCTCCAAACTGTTGCAATCATAAGATAAATAAATACATACATTTCTCCCTTGCCAATTACCCCTTGTGTACCAGTTCCCTCTCTTATCTCTCTCCCTGGTGTAATTACCTAGTGTGTAACCCTAGCTTTCTCCTGTGTGTCTGTATTTGTTACCCCTTCAGGGATACCGCTGTTTGATTGTGTGAGTGGGTGTCCCGGTGAGTCTTGTTAGTCCTGTCAGTCTCATATCTTCCCCCTTGGTCCGTTGTCTTGTTTACGTGTTCCTTGTAGCTCTCCACTAGTCTGTTCCCGCTTTCTGCTCGTTCTGTACTCTTGTCCCTCTTAACGTATTTTCCCTCTTATACGAGTCTGGTTCCAGGGATTGCGACCTGTCATTGGGGCGCAGCCAATTCCAACCCCACCATCAGGGGCAATGGTGAACACCACCTGATGACAAAGATTCCGCACCCAGGTGACCGTTCTTGTAATTTCTCAGTTTCCTCTTACAGGCTCTGTATATAGTAGTCTGGCAGGTGTGCTCCACTAATTGAGGATTCCTTCTTGTAGCTGGGTCTTAAAGTCTTCTATTCTATTTTAAGCCATGTATGCCGCTATTCTACTACATTACCACACATAATAACTCTAAAAATTCACATGTTCAAATAAAGTGCAAATAAAGTGCTAATAACAATAAAAATCCCTTTTAAAAGTTTTTTATAGTTGGATTTGAAAATCTATATGGACAACATTCAGGATACAAAATTCTATTTATTAAAAACCTTAATAACGCATACATTAAATAAAACAAAAGGAAATCCTGCCATTTCAGCTACAGAATATGAAAGATATTTTCTCACTGAATGCTGATGGTTGTCATGTATTAATACAAGTACTGCATCAGCTGATTTGCAGAAAGTACATTTTAATTTTCTGCTGCGTTGTTATTTGAAGAAATTGAGTGTTTTCACTTCTGAGACAGACACTGGCAGCAATAGGTTCTGTCAAGTGCACATAATTAGCTCACCGAAGAAAAATTAATGAATGTTTGTTAGCAACAGGAAATGTTAGAGTAATGTTTGGAGACAGCATTCTGTTAAAGATAGGATAAAGGGCATAAAAATGAACAAACCATATAGACACAGCTTTAACAAAGCTTTTTCAAAAAATGATTAAATCCATTAGGATTCCCTTCATGATTTTTATGTTTTTTAAGAATATATTATATTTAAAAGGAGATTTGTTCTGTATAGTGAAAATGTTTTGCTTGTACTGCACTATTTGTAGTTTACATCATAATTGCCGACTCTCCCAGAATGTCCGGGAAACTCCCGAAATTCGGGCCGGTATCCCGGGAGAGCCGGCAAATCTCCCACAAGGGACTTGAGGCTCATGGTTTCCATGAAACCACGGCCTCAATTCCTGCCCCCCTGCTACTAGTGTTGCTAGGGACAGGGAGGGACATGATGACACAAATTGCTTAATGACGCGATTTGCCCCGCCCCCTGCATGCATCTATGGCTCCGGAAAGCCTTTAAGAGTCGGCAACCCTGGTTTATATTTATAGGCCCCTGATGACATATTTGAGGTGGCTTTCTGGAATCATTGTATACGTTTGATGTTCGCTGTTGGTGGTTAGTGTTAAAATTAGTGTGCTCAGTTTACTTTAAATGAAGTTGAGAAAATAATTGTGCTTGAATTCTTTCAAAGTTTCCCAATCACAAAATAATAAAAAATAATATAAAAATGTGTGTTTTTTAGTGTGTTTATTAAAACAGCATAATTCTCTGAGGCGTTGAATGTTTATGACAGACTATACTGCTGTTGTCAACAAATTGTAAATTCAGCTGATCTCTTGAGCTTAACTTTGGTGAACTCAGTTCAGGTGAACTCTTGCGAGTTTTATAAAATCTAAATAACATTTATTCTCTATGTTTAAATAGTAAATTAGCAGATATTTTTTTTTACATTATTTTGGAGGATGGGGTGTACTGTTATTGTCTGTGTGTTTAGAAAAATACACTGATTACAAATAAAAAGAGATAAACCCTTGATAAATGTTGTGACTTGCTAACAATTTCATGTGAAACCTTATCTCACTCATATGATTTATTTACAAATAAAAAACGTTAAAAATTAAGGCAAACTGAAGGTACGTAGGTGTCCAGCAATGTGTATTGGGCTTTTCGTCTTAAACAGAAGAATTATTCTTTGGTGCATGTTGTATTCTTCTGCTACTATATGGAAAAGCCATGTTGAGTCTTATTTATATTCTCTTAAAAACGCAAATTCTTCTGGGAAGATGGATAACCCTAAACAATAGCATTTTCAGGGCATTTTTATCTTTCCAGGTTCTACAGCATTCTCTCTTCTTGATTAAGGTTATGTATCTCACCAGTGTATTAAGATGGTAATGTAGGTAAGTCTGGTTTAGGTAAATACACAATCTACTTACAATGGGGTGGATCCTGAACTACAGACATCAGTGAATTTACACAAGCCATTTGCATAAATTCACTGACAAGAAATATCTGCACATGTGCATGGCAAGTGTTCCCTTAGCGTAAGTACTATTGTACGTAACAAAGTTACCTACGACAGTACTTACGGGGAAGGGGCAGATGCTTCCGATGGCTCATTTAAATGAATTCAACGGGGCGTAGGAAGCCCCGTTACGACTACCTCTATGACCGTAAGGCCACAAAACTAGTCATAATATTTAAGGTAGGAACTGGACACATAAGTGCACTCCTCGCTACGTGATCATATTCACAGACTCTCGCACGCATGTAACGGGTGGGTCTGGATCTGGACCAAAATTCTTACTTTCATGCTTTGATATCAAAATGCAATAATTAGAACCAATACATTCTTATATGTTCTTTTAATTTCTTTAATTGTTGTAATATGCTGATATTTTGAAATAAATAAATATGAACAAATTGATATCACCTAACTCTTACACACAACATTTTAGCAACATTTCGCACCCATATTGCCCCTTAAACCTTTTCTTAGGTTCTAGCAATAATATCAGAGTAACAATTTCAAACTCTTATTTATTTATTGCATGTTGTATTATATATTTACCACAAAAACAAATATTTAATTTAGGTGTCAAAAGGTAGACTTTCCTAAAAAATATAGGACCAGATCTATGATTCTATAAAACAGGCATTTTTTTTTTTAAAGCTAGGATGCCTGAATTTTGTGTCACAAGTGTCCTCAGGATCCAGACTTCTGAACTTAAAGTGTTTCTGACAGTGGGTAGGGGTTGGATGAGGAGATTGTGTATGTTAAGTTGGAGGGAGGGAGGGAGGGAGGGAGGGAGGGAATGTAGAGTGTCCAGTGAGGGCGTGCAAAGTGTCCTCCACTGTAATCAGACTTCCAAGCTGTCCCTATTTTAAATGAAGACAGCTTGAAAAGTTAAGATAAGGTCCACAGATAGTACAGTAAATCCATGCAGACGAGGGCATTGGAGTTCTGAGTCTATACCCGTTTCATAGTTCTCCAGTGGTTACATGAAAAATGCAAGTGTATACACAAGGACAGTGATTGGAATTAAGCTTAATAGACCACTGTTTAATTAAAAAAGTCTAAGTAATGCAGGAATTTTGTAAATCTGGCCATAAACTGAGACAATTATCAATCCCAGCAGGAAGTGGCCCAATAAACGAGGCAATTTCCCGCCAGGGAAAGAAAAGGGACGTGCTAGCAGAAGAGGGAGCCGTCCAGTGAGCTGATTAACTCAGCTTACAATAACGGGCCCTAGAGCCTGCTATTATTAAGCATGTAAAACAATTAAATAATTGTACCAGAAATTTTCATGCTGATCGTCCCATTGGAACCCACTGAACATGCACCAATGTTATATGTCAAGGACACTTACACACTTACTAATTCTGTTTTAGGCCCATCATTCTCTGCTAATGCCTGGTAAATCTGCAATTAGTTAAAACAGTAAAATGATTTAAAAACCCTTTTTTTATTATTGAAAGCAATTGTATGTATCTTGAGAAACTTTAGCAGCAGCAATAGTATTAAGGCATTTAAAGTAATCTGCTTGCGTTTGTTTACACTAAATAAATTACGTATGCTAAGGGTAATTCATGTAAAGAATGGTGATCGTTTTAAGGCTGTATTTGCTCGAAATCTTTTCTAAATTCTTTTCAAAATATATTGGAAACTATATTTTAAATGTAATGCCATATTTTTCAATACCTCCAGCCTGGGTTATATCACTTTTAATTACCGGTAATTCTGTTGTATGAATTGATTTTTGAAGAGGAACTTGTTAGTTCTTTTGAAGCTGATTAAATAGTTTACAAATGTCAAAAATAGTCTAAAATTGTGGAAATGGAAAAATGAAAAATCAAGAAGTAAATTGATTGAAGTGAGATAAGGAATGCAATTAAAAGCCCTGACAAAATGATGTGTGACTTCCTATTAATGTGACCTGAAAGATAACTAATTAAGGTGCATGTAAAGGTTTACTCCACATCTTGTTCCCTCACTGACAGAACTATGTGGGTCTTATGGTTTAAAGATACAAACTCCCACCAGAAATGCTGGATTTTAGAATCACTTTATTGACAATGCAAAGAAATTGGAAAAACAAACAGCATTGTCTCCTTTGAAGACAGACATTTATTGAAAGTGCTGTCAGCACTGGCTTTGGAAGGCAATATAATGTTATCTGTACTTGTTTTGACCATGTTGTCATTGCAGATAATGATCTGCATAATGCTACTGAGCGTGATTTAAACTAACACATTTGTATTAGTTAGTGAGAAAGTGGCCCAATTAGTTTTTTAATGCCCTAAAAAATCATTTCCAACTGGACAAGACCTTTAAGTAGCTAAAATGGTACATATAACATCACGTGATAAAGGCTGACTTTTTCAGATTTATCAATCAAAAAACAAAAACAATATTATGAGCCAATAGTATGAGCCTTCATTCTGAGTAGCTTCAAATCTCAAGGTAATGCCCCTTACTTATAGAGCCTGATCTAGAGTGAGATGTGTGTCTGATAGCATAGAATAATCATGTATACTACAAGTATTTTTACACGCTTATAGAAAAGAAGAGCATTCAACTGAGGCTATTAAGAATAGAGTGCAACACAGCAACACACAACTGTGACTGCAGGAGATCAGATTGGTGTTACGGGAGAGATAACTACATTTACAGTATGTGTGTGCTCCTGCAAGTGAGCCCTATCCAGACCTGAACATGTGCGAATGTATAATTGATGGGAAACAAGCACTTGTATAATAAAAAAAAGATGCCTTAGTTAATCATGTATATACTGCAATCTAAGATTAGTTAGGCTGCTGATGTAAAGAAATGATAGAAATAGTTACTATGTAAAGTTAGTCTCATGGGTTGACCTTATTCATTATACTGTGTATGTACATATTCTTGTAAGTCGCATTTTTAAGATTTTGCTAGGATAAGTGTGTACTTAGTATAGCAATTACATAAGATCAGCCTGTGAAACTAACTACACACAATGGGCCTGATCCAGACCTACGCTCATGAAACGCTCGTGTGTGTAGCGTATTTACGCCAGCGTACCTCCGTTGCACCCCCCTAGGCACTCCCCATGTTCATACTTAGTTTTGCCATCTTACGCCGAGCAAACACTGCCCCAACTTTTCCGAGCGTAACCGCGGGCTTCCGTAAGCTCCTTGCTTAGTTATGACGCTTAGCGCGCCCATACTGTACTATTTAAATGCCTTACCCCGCCCTCGGTGCGTATTTACGGATTTCGTATGGCAGGCACGCCCCCTTTAGCGTTGTTACAAGGCTGGTACGATCAAGGCCCATACGCTCAGAATTTAGTTGTGTAACATCTGCCCTACGCATGCACAGTAAGTACAAATGCCCGTTTTTACGCTTACGAACAACAAAAAACGCACCCGAGCTTAGGTCAGGATCAGGCCCAATGACTATGTTTTATCATAACAGCCTACTTCATCCTAGACTGTGTTACACACATATATTTTCCCATATAAGGGAATGCAGGATAGCTCTCCATTTACTATTTGATTAGCGTATGCAGAATTTCAGCCTGACCACATCCACTGCAGGATATGTCCTTGTCTTGGCCATGACTCCAAATCTATATTAGACTATTGTGGCATTTAACATGGTGATTGCTTCACTAAAGGTATGGAAATGTTTGTTATGCTTTGTGCTGATAACTCAGATAAATATTTTTTTAAATAATTTTTTTTTAAAATAAAATATTTAGAAAATGTACCTAATTAAATTGTACTTACCATATATATACTCGATTATAAGCCGACCCGAATAAAAGCCGAGGCACCTAATTTTACCACAAAAAAACTGGGGAAACTTATTGACTTGAGTATAAGCCTAGAGTGGGAAATGCAGCAGCTACTAGTAAATTTCAAAATAAAAATAGATACCAATAAATTTACATTAATTGTATCATCATGTGTATCCAGCACCCAGTATCCAGTGTGCCCCCTCTGTGTGTCCTGCCAGTCAGTCTGCCCCCTCTATGTGTGACCTGTCAGTCTCTGCCCCTTCCCAGCCTGGTTGCAACATTGAACTTAACTCATAGTTGCCCCTTAATGCCAGCCTCCATATCTGCCCCTTAATGCCAGCCTCCATATCTGCCCCTTAATGCCAGCGGAGAAATGCCCTTCACCTTTGTTTGGTTTCTATATATATGTATATAGATTACATTATATCGCGGCGGCACAATAATACCTACTGCATAACAAGATGGGATATATATCAATGTTGTTTGACCACGCCCCTTTTGCACCGTGCCGCCGCTTCGCGGTGGCACAATCATGCCTACTACATATCAAGATATATATATATCAATGCAAAAAATTTAACCGGGGGGTGCGAAATTTGGGGATTTGCTCCAGGTTCCATTTACTCTAGATACGCCCCTGCTAGAGGCACAGCTGCGGTGGAGAGAGCCTGACACAGACGAAGGGACCGCCGGAGGGACCGCAAAGGTAAGTTCAATGTAGCATCCCCTGTATTTTTTTTTCCCTCACTCAAGTATAAGCCAAGGGGGGCTTTTTCAGCATAAAAAATGTGCTGAAAAACTTGGCTTATACACGAGTATATATGGTAATAATTATTATATTTATGACTGTGGACCGGACTCAGACCTCCGTGTGTTTTTCAAACAGTCCGTATGAAAGAAGGCAGCGACCTCCCCTGTCACTCCTCTCTCTCATGCGGTTATGGCAGCTGTCATAACCCTGCTTTAAGTCCGTACAACCACTGATCCGCACAGAATCAGTTAAACCCACCCATACTGTAAAATATAAATGCCCTCCTTCTTTCCCACTTTAGAGAGTTTAGGCGGAGATCTTTATCGGAACATGCGTGCTGCCTGAAAAGCATCCGAATTTCGCTAGCAGCTTGCAGAATTTGGCTGACGTATGGACCTCAGAATTCAGCTTCAAATATTTTAAACAATTAGCAAAGAATACTTACAGATAGCATGACCAACAATATCTCTAGACATACCAATGGACTAATCCTGCACTTGCATCTGGATGACTTGGAAAAAAGAGTGCAGCTTCATTGAGTTTATGCAATAGACCACACTTGTGTACAGAATCCAGAGCCATACTTACTTACTTTCACGATTGGATTGCTCTGCAAAGACCCATTTCTATGGTGCATAACCATATACATTGAATCTGGATCAGGCCCACGTGTTAAAGGCCACCGAACCCATGTAAAACCACTAAAAGTACTCTACAATGTAGCCATATAGGACATGATTCAGACTTAAGAAGGAGCTTAAAAATAAGAGAGGAAAGTTTCTCCTGGGCAAAACCATGTTGATTTCAGGGGGAGTCAAGTTAATTGTATTCTTTGCATGCAGGGTGTGAGGAAACCAGACCATGTCTAAATAACAGTGTAATACTAAAGCTGGTCAGTATCTATGTGCAGCAAGCTATTCGAAGATGTATTCCTGCATGCAAAGAATGCTATTAACTTGACTCCCCCCAAAAACAACGTGATATTGCCCAGGCGTAACTTTAAGTTCTTATTTTTAGAACTTTCTTAAGCGTGAATCAGGTCCTTACTTTCAAGCTCCTTCTTAAGTCTGAATCAGGCCCATAGAGTCAAACACATTTTTACCATTTCAAATATTCATGAACTTTGTTGAAAGGTATTGAAGGTTAAAAAACGCATGACAATTATTCAAACCCATTTGACAAAATTCCAGGTACCACCTCAAAACAATTTTAATGAACCCCTACATCTGATATATTTTTTCTTGCAATCAGTATTGAATTGTGTCCAGATGAAATGCGGGTTATAGTGTGGGTTAGCATAGTAATTCTGAGATTGACCTATAATATATGTTATGCATTAAATCAATCTTGAAACCCTTCATTCGCAAATCATTAATGAGAAATAACCATCTCATTGTAAAATGTTTTGTCCCAATGCCCTCACATAAAGTGCCACAAATGACATGTTTAGATGGATGGTTTGTGCAGCCGTCTTAAGCTTAATTAAGAATAAACCCATTGCTGTTTCTATACCATGACACCATATGTCATCTAGGAATATTCTCATCAATAATGTTTCCATAGGTAAATAAACATGATACTTGTTTAAAGTGCACACTGATGTTGTAAGAAATCAATTATCTGTGCCTCGATCATCCTGCAGAACACTTCAATTGGTTTTCCATTGGGGAATGCTCAAGAAAATTAAATATCATGGTTTAGTAACCATTTTTCTTCACAAATGATTATTTTTCCTTAATGGTAAACAAACATCTAAATGGAAAATTAGAGTTCAATATAGTGATGTGCAAAATCTTTGTTATAAGTTGACTCCTTGAGAAAAATGAACATGAGAGTGATCATTATTTAGCTGTATCTTTAAAGACACTGTAAGTGTATGTGTGCAGGTGCTTTTGGCATTAGAGTAGGAGCCTGGGGTTTGATTATAAAAGCTGCTTAGCTCTCCTTTTAATTTTGACAATTTATTCTGCTTGCTAAGATACAGACCAGCTGCAATTGATTTTCTCAGCTGGCAATGCATTACATATTGCTATATATATATAGTTTCTCCACATACATAGTACTGATGATAAATATAGATTCCCCATGCACATTCTACTGATTTTGTTTATTTGTTCAGATATTTATCACCTTATTTTATTAGATATCTAAAGTTACAGTAAAAATTGTAGCTTCCAATTCATTAGTATGTAATAGTTACCTATAAACAATAAAAGGCAAGTAGCTAGTCTAACCATTCATCAGAGGGTAGACTGATAGGAAATCTCTCACATGATTGGTGGTCGCAGCAAATAGTTTCATTTATTCTAGGCTTGAAATCCACAAAGTTTGTCATATTGGCATTATAAAATATTTGGCTACCCAGCTATTGCAGCTACTACTCATCTTAAATTTCAACAACCTTAATGGTTCTGAAAAATGATCACTATAACTAGAACTTATTTTCCTTATCCTAATATGTATAAATCTCAGAGATGTTCACTCTCACTTATTGGGCTCTATTTACTATTAGCTTTAATGTTAATGAACAAAGCTCTTCCAGGCTCACTTCAGCTCGCAGCGAGCTTGGCAGCTTTGTTCATAAAATTTACTAAATCTTACCTGCCCTACGAGGTCCCGCGATGATCTCCAGGCTCATCGCAGGTCACTTCATTCATACTTTGAATGAAGTCCTGCGCATGTGCAGAGACTCCATTGTGGGACTTTGAAAATTTACCTTTTTTATTTATTTATTTATTTGTTTAACAGTAATTAATAATTTTTATGTATTTATTTTTATGTTAAAATATTAGAAAATATTAAAAAAACAAAAAATTTTTTTTTTTTTTTTTTACATTGGCACACACTGGTTTATCCCATCGGCCTCCCCATAAACAGCTTTTAGGGGGAGAAAAAGGGGGGAATATGGGAATATCGCTGGGATAACTGCCCTAACGCCATCCTGAGATGGGGTTAGTTTTATGCCGGGAGCGGAGTGTAAAACTCAGCTCCCAGGCTTTGTAAATATTACAAACCGCCAGCCCAATCTGAAAAGAATGGGCTGGCGGAGAACCCCCGATATTTACATGGATCGCCATGGAAACTACTGTTTTCCATGGCGATCCATTGTATGTAAATATGAAAAACTTATAATGATAATGCCCATTTTCACATGAAGATGGACATTATCACATGAAAATGAAGTTTGTAAATAGACCCCTTTATGTCAAGAGTCACATGCTACCACATTAGCCCACCACTGCCTCAAGTGTATGCTTAAGATGCAGCCTCCTGGGAATGCTCTCCTCCTTCTAACTCGGTGTAGTCCTCAGTATCTGCATGTAGTGCTGATCTGAAGGAAATGGCAACACAGATGAATAACTGATAGAGCTCTTTTCTAGCCTGACAGGAAAATGCTCTGTGCTGTGTTGGTTGTGCCTCATAAAAACCCACCATTCAGCATATTAGTTTCCATAATTTATTCATTTTTAATGAGCTTATCATACAGAAAAAATAAAGATTGCAATGTGTGCAGTGGCAATGGACACTGCATACTGTAATAATCAGACAGATATTTAATAGTTAAATATGCACCAATACAGCTTTCTGGTAACAGGTAGGTTTACAGAATGAATATTTTATAAATACTGTACATCACCTCTTGCAAGTATATATGTATGTGAGAAAAAGTAATATAACTGTATGCACAGTAATATTTCCAATATTAAAGAATAGCTGTCAGGTTTACATGATGTGAAAGGATAAAGCAAAGCAGCATCTAGTGTGGCCCTAACTACACATCTTTGGTCATAGGTGATCTCTAGCTTGCAGCCAGCATATTTTAAATGCAAACCTGAATTATTTAATAAGCAGAGAAATGGTAGACGTTTCAGTGAATGTTTTCAGCCTCCTATTGTTGCCTAGATGATATCGGCATTGCCAGGGCCAGATTTACAAAGCTGCGGGAAAGGGAAAGTGGAGATGTTGCCCATAACAACCAGATTCTAGCTGACATTTTCTAGTATGTAAAAGAAAAGTGAGAGCTAGAGTCTGATTGCTATGGGCAACATCTCCACTTTTCCGTTCCATAGCTTAGTAAATCTGTCCCCCAGAATAGTCCAAATGTCATATAACAATATCAAATTACCAGTTCTTCTACTGCAAGCATTTACACCAGTCATCCTATACCAATTTCTGTTTCCATTTGTACCTTTTTCAAATATAAAACATTTTAAATGAAAAGGGTTTAGTCATCCAGAGTCAACACATACAACTTTCCATAAGTGTAGGTGTAAGTGTAACTAACCCCTGCACTGTCCTTGCACAGTATGGGAGTTAGCCCAAAACACCATACATAAAGGACCCTGATAGAGATCTCCCTTCTCGCTTCCCTTGTCAGTGCCCAGTGCACTCAATTGTCACTCTCCTCTCTCATGCACAGTTCTGGACACTTACATGTCCAGAACCCTTCTTTAACTGGGTCTGCGTCCATCCAAGCGCAGATAAGCGCTGAGCTGCTTATCATTGCCCCCCAGTACTTACTTAACATGCCTATCCCTGTCTGGCGGGGATTAGGCATGTGGAAGTGTTAGACTTCTGTATGTTTACTATAGCAACCACTGTTCTCAACTGTGCTTGTAGATAAAGATATTGTCAGTGTGTTTTAGCGTACAATACTCAGTTCCATATGCTTGGAGATCTGCAACGTAACATCACCCATGCACATGTGCAGATGTTACTCTTTAGGGGACTTACACAAGAGGCTATCTTAAGTCCCCTAATGTTACTAAATGAAGATGAGGAGAATGGAGAAGTTTCTTTACACCTGTGGTGGGTCAGAAACCAGGTTTCTATTTGCTTCCTCCAGAACTCACGCACCAACCCTGGGCTGGTGTAAATGCCAGACGGTAGTGAATTAATAGGTGCAGAGGGTGCACTGAAGGACACACTTTACTTTACAGATTCACAGATGGCAAGATGGCATGTATAAGTCAGACGATTTCAAATATCTTTTCATGATTGTTCCAAAAAGCAGCACATTGCCACACAAGCCAGTACTTTGCTCAGGTTTATTTATAAATATATCCTACAGTATTTAAGACTTTTACTTTTTTGTTAATACATTTTTTTGTAGGTTCAAAAAAATGTATTTTACGTATAACACAAAAGAAGGCTAAAATAAAAAAGACACTTTGAATCACTAAGAAAGTCGCAATGACATGCCTATGCATTTACCTTTGCATGTTTCAAAGCTGTACTTGTACCAGTTCAGAGCACTCTGTACGGAATTTCATGTCAGCATAGGCGATATAAAAGAAGGTTACTGTCAAGTACTCCAACATGGCTTTTTAATTTATATGGTGAACAAAAAGCTGTTTGCAGGTAGAAGAGCCACTGTAAAGTAATAGAACAGGTGATTTCTGAGGATGAAAGTTAAGGTATTCCTTAGAAAATGTTCCAATAAAAAAAAAAATAATAATTGAAAAATCTTTTCTGCAGACAAAAATTGTTCCAAGGCTTAGCTTAGTCATCTCATCATGAATGCCTCTTAAGCTTTATGATAATCATACACAGCCAGGAGTATTACAAAATTTTATCGAAGTAATATCATTTTTTTTATTCATTCTCATCACTGAACAGCTAGGCAATAAAGTTGCAAATTGTGATATTTTGGGTTGATATGTCTTTCATTAGATATGCTCTTACAACTTGATTTCGGCTCAACCTCTGAATACATATAAAGAGATAAGTATTGCTTTAGTGCAAGTGTTCAGTGTCTGATGGCTTGCAGCTTTGAACTGGGAACAACTTTTACATTACATGCACAGGGACGGTTTCCAAAGATGAAAATTCTAATTTGTACATAAAAATAAATCTGGAGATATTAAGTAATTGAACAAAGTAAGATACACAGATAAACAAATATAACTTTAAATGTATGAAATAATTTCACTTGATTTATACAGTAGTGATGATCAAGTGATTTATACAGTAGTGATTTATACAGTAGTGATGATCAAGTGAACATCATATCATTATTTTACTAAAAAAAAATAGAATTATCACAGAATACAATTCATACATATGGTATAATATAACAGACTCAGATTTTGATTATAGGGAATAGCGTAGTGATCATGGTTTTTCTGCATTCAAGAAAGACTGCTACATTTTATTTTTCAGTCTAGTTGGTTTACTAATCACTACATATTGATCAAAAAGATTGTTTGATTATAGAATAACTTCATGGGTGGAGGGCAGTTGATGATCCAAGGTTGCAGGATCATTTTTCTGGCTGCTACAGTAATGAGCATGAAACATGTCCTGCTACCTCTATCTACCTTTTAAATTGGTGCTAGCAAGTCAAAGATGACCCAATCCTGCATTAGATGCAAGTGATTGATTGAGTATGTCTCCATCTATGGAACTTGGAGTCAGAATCTGCAAACTATTGAGCATTCTTAAAAACAATGCAAAATTGCACATTTGAAGCTACACATTTTGAGCAAGTGGGCAAATCCCTGTTTTTAATATACTTTTTATTACTAATTTCCAATAAAATACCCAGTGCAAAAAAAAACTGTGCTACAAGAATATTAAACTGATTTTATCATTTTATTATCTACCACGAAGACAGTTAATTGCAGCCATAGATGTAATTGTCATTAGATTTTGGCAATGGAGGTGAGGGAGGGTTAGCTTTAGTAAGGGTAGCTTTCCCAATTCTGAGGGCTAACTCAATTAATGATGATCCTTAAGTGCATTGTTTACCTTCCTAAAGGATTGTCATCAAACATAGTATATAGAGTAGTAAATGTAAGACCATACACCAGCATGGCTAATCAGAATCACCTTATAGCACTTAGCAGCGATAACACTTTAGTCTTGTGTGTTCCAGGGCAGCCCCATAGTGCAGACCTTGTTGGAAAGGGTGGCATTGGGACAAAAGAGATTGCCAGCACTGCAGATGTACCACCCCTTGCATACACATTAAATAATATAGTCAATTGGATATTGAACCAAACCATTGATTCCAGTGCATACCTGGCTTAAAGCTTAAAGCTAGATACTTCTAATCCTTAAATTGAAGACATTAAACAAATCTTTACTGCCATAAAATCTTTTAAATCCAGTAAGAAAAATATAAAACTATGCTAAAGTCTAGGGTAAATATAATGGATTAACAATGTAAGCTGACTTCCTATAATAAACCGGTGCTTGACACAGGCACTTTGTTCATGCAAGTGGTTAATATTATGTGTACAGAATAGTGTACAACCTAAATCACATGATAGTTATTGTTGAGGATAATGGTATCATGATTTTAAGTGACTTTCTTCTACAATATATGGTTTAATATTAATGTAACGCTTTCATGACCAATCTGGGAAAAATGAGCCAAGACAAATTTGATGAATTGGAAAAACGCTATCCCAGACATCCCTTTCTGTGCTTTCTTTATTGCTCCCTCTCACACGGCCTGATTTGGCAGTCAGGGATTGCTTAAGTTATCTGTCTAAAATGAATAGAAATTGCCAGGGGTTCAGGAGGGTATGCAGAGCAAAGGAAAGCTTATTCTAAAACCTGAGCATCAGGGAATGACCACTTCTAAAGTCAACCCAAGCCTCTATCGAAAAATGGTCTTTACTCTTAAATCTGGCTTCATTTGCATTACTGGGCAAGTGCAGTGTGGAGAGGAAGACACAATCCTACTGAATAAACACAGAAGTAGAGCAAACAACAGCAGTCTCTATCAGACCAAATCAAACTCTGAAGGAATGATTACAAAGTTGTCTATCTTAGAAGAAAAATAATAACACATGTAGTTGTGTGTAAATTCTAATAAATGGGAATTGTATGAAAAATATACCGGTAATTAAAATATAATAAATGTTGATTGATTAAGCACATTATTGTGAAGCCTTCAGTTTTACACTTGCTACTGCAAAAATATCAATACCTAGAATTTCAGATAATAGGCAAATCATATTTAATCATTGTAATATAACTTTACTTTCAAAGCACATTTAGTTGAATAAGTAGTTGTTACAGATGATTTAGAAGCTGACAAGTCTGCTTTGCCCAATCACCTATTATTAAACACTCATTTAATATGAAAATTTCTGACATCCGTTTGAATAAGTAGTAAAAAGGCTTTTAATGTTGGTATATAAACTGAAATGCATTCCTTTAAATTCACTGTTATAGCCAATATACATGAAAAATGCATTAATATAAAGAGCTAGTTGCTTATTTTATTCATGAAGTATAAATAACTTTTATTTTTACATATAAATTTGAAAGAGTGCAAGGTAGGTTTAAGAAAACTAGAGTGTGCTCCAAGCCCAATGCATATACGACAGAGTTGTCAATGACAATAAGAAAGCATATCACAGGCAGATACACCGGGAGGACAAGTGATTATCTGGAACTAATTGAGACTGGCAGCAGTATTCTTATGATGTGGATGGATTGTGATTGCAATCTGTAGATGACAGAATGTGTAACAGGGGACAGCATTCATTTGGGAAAATAAAATATTGTGATTCTCAAAATACCCATTAACCAATGTTCAATGTCCAAATGCTAGGTCTGCTGTATTTTCGTTTAACATTACCAAATAATGATGTCAATTAGTGATATAGATCTTTATTAATTAATGTTAATTAATATTTATATATAACACGCACAATTAGAAGGAAAGTCACAAGTGTTCCATAGGTTAATTCTGTATTTATTATAAGACATAATACATGGTTTTTCAATGCTTAGAGTACTACTAATACTAACTAGACCTTTTTTTTTTTAATAACTGGGAACTAGTTGCAGTAATTTTATAGGTTTATTATACTGAATATTCTTTTAATAGTTTTAAATTTATAATAACAATCATTATATAGGGTGTAGCTGTGTTTGTGCTTAAACAAGTCACACAATAGGAGAGTTGAACATTAAGATAAATGGATATTCTATCTGAAACTGTGCTGTGTGAATACCTTGCCTATCATGTCAAATAAATCAACAACAACAAAATAAACCCCCTGTCTCCCAAGTGTTATGCGGTCTCCAGGGATCAAATTGATAAGGCTAGAACTGTAAGGAAACTTAAACTAGTCATGCACTGGGCTCCATTTACTAAATGGTGAACACTTTGTTTGCAGGAGATGAAGACCATTTTCACTGTTTTCATTGGTCTTTATCTCCTTACAATGAAGCGTTCACCATTTGCAAAACTATGATGAAAACCATGGCGATCATCAGCTTCTCCATCCCCAATCGCCGGAACGATCCAATTAATGCTGCCTGGCCGAGCGCTGTAATTACAAAGTATCAGCACATATTTTAACAATCCACGCCAATTCTCTATATAAAGCCATCTGAAGATAACGTTAGTGGATGTATTTCAGCCATATATCCATATACCCCCTATTTCCTCCCCCTAGTTGTTATTAGGGGGAGGAAAGGAAGGGAATGTATAGGGAGACCGCTGGAATGTCTGTTAAATAGGAAATGTCTGTTAAATATTAAATCTTTTTTTGTGTGTGTTTTTTTTATATAATTAATACATAATTTTAATTATTTAATTATAAACTATAATTTAGCAGCATCAAGATTTACAGCTCTGATCGCTCTGGGTCCCTGACGGGAGAGATATGGGGCTGTGATACTAAGTAGTGAGCACTTTATTTTCCTGTGAAAATGGCCAGTCTGGCATAAAATTAAAGTGTTCTATACTTACAAAGGGCTCCATTTACTAAATGGTGAACACTTTGTTTAAAGGAGATAAAGACCGTCTTCATCTGAAAATGGTTTTTATCTCCTTAAAACGAAGTGTTTACCATTTACAAAGCTATGATCGCCATGAAAACCATGGCGATCTTCAGCTTCTGCATCCCCGATCGCCGGCCCGCTCTGAATGGGTATTCCATTGGGAAAAAGCAGGGAGTAAATAAAAAAATAAAGGTAAATAAAGAGTTAAACTTACCTTCCCGGCACTCCGAGTCTTCTCACTCAAGTTAGCAAACTTTTTTGCAAGAAGTTTACTACAGTGCATGCATCAGGTCTTCATCTACAAGTGGCACCGAGCACCTCCGGCGAAAGACCCGCAGACCATCGCTGAACCTCGCCAGAGGGGTAAGTATTGGTCAATTTGGGGAGCAGAGAGCCTGGATTACTTAAACAGCACTCTCTATGTGATGATCCCGGCGACCAATATAATGATAACCAAGGGTTATCACCTAGTAACCAAATACTGGGCTATAGCCACCCATCTGAAATCAACATGGTTTAGCCCAGGAGTAACTAATTTCAAGCACTTACTTAAGTCTGTATCCAGCCCATTAATACTAAGCATACTAGGGTCAATTCTGTTTCTATAAATGTATAAAACCATAATAATCATGTATAAATGTATATAAAATGTAATATATTCCACTCTATTTAGGAAATACTGTACTTACAATATTCACAAATATCTCAAAATTACCAATAAATGTGTCAAATCAATATTATTAACTATGGAAGAATTGATAAACTCAAAATTACCAATAAATGTGTCAAATCAATCTCATTAACTATGGAAGAATTGATAAAATATTGTTTTGTTAATAATAATAATAATAATAATAATGGACCAGATTCAGAAAAAATAGGTGTGGTAATGCAGTAGACGTGCGGATCTATATGCGAACATTTAACTTCCGTCACATATACGCACGCTAATGATAAGGCTGCTTTCACAACACGGAATTGTTCCGAAATGTATTTATTTTGCAAAACGTACGTATTTTGTATGAACGTACTGATCTATTACGATCGCACGGAAAACACTCTTAATTCTGAATCCGGTCCAATGTTTTTAAATGCAGTACAATGCATGTTGCGTGGAATGTTAAATGCTAATGCAATAGTGTGTTGAGTGCTGTCAGCTTAATAGCATTAATAGAATAGAATAGACTAAGACATGTTTGTGGTTGGTGCAAATGTTATACCATTAACTGACGAAAGTTCCATCTGTGATCAGGCCTGGAGTGTGTTCACTTTGAGCGCACACCCTTACTGTACATTGACTACGTCCTTCCACCCCTTCCACCCAAGAAAAAGAATTGGAAGTGGTGGCGCTGGATAAAGAGAAGCCTGCAAGGGAGGTAGTAGAGAGCCGTGCAAAAGAAGTCCACTTGCCCTCCACTGTCTCCCATCCTGTGCGAACAGCCTAAAGAACATTGCACCTGGGACTGGGAGAAGAACAGTCTTCTCTGGCAGTTCTTCAGGATTTAGTAGGAACCTCTGGGGTAGGGGTGGGTCTGTTTGCATGCTAGGCCGCCGTATACCACCCGTTACAGATGTGTGCATGTGCTGGGAACAAAACTTGTTCTAAACACACAAAATTGTGGGAAAATTTAAAGGGAAGAATAAGGTCCATAAACATTTAAAGCTCTGTGTTATTTATAATGTGTGGATATTACTATGTGGGTGTTATTCTATTCTTTTTGTATATATACTTTAAAGTTTTTTAATTAACGAAACAAAATATAAATTGGATTATAAATGTAGAAAAAAATATTAATAGTGCTAAAGATGTGTATGTATGCTACACCGTTCTATAGCTAGTAAGACACAAGCCTGTTCATTTTCACATTGGCTATAACAGAACAAAGGTAATTGATGGAGTTGTGCAGCACTGTTGGAAGTGTTGCAGCGGTAAAGCACTGGGTTCAGTAGATTTCAATTATATCAAGAGTTACGCATTCTTCTAAGGAAGAGAAGAACTGGAATATGAGGACATCCAAAGATGGTAGAAGATAGTATATGTCACAACTCTTACGTCTGATGTTGGTTCTCTCTCAGCCAGTTTTGAACTTGCTGGGATATTGATTGCTTATGCCTCGAAGAGGTATAGCAATTGATCCCTGGAGCACCGAACACAGTGCTCCGAAAGGTGAGTGGCTAAACTAACCCCAACCAATCCCCTAATTGTAACCCTAACCCTCTCCTTCCATTACCCTAACCCTAACTCTCTCTTCTCCCTAGCCTGACCCTAATACTCCCTTCTCTATAGCCTAACGCTAAGACCCCCCTCCCTGCAGCCTGACCCTAACATTCCCCTTCTATGGTCCTAACCCTCCCTTCGTAAGTGCCTAGCACTAAATCCCCTCTAATACTAAAATGCCCTCACCTCTCCGTAGCTGTCAGCAGCGGGTCTGCAAAAATAAATGGGTGAGTATGCCGATCGGCACACTCAACGATTCATTAAAAAACCTCTAAAATGGCCCCCTATTCGAAATAGAGCCAAAATGTGACATTCGGCTGTTTCTATTTCACAAAGCAGGCCATCGGACCGGAGACTGCAACCGCTTACGTCTTATCTGTTAGCCTGCCTGTGTAGGGGTTACCTAGCAACACCAGCAAGCTCAGTTCTCAGACAATTGCACAGGTGGGGCTAGCACTGATCAGTGAGCTATTTAAACCTTGTTTGCAGTCTATCACTGCCAGAGAATAGACTCACTATTACTCCCTGTCTTCCTGTGTTCTATACTACAGAATTCTTGCTTCTAAGCAAACCTCTTTTGTTTATCTGTATATATTTTCATGTGTAACCACTAAGGACGAATGGCAATTGTCTGTTCTTGGTTATCTCCAGGAAAATGTAAGAGATGCTGCATGGATTATGTCTGCCTATACTACGGAGAAGTAGACCACCAATTATCCTCATGCAACAAGAGGCAGGGAAAAAGCCAAACCCTAAGTTATACTGCAGTGCTGCAGATAGGGAATTGGATTTGTTCTCCTTCAGATTCCTATTGCATTCCTGTATCTCTAATTATACATCTGACCTTTGTGGTCACTGATTCTGGAGCTGCTGGTAATTTTATTTCGCTCAAACTCAAAAAGACACTAATGGCCAGATTTATTAAGCTGCAGGAAAATTAAAGTCGAGATGTTGCCCATTGCAACCAATCAGATTCTAGCTAAGATATTCTAGTATGTATTAGGAAAGTGAGAGCTAGAATCTTTCCAGCAGCTTAGTAAACCTGGCCCTAGGGGTTAGATTTACTAAACTATGGCAAAGGAAAAGTGGAGATGTTGCCCATAGCAACCAATCAGATTGTAGCTGACATTCTCTAGTATTTAATAGGAAAGTGAGCGCTATAATCTGATTGGTTTCTTTGGGCAACATCTCCACTATTCCTTTACCGCAGTTTAGTAAATCTAGTCCTTGGCCTTCAGTATGAGCTTTTTGCTAAGATGGTTTTCATGACAGTAGTAGATGGTTCCTGGATTTCTCAAGCAATAATTGCTTTTCACTACTCACTACTAATGGTGCCATTAGCTGCTGTGGACCAACTTTGTAATAGTTTCTCAATGAACTTCTTCATGGATGTGCTCACCAGTATCTTCGCATTCAATACAATCCATTATAGGTAAGGGCATAATTCAGAGTGTGACTTGCTGGTACTACGGTTTTTATTTAGAAATACCATGGTACTACAACTGAATGTAGACTGCCAACAATTGCATACATACATACATACATACATACATACATACATAAACAACAAACAAATAAAAAGACACATTGCTCTATAAATAATGTAGTAAATGTGAGCTTCCATATTGTGTAATGAAGCTTAATAAAAACATTAAGTAATAAGTTATGATTTTATTTTCTAAATCATGTGTTGTGTTAGTTTTTCATGTATATATTTTAATTAATAATGCTGCTCAGGTACTAAAAGCTGTTTACATAGGTTGCTGTAATTAAAGATTTATATAAAGGAACAGGAAGGTGAATTGTAGATGCTAAAGGAAATGTGTTCCATGGGATTTGGAAAAATGGATGAAAGTGTTTTGAAACTGCTTAAATGTGCAGAAAGTTTCTTGTATAGAGAAAAGGTTTACTTCAATTGATATGCACATACTGTATGTTAAGTAAAGGGCGCCACCTATGTTTCTCAGTGGGAAATACACTATACAGAATCTTGAAGTATGCCTTACTTCTCTACCTATATTTTAAGTTTTTGTATGATTGCCCCAAATATTCTTTCAAACAGAAATAACTTGATCCACTTTATGAATGAGGTAAAAAAAAAATGATTGCAAAGAGACTAATCCACCTGTGTATGCATCTTATACTGAGTGCTAGTGAGAAAGGGTGTTCTGTTATATTTGAAAGGGAATGACGGAGCTTAGTTGCAGCTGTGTAAGGATCTGCAGTTGCTTCCTTTTCACTTTCTCAAGAGATCCTGTGCTTTTCTAGCTCAGGGCTGCTGTTACTCCCTGTAGGAGAAGATTATTTTGCTATTAAACCCCTGCACACAAGTATAATACTACCTTACAGTCCTGCCACACAGTAAACATAAATAAATCCACACAGAATTACATTACTACCTATTTTCAATTTTTAAGTATATTTTTATGATATACAGAATGTGCCAGTATTTTGCATATTTAATATGAATTTACATTTTTATTTTTATGTTTTTGCTATTTGCCTTAAAACAATGTTTCATTTTGTTTTTAAAAAGAATTCTAATTAAGCGCATCATAAAAGAGATACTTAACCTCTAAAGATTGCTAAACATCTCTAAGCTAATTTGCCTTACACTGCTTTTTACATGATTCATATGCCTACTCTTTTCTAATACTACCAATTTAGAGTTTATACTCAAACAATTACCAATAAGTGTTATGACATTTTTGTGTTTGGACCAACCAGAGCTGCCCCTATAAGCTTTGAACCAGGGCACCAGTCCCAGGCCTCACATTCCTTAAATTAAGTCTCCCATCTAGCTCCTTTTTCAGCCTATCCTTCCCCACTGGTATCTCTTAGTCTTACTGGTTTACCTTCTATTTCTTTAACTGCTGCTTCTCTGTCTCCACCCCTGACTCAGCCTCCCCTCCCATCTCTCTCTTGCTGGGTGTCCCACACGGCTATCTCCTGGGCTCGCTTCTGGGCTCGCTCCTCTTTTTACCTCTATACTTTCTCTTTGGGTAACCTTATCTGCTCCTTTCATTTCACCTGCCACTTATATGCTGATGACACCCAAATTTAACTCTCCTTTTTTCAGCTCAATCCTTCTACTCAAGCTGTTAAAACCCTCATCCACTCTGTTCTCATAACAAACCCTCACTACTGCAATATTTGTTTCCCCTCATCTCCAGGCTCATCCATCTCTTGCACCGCTCTACCTTAACCTTCTCTTTTTCAAGCCTCACTGGCTTCCCAACAGCTTTAGAGCTCTTTTTAAGCGCCTCACCTTCACATTTAAAGCTAACTTCTCCATCACTACACACTACCTTTTCGTCCTTATCTCCATGCACACTCCATACCACCCCTTCCATTCAGCTAAATCACTGCTATCTCTATTCCAAACTTATTACCTCATCTCATGCCCATGTCCAAGATTTCTTCCACGTTGTACCACTACACAGGAATGATCTCCCTCTTTTGGTCAGACTAACCCCTTATTATAGGTCTTCAAGTACACCCCTAAAAATGCACATGTTCAAGCACGCCTACTCCTCCTCCACTTAACTCCCTACACATCTCTCACTGCACTATCTATACCTCTCCCTCACCTCATCTACTGCTCACACAAATCGCCCAGTTACTTCACTCTTCTCTTGTCTCCTGTTAGTGTACCCTTCCATTTAGTCTGTTAGTTCTCACAACTACCAGCACTCATCGCTCTCTTAGCGACTCAAAGCAACCGTCCCTGTCCCTTTCTACCCAGTGTTTCCCATTGTTAAGCAGTGACAACGGGAGGCTGCAGAGGTGATCATTCCCCCTATTCCACCGCTATTAAATATTATAAGGCGCTCTCACCCCCCTCACCACACAGCAGCGCCCATTAATTTCTGCAGTGCCTGTGTGGCAGGCAGATAAAGAGTGAAGCAGTGCCTACCCCTGCCGTGTAACCATTGAATGACGCTGATGTGACTTAAGGTCACATCAGTGCCATTCACATCAGAGGCCACCGTGGAGGAGAGCAGGAAGGTAAGTAACATATAGGGAATATTGGAAGGCTTGAGAGACATGATGGGGAATACAGGGAGATGGAGAGACATAATGGGGAATACTGAGAGCTGCAGAGACATGATGGGGAATACTGGGGGTTGGAGAGCTGTGATGGGAAATACTGGGAGCTGGAGAAATATGATAGGGAATACTGGAAGCTGGAGAGACATGAATATAACATATATATAGTCTGTATTGTGTGGCGGTTTTTAGGATGAAATGGGAATTGTATAGTGGAGACTAGGGGCCAGATTTACTAAGCTGTGGGAATAGAAAAGTGGAGATGTTGTCCATAGCAACCAATCAGATTCTCAGATTCTAGCTGACATTTTCCAGTATGTAATAGGAAAGTGAGAGCAAGACTCTGATTGTTTTCTATGGGCAACATCTCCACTTTTCCAAACCCGCAGCTTAGTAAATCTGGCCCCTGGACACTGTCTAAATTATATAGTATTGACTATAATTTGCTTTCTTTTAATTGTTTCTCATTTTAATTCAAATGCAGACTTTGGCGTGGAATATAAAAAGGGTCAGTTAAAAAGGTTAATATTATATCCTAACAGAATATTTCTTGGTATTGGAGGTCATGGAAATTTATAATCATGTGCTTGGTTAATTCATTTTTATAATACTCCTGCTTTCAGCACCTGTGAACCAGACTGCCTCACTGCTTAAGATACTTACACCATGAGAACCCTCAATGGAGTTTTGCTATTTAGCTTTTAGCATATAGAGCTTGAGTAGGTGCTTTTGGTTGTAATTTTTGTAAATCACTACAAATTTCCTTTTTTTTGGTTTCTGCTCAGTTATCTGTATCTGTCTCAGTAGGAGCAAAGTACATTTTCTAGAGGAAAATACCTTTGTAAGAAACATTCTATATCTATATTTATTGAATAATATATATCGTATATATTATTATATAATATATATAATATATCAGAACTGGCCATACCCATCAGAGTATTAGATAATGATAATAATAATAAT
>WWET01000787.1:49773-67016 GCA_011038615.1 Limnodynastes dumerilii | reverse complement strand
TAATAGGCCTAATTCATACTTAATTATGACAGCCAATTTACACCTGCGGTGTACGTAAGTATGGCTGTGGGAGCGAACTGTGCATGCATCAGAATTATGATCTTATGTAACATGATCAGAGATTTGTACAATAGGGCACGGCCGAATATACACATTTTGGGTGTGGGGAGGCATTTAAATTGTACAGTATGGGTTGGGTTAGGCACTTACATAAATAAAGCATTACGTATGACCAGAGATACACAAGGAAATATTAAGGTAGGGTTCTGAGCACATTAGTCGGGTTAGAGGGGAGTGCCAGGGGGAGGGCATTAGCTGTTGTGCGTAACTTGAGTATTTAAAACAATCATAAGCCTGGATCAGGCCTAATTTGTCCAGCAAGAGACATAACATAAATATTAATACAAATATTAAGTAAACAAAAAAGTAAGCATGATACATAGTGCATCTAATCCAGAACTACGTTTACAACTATGGGGTTTTCCACTATATTAAAAGAGCAAATATGTCCTTGTATTTAACCATGTAATTAAAAAATGTAGAATGCACTTATGTTACTGAAAGTACTAATATCCATACTTATTTACATATTTCTGGGGCATAGGGCCTCATTTACTAAACTTGATTTTTGGCTGCAATTATAAATCATTAGCCATCACAGTTATTTTTCTTAAAAAATGGCCAGATTTACTAAGGGACATTTATTGCTGCGATTTTTAAACGCCAGCGATGTATGGCGATTTTTTGCTTAAAATCACAGCAATTTATCTTTAAAAATTGCCGCACACCATGACCCCTTCTTGCATAAAAAATATATATATTTAAAAAAAAAATATATTTTTCAGTTTAAAAAAACTATACTGTGTAATGCTATTAACCTTAAGCATGCTGAGGCATATAGTACTAGAAGGCATGTTTATCATGGCATGCTTTGCCTTATAGTACCATAAGTGGCAGCATACCAAGGGTTAAGTGCATGCTGCCGCATACAGAATGGCCCCCCTTACACCAAAAAACAGTACCTGTACCCCTTACAATAAAAGAAAGCATTACATGGCCACATTACGTATAAAAAACCTGTACCTGTCCCCGTTATGTAAAATAAATCAGTCCATGTCCCCGTTATGTAAACTAATTTCGTACATGGCCTCGTTATGTATAATAATTCTGTACATGTCCCTGTTATGTAAACTAATTCCGTACATGTCCCGGTTATGTAAAAAAATTCCATACATGTCCCTGTTATGTAAACTAATTCCGTACATGTCCCCGTTATGTAAAATAATTCCGTACATGTCCCCGTAATGTAAAATAATTCCGTACTCACGTTTCAGTAGTCATCAATGTTGCCAGGTGACTATCGGGACTCCTGCTCCTTCTCCTCGCTGGGGCACACGAACAGCTCCATCCTCTTCAGGGTCCCTCCGGCAAATGACTCATGCCATTGCTAGGGCCAAATTTATAGCCTTTGACGCGAGATCCTCTGATGGGAATGTGGTGATTTTACACAAAAACGACTTTAGTAAATGAGGCCCAATGGTTGAAAACGAAGTAGTATGCATATGGTATGTAAGAATGATGTACAGTCATTTGTCTTAGAACATGCTAAGCATGCATTATTCATTGCTGTGCTTCAGTTTTCAGGTACTCAAGCCCCTTATAGTTCAGGTAGAAAAATCCATGACTGGACCAAGGAGGGCAAATTAAAATGGCTGAAACACTAAATAAATAATCTGTAATAATCTGTACTTGATTTCTTTAAAACTTGAGCATTTTAGGCGGTAGAAGCCTATTGGAATGATGTTAAGAACAAATTTTGGTTGAAAGAGGACATTCTGATCCAATTTTTGTCAAACCCTCCTAATCTTGTCTATATTAATCCCATATAGGACATGTGGGACAATATGTATGCATCCAATAGGAAGTGACCACAATGAATGAACTTGAGAAAATATGCAAAGTCAACCCCAAACTGACACATCTGTATATGGGTGTGGGGCTCCGGTCCGAATGGCCGATTTTCAAATCGGCCATTCCTCCCTAGCCAGTTGCTAACTGGTTTCGGTGCTCCAAAAAGTGTAAAAAACAAGTCCCCCACTACTTCCCCTAATTCTTACCCTAACCCTCCCCTCTCACTACCCTAATCCTAACCCTCCTTTCTGGCAGCCTGACCCTAACCGTCCCTTACTTGCAGCCTGACCCTAACCCATCATCTCCCGCAACCTGACCCTAAGCCTCCCTCCCCTGCAGCCTGACCCTTACCCTTCTTCCACTACATAAAAAATATGCAGACCTTGTGCTGGATACAGACTTAAGTAAGTGCTTGAAATTAGTTACTCCTGGGCTAAACCATGTTGATAGTAGGGGGAATAAAGTTAATTGTATTCTTTGCATGCAGGGATATATCTTTGAATTGCTTACTGCACACAGATTCTGACCAGCTTTACTATCACACAGTTATTTAGACTTGGGAAAGGGAACATCACCTCTCAACTCTAATACTGTTTGCAACAGATGAAATATGACTCCCCTGCAATCAACATGGTTTAGCCCAGCAGTGACTAATTTCAAGCACTTACTTAAGTCTGGATCCAGCCTCTTATGTGTATCTTGGCATTTTTTTTTACTAAGATCTGGTGAGAGGGGTGTTCCAGTACTCTGTAAGTAGGAAGTTAAGAAAAGTTGGTGGGGGGAGGCATTAAGATAGGGCTGAATGGGCTGGGTTTGAAAACTCTGCACGTACTTTAGCAAAATCCACACAAAGATACATACAGAGAGTTAAGGTAATACTATGGATATATGTCAAGAAGTCAGTAAAGTTCTGTAGGAATAAGAGGAGTGTCATGGGAGTTGACTTGCAACTTAGCTGCATAGTTTTGTGAATCTATGCATAATTATTTCCTTCTTATCTGTGAATCAGGGCCATTATGTGAATGTGTTTGTATTAAATGCTCATTTAAAGTAAAGAAATGAATATTGTTACCCTCTGCATAAAACCAGGTTTATGGATGTTGGCATTGTAATACATTTTAGAGAAGCAAAATATGTAGCATGAGAATATAAAATCTTTTAACGTGGTTCTCATTAAGTTTCTGAATTGTAAGATAATTTTTTTTATAAACATACACAATAATAAAAGTGGTTTAACGCTTATAAAGATAACAATGTAATTAGACATTCTGTAGTGCTAATTAACCTCTAAGTGCAGGATTTTACTTTAATAGGAAATAATCTTGTAATAATAATAACAAAAGCGGCATTTGTGTGTAATATTTATGTTTAACCTCATGAACTCTTTATCTTCTGCACCAGGGAAAATGGCTTCATGTTGATTAAATAACATCATTTATTTTATTCTAAATTGTGCAAAATATGCTTACAATAGGAAAAAAAATCAGGGAAAAAGTTTTTAAAGTTTTTTATAGCTATATTGCGCTTAACTTTTTTTCACTTGATATTTTTTTAACTTTAGTCATCCTAAATCACTGTATGATATATTTACAGGTGTGGGTCTCTGTAAAAAATGGTCCTATTTCGATAGGGAAATTTTCTCCCAACCAGTTTTGAACTGGCTGGGATTTCGATTGCATATACCTCGATGAGGTAAGGCAAAACACTCCCCCAACCCTTCCCCTAATTCTAAGCCTAACCCCACCTTCCATTACCCTAACCCTCCCTTCCCGGCAGCCTGACCCTAACCCACCATCTCCTGCAGCCTGACTCTAATTCTCACTTCCCTGCAGCCTGACCCTAACCCTCCCTCTCCCGCAGCCTGACCCTAACCCTCCCTTCCCCACAGCCTGACCCTAACCCTGGGAAGGTTACTCACCGTTCCTGTGGTGCGGGTCATGCGGTACCGACGGTGGCGTTTGTGAAACGGAATGGGTGAGTATACCGATCAGCATACTCACCCATTATGAAAAAAAAATTCTAAACTTGGGGGTATTTAAAATAGGGACATCCAAAAAGGAACTTTCGGATGTCCCTATTTCGGAAATCAAAGTTTCTAACTGGGGACTGCAACCGTATATTTACAATAGAGATTATAAAATACTGTGCTGTAAATACATTTAATTATATGAGGTTAGCCATAAACTACAGCGATTATCTCTCCTAGCAGGAGTTGACCAAGAAACAGGATGATTTTCCCCTAGAGAAAAGGGGCCTGATCCAGACCTATGCCCGCCGTCGCTAGGACGGCGGGCGTAAGCGTAAGATCGTCTGAAAAGCCGATTTGCGCATGCGCCGGGCAGATGTTGTCCGGCGTCGCTACGGCAACGCCCGATTGGGGATCGGGCGTCCGTAACAGCGCTGTAGGGACGCTGTGCGAGCGTATGGCCCCTTCCTTACGCCGGCTGAAGTTAGGGTAGCCTTCAGCCAGCGTAAGGAAGGGGCCATACGCCTGCATAGGGGGAGTGACAGGGAAAGTGAAAGCCAATACGCTGTGCTTTAGTAAGCACAGCACATCGGCGTAGGTCTGGATCAGGCCCAAGGTCCCAAATTGGCACCACTTGCATCTGATATTTTTATGCATTGTTTTGCTTGGGTTCTATTGAGTAAAACACATGCATGACATAAGATCAAATAATAATAATACCCCAGCATTCCTGGTATGATTATTATCCATTTGAAAAAACCATCCTAACCATTCACTACAGCTATTATTGGCCTGATCACCTGATAAGTGAATGATCAAGACGATAATCGCTGTAGTGTATGGCCAGCTTTACTCATAGGTTTGTCAATTAAATGGATCTAGGACTGCTGAAATGGGACTTTAACTGTCATTTGAGCATGAAAACATTTTAATCTTTTTCTTGATGTGTACTCCAACTCACAACCTCTGCTGAGCAACCAAGAGATGCCTCAACTCCCCATTGATTAAATATTACTACACTCACCTGTAGAACACACATTTATTCCATTCAATCTGTAGACTGGTATGGTGGTTTAGTGAGTAGCACTTGTGTCTGACAGTGCTGACGACATGAGTTCCAGACTAGGCCTTATCTGTATAGAGTTTGTATGTTCTCCCCGTGTCTGTGTGGGTTTCCTCTATTTTAAGGGGAATGTATGTTTGAAAATTAACAAAGAGGCTACAACTACTACAGTAGGTACCCCTTCATTGGAATAAATAATAAATATTGCCTCAAATGCATACAAATGAAATACAAATACAACAATGTACACAGGTTAATTAAAATGATCTCCCCATTACAATGTATTAGTTATATCATTTATTTTAATAAACACATATAAAATCTTAACAATCAAACTTCCCCTTTATCTTTTGACACCCAATAGCTTCACACAGGGATAATTCTATATAGTAAAATGAAAACTCTTAATCCTCTCTAAGGGCTAGATTTACTAAACTGTGGAAAAGGAATAATGAAAATGTATCAACCAATGAGATTCTAGCTCCCACTTTCCTCTTACATACTAGAGAATGTCAGCTAGAATCTGATTGGTTGCCATGAACAACATCTTCATTTTGCTTAATTTTTCTTATTTACTTTTTAGTAAATCTATCCCTAAGTGTGTTATTTGCAAATATAAATATATTAGTGGTTTAAATGTATTTTTACACAGCAGGAAAAACACTTTTGATATAATTGAGCAGTTAAAATAGTGAATCTAGAGAATCTTCATGATAAAAATGATTTATACATTTCTAATTGTACGTAACCTTTAGTTCATTTTAAAACACTTTTCTGTACATGAAAAAGTGAGTTACAGAATATCATGTCTAATTATCATGCTGCTGGCTTACCTATTAGCTATTCATTTTTCCAAGGAAGTGAATGTGGAAAAAAATATTATCTATCATATTTTTTTAATTAACATTTCTAGAATGTAATTAAACTTTAGTGAATATATCTTGAGAGGTGGTTTAATGATCCAGAAAAAAGTATAGTGGACATAGACTAATTAGGATAATGATCGCTGCAAGCCTTCTAAAAATCTGTAAATCTCTTAGCAAATGTAATTTTGTAGTAAAAATGTTTGCATATAGTTAAAGTTAACACATTCAGCACTATTTGCTGTTTATCTCATAAATAAATATTTTCATAAAACAATTAATTTTTTACATAAATTTGGTCCTAAATTATAATGTTAAAATCTGTTATGTCCTTATGAATTCTAGTAAATTAGCACACCTAATATATTTTAGAGCCAAATGTCTCTTATTAATCTCACGAAACATGTAATGTATTGTGCTCTGTCCAAGCAGATGGCCAGTATAATTTTTTATGAAATATCATTAACATTTTAGTCTGCTTTTTAAAAGAATAGAGAATAATTTTAAATAATGCTTTGCAGCTATAATAAAACTGCAAAGTTTCAATTAACAGAATAAAATATGGTCTTTCCAAGTGCTAATAGGGAAAAGGGAACAAAGCAAAAATCTAAACAAAAAAAAGGTCAGTTTTGCATATATGACTAATCCCCTATTATTAAATAAAAAGTGTTTAGTAAGGTGAAGCCTTGGGCCATGCTAATAAATTTCTGTGTGGATGTGACTTCACAATGCCTGTTTTATTGCATATACTCTGTGTTGGAACCCCCAACCTGCTCAAGGTGCAAAAACATGTTTAACACATTTTATTGTAGGCAGGTGTACTTGAAACATGTCACCATCCTTCCATTTATACAGGGTTTTAATCATTCTTATGTTTCGTTCTGAACCTTTTAATAAAATGTGCACAATTGAATAGCAATATGACAGCTTGCACGCAGAAAACACAAAAGTAAAAAGGCCAGATGTATACGGTAGGTCGGGAAGTCTACCTGCCAGCTGTCCTGGGACATTTCTGCATATATTGCTGGAACTTTATATGTCCTATATCAGTGTTATTAACTAGTAGCTATCTTGCTACTCTCTATGTAAAATAAAGTACAGACATTAGTTACACACATTTTCAAACACATGATAAGCCACATGCCACTTTCAAGGCTTTGCTGCTAAGTTGGTCCTAGCTCTAAACAGAGAGAGTCCCTATATTGGGATATATATATCATACGTTTTTAAATTGAGATAACCCATTTAGAGAAGCCCTAAAAAGCATCCAAAATAACTTATGTAGAATATCACCCCCTGGTCTTTTGTATTGATACAGATCTTACATTTAAAGATACATTTTTGTACAAGGACAGGCACATTTTGCAGACAACAAATTGTCATATTATATGTGATGCCTAATATAATGTAGTATTATTTATTGTAATCTTCCTCTCCATGCCTTGATCTGCCTTGTTAGATCAATATATTGCATTTATGAACTGTGTGTCAACATGTTTATTTATACTCTCATTATTCTATATATTCATTAAAATAATGTGTAATAATATTTTTTTGGGTTTGGGTTCCATTTTTGCTACATTTTTGTTGCATGAGCTGCTCTTTTTCTAAATGCTAATAATTAACTTGTCAAAGAAGAAATAAATTACCTGAAGTTGGTGGGAATCTTTTTATTCCCTTCAACATTTTAAGAAACCACTGATAAATAGCAGTGAAATGTGTCAGTTACTTTTATTATACAATACAAAGTGACTTTTTTTTAGACTCTTATCCTTCTCAGTCACTCTAGAAGCTGATCAAAAATTAATTTCAAATATATGATCTATCAAACCTTTCTGGCTAACCTGTAAACATTGAAGCTTTTTGCCTTCACAGAACACCTAAGGATGGAGCACACAATCAGTGCACAGGATTCGATGATGCTTAGAGTAATCATGTTTAACAACTCCTAACATCCAGTAAGTGAGTCTTCCTACACAAGGAGAAAGGGGAGGAGACCAGACCAGCTACAAATGGTTACAATTCTGTCAAGTAAGGGGGCAGCAAAGCCGGCCAATGAATGAAAAACCAGAAACCAAAAAATGTAGTACCTACTAAACAACAAATATTAGGAGTGGTACATGGGTCGTTTAAACGTGCACATCCTAAAGTACATAGATAGAGGCAGTTGCAGACTCTAAAACATCAAATATTTATTTGTTCACATAAAAAATGCGAAATATAAAAAATATATCAAACAAGTAACATTCAATATCCATATAGTAAGTGCTCCAAACATGTGTAGCAGACAACCATGAAATACTTATTTCACTTACTGGCATACAATATCAAAATGTTATACCTAACCAATAGTGCTACACGCCGCTGTGGTATTTAATAGTAATATCCATTAAACACATGGTAGGAGGAAAGAAATCTGGCCTGGAACTAGGAGAGAGGGCTATCCCTATCAATGACTTAGTGTCCTCATGGCCACGCTTCCCCCTTCCAGGTCCATAACTTGCCCTTCCTTACTCGCCCTAATTCACAATACCTTCATTGGAACAGTAATTTATGTGTTCATGTAAAGATTTCTCTGGAGCACTGCAACCAAGTTGCACTACCCAACGCGTGTTTCACCTAGTTGACGGCTTTCTCAAGAGTTTGGAATTTATTCACAGGTGTCAGCGTAAATACACCAATTAACCAATCAGCAGTGCTGTACTCATTAAGCCTAATAAAATCAAAGAAACAGAAAACACAGTAAAATTAGTTTGCAATAAAAAGAAACAAAATAACTACATTGTAGTATAGCTGCATGCTACATTATGCTAATCACTGGGTAAACAAACTTTTAATACAAATTATAAGAATGGGACATACAAGACTTGCTCGTTTAACCCTTTTGGTGCTGTACAATCCAAAAGGAAAATCCTCCTTGCTTCTTTATATAATAGTATTTGATTCAGATCACCTTCTTGTAACGTGGGCAATTTTCTTTAAAATAAAGAACTGCAGACATGTTGAATTAGCATTGTGTACTTGCAAAAAATGCCTAGTACTTTGCATTTGTCCTGATCAGCAGCAGCATTGCGTATAGATCTGACATGTTCGAGGATACGCTGCTCGACAGGTCTAACAGTCTTACCAACATATTTTTTATTACACTTGCAAATCATACAGTACGCAACATACTTCGTGTTACAGTTGGCAAAGTGATGGAATTTGTGCAACTGATGATAACGATCGTAGATGTTCATTCATTTAATTATGAACGGACATGCTGTACAGGTACCACACTAGAAAGAGCCTATATATTTATATTTGCCTCTCCTAGTTGAAAAAAATTACTATGTACAAGGTTGTCTTTAAGGTTTTTGGCCCGGCGCTAGCAAATGGGTACATAATTATCAATTGCTTTGTTAAAAACGGGATCGGACTATAATACAGGTAGATGTTTATTCAAAATCTGTTGGATTTCTTTTGCCTGTTTGCAATAATAAGTAATGAAATATACTTTTGTCTTCTTTGGAGTTCGCTTGGGGTATATCAAATATTTGCATTTTGTTTTCAGTGCATTATGGTATGCTGAGGAGAGTAACTTTTTTGAATATCCATGATTTAAAAGTCATTTGTCAGTTTAAAACTAGAGGAGCAATTTCTGCGCAATCTCAAATGGCACTGAACTGAACCCTTTAAATATGTTCAGCTTCCTTTTATGTACCCTTCAATGTGTTCAGCCTCATTTTGTGCTCCCTTATATGTGTTCAGCCTTTTAACTTTTTTAAAATTAAAAACCAATTCTAAACTCTCGTTTACCTTTACCTTCTACCTTCTCCCTCTTGCTCCTTCCTCTATGGCACAATGAAATATGACATCATTCAACTTAACTGTACTGGATATACAGGGCTCCCATAGGAGCAAATCTATTCTAATTGATAACGCTAAATAGGTAAATAGCATTATTCAATTTAAAAGATTTGGTACTACAGGGCTCCTGTAGGAACCCTATGAATCCAGGACAGTTAGCTGAATGATGCCATAATAATAGATAACATATGCGGCTGATATCTGTGTGAGCAGTGGTCTATGTGACTATGAATGGGGGGAGGGCTGCATGACTTTAAGGAGGGCTGCCCTACTGGGCGTCCCCTTTAAGTCATCTAGGGGCATGCCAGGTGTGATAGCACGGCTTGCTCGCCCCTAGAAATGGCCCCGATCAAGTTGGAGTTGAGGCGATGGTCACTAGCAGAACGGAGGGGTCGGGCGGCAGTGTGGATGGAGATAAGGGAGGAGAGGTAGGCAGGCTAACTGCTGCTGACAAGAAGAAGACAGTCTATCTCAATTCCTTTCTCCTCATTGGACCTTACAGGAACTCTTGATCACAAGGAAAACCTACTTGAGTTAGTCTCAGCCCAATATTTTATGTGTCTTCGGACTTTGATTTCTCCAGTATGTAAATACATACAGCTCACAAGCTGAACTCTTAGGATTCCTCTTCTCATGTGGAAGTCTTCATATTGTGCACTGTATGCAATATTAAAAAAAACCAGGACCTGGATTCTCTCTAGTTCGTTGTGACTATCATATGACATTGTGCTACTCCCAGCAGTTTTATAATTAAGTTATTAAATCTTGCATCCTTAATTCAAGAGTTCTTCTGTGAGGCAGCATATTTGACAGTAACAGATAAAATTGTCTAGTCAGTATGTAAAATTGGTAGTATTGATAAATGATTATAGAATGAAAATGTAGCGTGAAGGGAAGCTCAGCTGACAATAAGACATGCAACGCAGAGGCAACAACAACTGTTTAGAGGCTTTAAGTGTCACAATGAGCTCTCAAAATGTATCCTTAATTATTTTTTTTCCCCAGCGTAGAAACTCATAAATCAGGACATTCAAAACAGTCTAATTGAAATGGAATGAATACATTAGTACCTTAAATGTAAGACATTAACGTCTTTTATGGTTATTTTATTCAGCACATGTCCTTCATTTTTCAAATAATGCCTCCATTAACAGAAAGGGACATTGATTTTATACAGCACACAGAGCCTTGTTTAGATTTCAGCTGAGCATTTTTATCTTGTCCTTGTAGCAACAACAATTTTTTTTCCTCAATAAATCTCTAAGGTCAAGTGTTATATTGAAATAGAGTTTGCTTAAAGTCATTATCATGTTTAGTGATATCTTCAGATCAGCCTTCAATAATGGCTACTTTCAACATAAGAACTGACAGTCTTGAGAATACAGGGGGGAAAGTAAAGACTCTTTGCTTCCAATTTAAAATGTGAATGTCAGATGCACTATCTGCAATATATATTATACAAATGACAGATGACAAGCCTTTTAAAATCATTCAAAGAAATATTATTATTTTTGAATGGAGAAATTTTTCATTTGGAGAGTTCTACTATAAAGAACTAATCAAGATGTTTGATGTTACTTTCTTTTATGTTGTGTTTTTGGCTGTGATTATGGGATCACATTTTACTGGAAGCTGGATAGAAAATGATATATCAGAAATGACCCAAGTATTGTGTAGTTCTACAAATAAGATAACATTTGTATTTTTATTAGACATTTGCAAACTTTATTTTATCTTGTTTGTATTTCTTATAATGAGAGACCAACGTGCCAAACCAATCACTTGTTTCTACATTTAGCAACCACAATTTGCTTGTGTTGAGGGAAGAGTTGGAGGCATACAGTCAATGTATAGTAATAGCGTGCCCGAGCAAGTGCACCCCATTTATAGCTGAGAAAAAGCCTTGCTTACATCAAAAAACTTGCACCAGCCACAAATTGGCCCGGATCCTCTACTACGTCCGTCTTCCACACACGGGCGTAATTTGCTGAAGGTAGCTGCTACGCATGCATAGTAACTTTTGTACATAATCTACATATTGTTTGTTACATAGATTGCGTATATGTGGTCTTAAAGGCCGCATATACGCAATCTATGTAACAAAACGATACGTAGATTACGTACAATAGTTACTACGCATGCATAGTAGCTACCTATCAGCAAATTATGCCCCTGTGTGAAAGACGGACGTAGTTAAGGTCTGGCCCATTTCCCTAAGTCCAGGGAACTAGCACCTGACAGCCTATTTCTGACCTGTGCATTTATATTTCACACTAAATCCATGAATCTACAGTTATCAAATCGCAGCTGGTTTATAATTCTGTTGACAAAAATGTCATATACAAAAGGGTGTAGGTCGCCGCTACAAAAAGGCCTTTTTCGTAATGGATATTTTCTCCCAACTGGCTGGTAAATTGATTGCTTCTGCCTCACAGAGGAGAAGCGATCGATCAACAGAAGAAAGAAGATTTTACAGCGAATGGTGAGTATGAATTTAACCCCAACCCTTTCCCTAATCCTTACCCTAACCCTTCCCTTCTATTACCCTAACCCTAACCATCCCCTTACATTACCCTAACCCTCCCCTTACACTAACCCTCCCATCCTTACCCTAAGACTCCCTTCCTCTCAGCCTAACCCTAAGATTTCCTATCCCCTATTTTAACCCTAAAACTTCCCTACCCACAGCCTAACCCTAAGGACCCCGGCCGGGTCCTCCCTATCACAGCAACTAGACAAAATTACCATTTCCTGTAGGAGGTCCCTTTTACCATTTTGGATTTGCCCACCCTCCCTCCCTATGTTTGATAGCATGCGGATTGTACATGGACTGCTTGTTTTAGAGCCTAATTGGCTGTAAGCAATAGCAAGTTGGCAGTGTTGTGGTGGTCGTGCCGAGGTGCCGCTCAATGGTGACTGTTTAGTGAAGGCAGTTTGAGCGGTCGCTGACTCTTGTCTGGTTCGGCCAGACGTTTTATGGTCATTCATTGAGTGGAGCACTGAGGCACTGGAGAGAGCTGGCTTTGATGACATTTTTTATTTGTGTAATAACGGCTATACTTGCTATGCTTTTGTGGCCCCCTACAAATTTAACAAATAGAGAATTAAAAGTAATTCCCCCTAAAATAACCCAATAAAATTCCAATTACTTTTAGCTAATTTCCTATTTGTGTGTTTCAATTTATTACTAGTAGCATGTAAATAGAAGGTGGGCCTGAGATATGGGCAAAACCATCAGCCATTAGACATTTATGCATATTTTCACTTCGACACTGATTTGAATCATACTAATATCTACGATTTTTCATTGTATTCACCATACATTTTCTCTCTTTCCATTTTCTAACCTTTTCTAACATTTCTCTTTTAAGGTCTAGTAAACTGTTGCAATCTATTAGTAATGTGTTCAACCATCCTTTTCTATAGTAGCGCTGACCAGTACCCCCTAAATGCATGAGCCCCTGTATGTGAGGGATTCGTTTGTAATGGAGGATCACTCAAAAGGGCTTAGCCATGCCCCTAAAGTATCATTTAAATACCTCCCTCATCGCACAATGCCTACATGTTGTATGTATGGTGGGTCATCAGGCTCCGCCACTAGGATGAGCTACTTTACGTAAATTGGAACAGTTGGTAACGTCATTCATAACCGCCATGTCTGCAGGACGCACACACTGAGTAATTATGCACTCTGAATTTGTAAGTACCACGTTGAATGCAATTCTGGATCCGGTCTAAAAATATGTCATTATAGTGCAGACAATAGACTCAGCAGCAAAGTTAACATTGTTTTTTAATTTACAGCTAACATATTATAACACTCTAACACTGTTATATACACTCTCTGAACTATGACATTTTCCTACATTGTATTTACCTGAATAGCTGTTATCTTATTACATAATTCTTCCTTTAGATCGTTATCCTAACAACACAGTTTGTGAATATCTGTTCATCCTTTACAAATTATATGGATAAAATACAACTATTTAATGGTAACCTAAAACTGTGGTGTCAATAGTTCTAGTAACTATGAAACACAGAAGTAAAACTGCTAATAAGTGTAATTAGTAGAATGTTACAGGTCTACTAACTTTAATAACTAAATTATTCAACCAGTCACTAATTACTAGGGTGATTCCAGAGGACTGGAAAATAGCAAATGTCATCCCTCTGAATAAAAGTGTCAGTAGGGAAGAAGCATCAAACTACCGACCAGTGAGTCTAACATCAGTAGTAGGGAAGGTAATGGAAACAATGGAACAAATTGTACAGTATCTTAACTCTAGTAACTTACAGGATCCTAATCAGCATGGATTCACTGGGGGAAGATCATGTCATACAAATCTTATTGAATTTTTTGACTAGGTCAGTAAAGTATTAAATAAGGGGGGAGCTGTAGACATAACTTATCTAGATTTTAGTAAAGCTTTTGACACTGTGCCACATTGCAGACTGTTAAATAAGCTGGAAACTTTGGGATTGGACTTGAAGATAGTTGCATGGAAATAATCTTGGTTACAGGATAGACAGCAGAAGGTTGTAGTAAATGGAAACCATTCTGGGGATGTTAAGGTAACCAATGGAGCACCCCAGGGTACTGTACTTGGACCAGTGCTATTTAATATCTTTATAGGTGATACTGTTTGTCGTATCGTGGGGAAAATATGCCTTTTTGCAGATGACACGAAGATATGTAACAGGGTAGACATGCCAAGAGGGGTACACAAAATGAGGGATGATCTAGGTAGACTGGAGGAATGGTCAAGAGTGTGGCAACTGCAGTTTAATGCCAAAAAATTCAAAATCATGCACTTAGAACACAAAAACCCAACAGCTCAATATATCCTTAATGGCACTACATTAGTTACAAAAACATCTTTAGTAAATGAGGCCCATAGAAAGTGACAACAGATAAGAGCCACGTGGCCCATCTAGTCTAAACATGCTTGGGATAAACATAATGATATCAAACTAAATTGAAGGTAAATAGAGTCTAGGGTCAGTATAGTTCCAAAATACACAACTGGGCAGACTAGATGGGCTATGGGGCTCTTATCTGTCGTCACTTTCTATGGGCCTCATTTACTAAAGACGTTTTTGTAAAAATCTCCCAAAGTCCCGGGAATTTCAATGAGAATTTGACATCGCCGTATTCACTAAAGGCAAAGCCCTGGGACTTTAGCCTTTAGCAAAATCGACACGGCAAACATTGCAGACCAAAAATTGTCCAGATGTTTGCCATGTCAAACATAGCCCAGACCGTATTCACTAAGGTTGATTTTACTAGATCACCTCTAGTTCGGTTTGTAAGCGGTGAAAAATAAAACGCCTCCTGTGTGTGTCGCTTTCGTAGCTGAAAAACACGTCAATAGCTTTGACATGTGTTTTTCTTTATGTAAAAATGTTGTGCTGCATCGTTTTATCCCTTATCATGCAGATGCATATAGTACTATAAGACACAGCATGGCTATGTGTTTGTGGCCATGCTGAGCCTTATAGTATTATAAGCGTCAGCCTGACAAGGGGTAAAATTATGCTGTGTAATGTTAACCCTAAAAAACATAAACCAAAATAAGGATACCTAATGTACATGACAAAAAAAATAAAATTCTAAACATAAAAACAATGTGACTAATGTGTCTGTGTGTTTTTAATTAAACTATAATGGTGGGCACCCTGTATTAACTAAACCTAAGGATAATGTTTAGTGTACATGGACTGGATCCAGACCTAGTTAAGTGCTTGAACTTAGTTACTCCTGGGCTAAACCATGTTGATTTCAGGGGAGTCAAGTTAATTGTATTCTTTGCATGCAGGGATATATCTTTGAATTGCTTACTGCACACAGGTACTGACCAGCTTTACTATCACACTGTTATTTATACCTGTACTAGGAGACATTACCTCTCAACTCTAATACTGTTCGCAACAGATGAAATATGACTCCCCTACAATCAACATGGTTTAGCCCAGGAGTAACTAATTTCAAGCACTTACTTAAGTCTGGATCCAGCCCCATGTGTGTATAACATATAGTAGAGTATTGACTCACCGTTTTTCAGTAATCTTTCTTGGGATGACTTGCAAGTAGTTCTTGACATGTTGCAACCTGTTCTGGAAATGTTGATTGTAGATCTTCTCCTGTTGCTTGAAGATGCTGATCCTCTTGATTGAAGCTGCTGTTCTGTTGCTTGAAGATGGTCCTCGGCCTCTTCTGGCTCTTGACACGACATACTCCTGCTTCTAGTTCTGGGGTCTCGCTGCTAATGACCGTTCGGCCATTAGAGGTCCCCCTTTTATACTGAATATGACGTCTGAGACACTAGAGGCATCTAGTGTCTCTGACATTGACGCGATATCTAGCAATGCATAATCGCTGAAAAAAATGATTTTAGTAAAAGAGGCCCTATGTTTCTATAGGACCCAGTGTCCAGAGGAAAGAAGTGCAGTCTGCCTGGACAGCCCAAGCTCATATCGCTGCATTATCTAGTGTATTTGCAACAGCGGAAATGACAAATTCAGATGGCACAAAGGTATTTAAATTCCAAATTGTATTTGTTGTTGTTTTTCTTTTTTTTTAACAAAATCAAATTAGCTATTGAGGCTTTTAGAATAATTTCAGAAACTGAGAACAGATTTAGTTTAAACCACAGGACTCAAAATTTTGTTAACCATAATAAGAAAGCTGAAATAATAATTTAATTTGCAGCCTGTATAATATAAATGTTAAGTGGTTAGCTGAAAATCAAAACAAATCCAATATTTTGCAGGTTTACAGATAGTAACACAAATTCAGTTGGAGCCTATAAAAATTTTATATAAACCATGTGTGCATTAAAAAAGAAATTACACCTGTATTGTGGTTTAATTAGTCCAGTAAATGCAGCTGTCTTACAATTATTGTATCTGACACCGGCTGTGTACTGTGGGTGCCTTTCGGTTCTCCAGTACTGGGTGGATGTTGTGGCCGGGTTAGCAAAACAAATCTTGCAGCAATTTTACCTGGATATCCATCTTATCAAAACAGCAGCTATGCTTAATAGAACAGACGTAATAGAACAAACAGATATGTATTTTACTGTCCCAAAAATTTTTAAGAGTTAGAGGTAGATGTATGTTTGGGGTTTTAAGTAGCTATAACAATACTGACAGCCAGGGCCGTCTTAACAGAATGGTAGGCCCTGGGGAAAAAAAAACAATGCACAGGGGCCCCTACCCTTCCATGCAGTATCACCATACCTCCCAACATTTGAAAATTCAAAAGAGGGACAAAATTTTGCGGCCTGGTAGTGGGGGGGGGGTGTCTTGTACCACCCAGTGGGCGTGTCTGGGAGAGTGGGTGTGTCTTGCACCGCCCATACAAGCAGATCTAGTACCTGCCCCTTTTATTCAGCCATCCATAGGTCTGCCCCTTATTATTTGTCCAGGATTCATATGCCCAGCCTCTATATCTGCCCCATATTATTATTGCCAGTCTCCATGTCTGCCCCCAATTAATACTGCCAGCCTCCATGTCTGCCCCCTATTAATATTGCCTGCTTCCATGTCTGCCCCCAACTGCCTGTGCCAGCCTCCTTCTGCCACCTAT
>WWET01000787.1:27768-47581 GCA_011038615.1 Limnodynastes dumerilii | reverse complement strand
CCAGTTCAGTTCCACCTCTTTTACCTTACCTGCTCCAGCAGCTGCACCATAACTAAGCCCCCTGCACTTCCTTCCTTCCTTCAGCTCTGTGGATCATCTTCCTGCAGTGTCAGTAGGCAGCCCCCTTCCCTTTGCTCATGTAAGCATGACCCCTGATCTAAACAGAAGCCGCAGGATCTTCCTGCAGTGTCAGTAGGAAGCTCAGCCCCCTCTGCTCATGTAGGCATGACCCCTGATCTAAACAGAAGCCGCAGGAGGGGAGAGACAATAGACAGGGCCGTTTTTCCACTGACCAGTTTGCCAAACTGCCCAGTGGAAAAGACGGCCCTGCTGACGGCTATTTTACAACTTAAATGATAGTTTCTTGTAGAAATTCTGTAGAACTTCAGTTACTGATATTTGTGACTTTTTTATTTTTTCGCAAACCTAAATTTCATGTGGACCTACAATTAAGATTGTAGATTGTTAACTTGCAAGCAAGACCCCCTTACCCATCCATTCTTTTTGTTACTACCCAGCCAAGATATAATAATTGATCAAATGCTAGGTTAACAACAGGCTCATTTCCACATATAAAAAGGCATAAGTATGCACATATTGGAACTTTGTATAGGAATTTTAGGATTTAAAATATTTCTTATATGTTTTACTGCCTCTGATATTAATTCCTAAGAAGCATGAAATATATGTTATTTTTCTTTTTTTACATGTTTCCATTAGATTATATTTCTTTTTATTTAATTGGTGACTATTCAAGTCTATAGAAACACACAGGGATTGAAAGCAAAAACATGGATATTATGTATACCTCTACTAATGATTTCAGACATTCACTGCACATCCATTGTAGTGTACTACTATCATTTTCACTTATTTCTTTCTGTATTGTTCTTCTCAATAAAAAGAAAAATGGTTTGCAATATCTTATAATAAAACAGATGGTCATGGCATAATATGTAACTCAGAAAAAGGAGCGAAAAGAAAATGCTACGGTAATTGCTTACTTAGAAAAATAACATTTGCAGTTGTTGCAGCTTCCGAAGGCATAGATTATCATAAAAACTATAATTACATTTTTTCCACACTGGTTGATAGAGTAATTTTACAGGATGGAAATGAGAAATGTAGTATTATAATTTCAAAAAAGTAGAACGTGGGCTATTTTTTTCTGACCATGCCTACCACATTGTACAAAAATACTGCTAAATGGAAGCTATTCATTATGTATTTCCTGAGGCATGAAATGTAATATATCTTATTTGACTAGGTAGCTTTTTACTTTTAATTAATCAAGTGAACTGTTTAAAGGACATCATTAATCCATGAACATATCCATCATTTTGTATGAAACTAGTTAACACAGCAATACTCATTAAATTCTAAGCAATTAAGCCACCGGTTTCAATCTGCTTAAATATGGTCGGTGTGATTTTCCAATTTTTAAATACTCTCAGAATACCCAATGACTGTGACAAAACTCTCCAGACAAGGGACATGGAACTTTGGGGGGATCTATTTTGCTGGCTCACTTGTTGGCGCAAAACATTGCATTTAACATATTGTTCCATTCATATCGGCTACATACTATATGCTGTATTATTTGCAGGAACATCATTTTACATGGGGTATTTATATGTACCCAGCTACATACAGACTCTGTTTGAAGAATGTTGAACGGTGCATAGCAGACTAAAAATTATTTAATTTTAATTCTAACATAGTTACATAGTATTGCTGACGGCATAGCATATCTCATTGTGCATGCCTAATAATGAAAGCATATGCAATCAAAGCAGAATACAGCTCACTGCTGCAACTTCCTGCATTTGAAGGGGTGTTACAAAGAAGCGCAAGAGAGGCATAACATAATTATTGTACGGTAAGGGTGCATACCAGCAAATTAGCCCAATCCAGTACCACATCTGGATTACTATTAAGATCAAATCTTGCCCAATCTGATCAACCTGTTGGTTCGACATTATAGAAACATATAAACTTACATGATCACTCATAACATCAAATCCTGGTTGCCTGGTTGAGTTAAAACATTCTTCTGCTTAAAAATCTGGACACCTAATTGGCAATCAACCAACCAATTTACAAATATGTGTGCCCCTGCGACTGGTTTTTCCAATTCTTTTACCGATGCTTATGTAAACATGTCTGTGTGTGGTAGCCGATCTGTTAATCATTTGAAGAGTATATACAGTGATACGATCCTTTCAGCAGATGGAGATCAGTTGACTGAAGTAACATTAGACAGGCGTGTGCACATAAATCTGGTCTCTATTGGATCTCAGGAGGATTGTACAAGTGTGTACCTAGATTTAATCTTCCTATTATTTGCAGGAGATTGTCATAACCTCAGGATGCGTTTTTTTTATGTATGAGTTCCAATCTGGCCCATAGTCTACAGAATAAACTGTATGTCATGGTTCCTAGAGAGGAACCATTTGATTTTCCACTTTGATTCCTGTTGCTTTTACACAGATAAATGTTTGTTAAACAAAAAAAAGAATTATAAAATATATCTTCCCTCTAACTTTCCTAACATGTTTGCAAACGGCACTCATACTAAAGTTCTTGTCAATGAGGTCTAATTCACTTCCTCTAAATACTCCGCAATGGAGCCTAACATATGGAATTTCTGATTCACAAAACCGCACACGGGAGAGCATGGCACACCCACTGCTCTCATAAATGAGGATATTAAATATTCTGTACACAACTCTATGGGCCTCATTTACTAAGGTTGATTTTGGTCAGCGATTCTACATCGATCATCATCGCTGCGATTTTGCCGTGATGTTTCCAAAATAAGCACCATATTTACAAAGAGTCGATTATGCTTATTGATTTTGCTTTTTCAGCGATGTTGATCGATTTTGCCAGATTCGCTCAGAAAGCGATCTTGCATACAAAACTCGCGGGACTTATATGTTTTCCATGTTATTTTTGTATTTTGAAATCACCCATCTTTGAGCAGTGACTTTCCTGAAGTCATGCGGGATGACGCCAGTGAACATCTTTAAAAGGTCCTTGTGGAGCAAGAAGAAGCCACCATTTTGTGTCTCACACTGTGGACATAACCTGGTTAGTGTTGCTCCTGCTTTTGTGGAAAATAGATTTGCTGTTTACATTGGCAGAGTTGTGTGCTTTCTGACATGTAAGTTCTCTTTTATTCACACATATTACTAAGTTTTCTGTCCTTTGTCTTTGCTTTTCCTTTTTGTGTTTTGCCTCCTTACTTCATAGTTTTCCAACTTACTTGTTGGCCCTGTGACTTGGTATGTGTACTTTGTGTATGTTATGTCCCAATTTCTGTGTATGTGTACTCTCTATTGAAATGTGTTTTGGCCAGCTACAACTTGGATCTGAACTATTGGCCTTGATGTGTCCTTAATTTAAAGTTTTAAACATTTTGAAAGATTCCTCACAAAGATCACAACAGTCAAGTATTTAAGCATGGCATAAGCACTTTATCAATGTAGAAATGTACAAATTTACACATAATAGATGTCAAAACTAAACAAACTTCATTGTTCTTACTCTAGAATGTCTACAAAAATGGCACGAAGACATCTAAATCCTGAATCTGACTCCAAAGACAGTGATAATGTTCTGGCTCCACCTCCCAAAAAAACTGGCAGAAGTCTGGCAGAAATGTTAGATTTTCTTTTGAAGAAAATTGTGCTCTTGTGGAGGGTATAATGGATGTCTATGATGAAGTCCTTGGAGAAAATGCTGTCACCACCTCATATGTTCGCAAGAGTCAATTGTGGAAAGCAATAGTTTCAGCTGTTAATACTGTCAGTATGCATAATCGGTCTGGGAATACATGCAGGAAAACATTTTCTGACATTAAAAAAAAGCGGGATAAAATTATAGTAGAGAGAGAGGCTGCAAAAAAAAACAGGCGGTGGACCCTCCAAAAAAGTTCAGTATTCTTCATACAAGGAGAGGATGAGGTCAATATTTACGGAGGAGGCCCTTCAGGGTGTAAATATTTTAGACACTGACACACCAACACTTGAAGGGATTTTATCATTTTTTCATATGTCCCAAATGTTACAAATGTCATTTTAGTCCATTATTTGGATTAGTGTATACTCTTTGTTGTCCCTAATGCTGGGTTTTGCTTTGTTCATGTGGCTCGTGACACAACTATGCCCTCGACGCCTGAGATGATTCATACTCCACCCGCTGGACGAGATAGCTGGTAAGCAACAATCTTTGCCTATTGTTGTGTTTGCAGAACTTGGTATTCTAGCAGCTAGATTTCCTGAATTGTTAAAAAACAAAACAAAATTACAAATTACAAAAATTATACTGTTTACAAGGTGACCAGGTGCATATTTGTCAAGGCCATCAGATTTAATTTTGCTTAGCATGATCCAAATCTTATAGGACAATAAATATGGCATTTGCAAATGAAAAATATGGTATGTTTAGACTTTTTTAAACAAGGTTTTTGCGAAGCATTTCATTACCTTTAATACTATTTGGAATGTCTTTCTTGAAAGTTTAAGGTCTTCTAGCCACCCAAAAACTAGTTCAACCAGCAATATCATATTTTGTGCATAAACTTACCATTATGATTCTCTGTGTAGGTCCATCTCAGCCTCAACGCACTGCTCCAGTTCCCACTGTTCAAGCACCTATTGTGGAAGCAAACATTGCATATGAACCACTCCAGATGGAGTTGATTGACAACCCAAATCCAGACCCTACACCACAGCCACCAACCCAAACACAAAGTGCACCATCACCAGTAACTTCCCAAAGCATGCTGCAAACCACTGCCAAATGCATACAAGTCTGGAGAGACATCAGTCCGGAGTATCAGATGACAATAGGCACACCATGCGACATTTCCTCAATCAAATAAGGCGACAAAGAGTTGTCAGCAACCTTGGGTTGAACCGCATATCCTCTACCTTGGAAAACCTAAACATGAATATATCCCAAAATACCAGTGCTGTAGAATCTTCAAATAACATGCGCAGGGAGCTGCATACTCAGTTGTTGCATATCTCTGCACAATTAAGCACCAGTATAGCTTTCCATAACCAACCTTCTACTTCATCATCCGGTGACACAAGCCACATAACCACACCTGGTAGTTCTGCACAAAATACTCTGGCTAGGAGTGGAGCAGCGTCATCATAAATAGGCAAGACTAAAATAAAATAAAAAAAGTTTAAACATTGTATGTTTATTGTTCCATTTAATCACTAAACTGATGTTAAGCTCTACCATGATTGCATTGTTAAAACAATACATTTTTGGCAATATTTAAATATGATGTCATTTGATTGTTCCATCATTATTAACATCTGGTATACTTTATTGTATCCAAACATTGACACACAGGGTCTACCGGGTTAGGATGAAAGAGGTAAACTATTATTTACAAAGAAGTAACAGATGATCTTTAGGAGCACATACTTGCTAATATTTTATTAAACACCCATTCTCGGGGGCAGGGCCTGACCAGCTATGGAGTAGGACGTGGGGTGCCACAGCTCCATCTGAATCTCCTCCATACATCCTGCTTGGATGATATATAGGCAACCCTGACAGCACAGCTAACAGGCAGAAGCCTCCCTGCTGCCGGAGAGCTAATTTATTGCTGAGGAGAGCAAGTAACAGCGCGGTGCTGGCCTTCTGTGGAGCGGGGGGTAACAGCGCACGTGGTTTGGCCGGAAGTGTGGCACACGGAGGCCGTGATGGTTGGAGCGAGCTGGGGAGAGTTACCACGCAGCAGAGCCCCGCGCTGTTCTTCTGAGGATCACTGTAGCGTGGTCAGAGGTTGGGCTCAGGTGCTGGGGTCCGGGCAGTGCTTCCCTGACTCCCCTGTTCGCTTTCACTCTTACCTGCTCTGTGAGGGACAATGAGCCCTGTGTGCTGACAGGAGAGACCCTGGTACTTAGTGGGGAAGATTCCCTATCATCCTGCAGGGTATAGCTATATCCTTTTCCTGGTGCTGATACTTGTTCTGTCCTCCCTACCCTGTTAAAGGTTGGCAGTAAGGCGCCATTTTGAGTCTGGATATTTCCTGCTGTACAGTGACCTCTCATTTTGCTCACCCCCTCCCCTTTGCAATTCAGAGACTAAAAGTATAAAGACACTGCAACAAATACAGTATTTATAGTCTCAACCTGCTGCTCCTTTTTCCTCCTGAAGTGTGGAGGGTGAAATATCTATCTCTTACTTTGCACTTTACAGTACTATAGTGCACTCCCCAGTGTTATAGGTTGCGTAAGATCCCCAGCATAAAAGGGAACTGCTGTTGTTCACTATTGTAATTTGATCCTTCTACCGGTTATCAAAATCTATGTGAAGATTGAACTGTCAGTTATCTATTTACTATATTATATATCACAATATGGGGAAAAACACGCACACAGCAGTGGCTGCAAAGCTCAAGTAGTTTTCCCATACTTCCGGAAGAGCCCCCCTGCTTTCAGATGACGCTTCTGGTTCAGCTTCATAGGGACCTCCTAGCACCCCTCTGGCTTCACTGCCAGAAATTACAATGGCCCAGCTGCTGGAGTCTATTAGTGCCTCAGAAAAATGCCTCTTTGACCAAATTGGAGAAGTTAAAACTGATATATCCTTCCTGTGCAAAGATGTACAAAAGGTGCGTGAGAGGGTGGGGGAGGCTGAAGTATAAGTGTCAGTATTGGAGGATTCTTTCTCCTCTATGAAAAGCCAAATCTCAGATCTGCAGGCTCAGGTGTCTTCTTTTCGTCTCAAGCTTAATGACATAGAGGGCCGGCTTCATAGGAACAATATCCATTTTGTTGGATTTCCAGAGAATTCAGAGGAAAACAGGGTGGAGGAGTTCCTAGAAACCTGGTTGGTGAACCAATTCAGCAGGTATGAATTCAAGGCACATTTCTCAATCGAAAGGGCACATCCTCTGCCAGGGAATAGACCTCCCCCGGGAGCCCCTCCACGAACTCTAATCGCAAAAATTGTGCATTACAAGGTCAGAGACTCCATTCTTTGGTTGGCGCGAACCCAAGGTTCTCTTACCTACAACAATGTCCAGATATCCATTTTTCCTGATTTTGCGGCAGAAGTTCAAAAGGCAAGGGGCCAATTCATACAGGTCAAACGCTGCCTAAAAGATTTGCAACTACCTTACGCCATGCTTTATCCCTCCAGTCTGCGAGTGGTGGCAGACAGCCAAGCCCAATTCTTCGATTCATCGGGAGAAGTGGCGGCATGGTTGGATCCTCGAGCTCCGGGTCCAAGGCAACTGGAAAATATACGGGATTAACGATGGTCTGTCTGCTATTGTTGACTGCACTTGAGCGATCTCTTCCTAATCTTTGGTTCTGATGAAGTGCGGTGAGGATATTATGCTACAAAAAAAACATTCTTCTACTTGTTTTCTGTTATAGTGGACATTATCAACATGCTGTGCTACGGTATCTAATTTGCTTGTTCCAAGTAATTTATAGGGAGCTAAGGCCCCACTAAATAGCGGGAGTTAAGTTTAGAATAGTTATCCAGTTCCTAGTCTAGTGGTAGGGTTGTCTGAAATACTGTAGTTTGCTAAGCCAGGTTGCCCTGTCTGAGCAGTGTTAGCAAACATGTTCAGGTTATTTGGTGGGTTTGGGAATCAAATATGCATTAGTTTAGGAAATGTATATGGGGTGAGGGGCAGGTATAGTCAGTTTAGTGGGTTTCAAATGGAGGTAAAGTTTATTGTTATATTTTGTCTGTGTGTCCTTGCACTATCGATCTTTATTTTCTCTGATGCAAAGTTTAGTAATAATACAAAATATTGGCAATGTTTAACAGGTGCTCTCTTTGAGGTGCTATATGGTGATAATTATTGCATGATACACTATATCCTTACTTATATTCTCTTGGCTGTTAAATGATAAATGCTTCCTCTGTACATTCTCCGCTATCAGTGCTTAGTTGGAATGTCCGGGGGTTAAATCAAGAGATCCCTAGTTTTAAAACAAATAAAATCTTAAAATCTGGACATATCCTGTTTAATGGAAATGCATCTAGCTGGGAATAGATTGTTGTCCCCAAGGCACCCTTGGGTGGGTCAGTCACTCCATGCTTCTTTCTCGAGTCACTCAAGAGGGGTATCTGTATTAATACATAAGCGAGTGAATTGTAAGCTGGAAAAAATACAGATTGACCCTCAGGGTCGCTTTATTTTTATTAAAGCCCTTTTTTATTCAGTCCCAATGTTCTTTATGGCTCTTTATATACCGCCCCCTTTTTTCGTTAGATGTGCTAACGCAGTGTGTGGGGCTTATGTCATGCTTTCCTGGGGTACCAACACTCTGTATAGGGGATTTTAATATGGTCTTTGATCCTGTTTTAGATAGGTAGAGAGAGCTTAACTTGGGTGGTCCGTGTCGGTCTTCCCTCCTAACCAACACAATACAAGAACTGGGTTTGGTGGACGTCTGGTGTCACAGAAACCCTAATATGTCGCAATTCTCCTTGTTTCATAGGAATGCATAACACATTTTCCAGGATACACATGGCGCTAGTGTCCCGTAACCATCTGTTATCGGTTAAAGAAATACGCTGTTTATCTCGGGGTGTGTCTGACCATTCCCCTATATTGCTTCATTGGAGTGTCCATCTCCCTATGGGTGTATTCTGCTGGAAGTTGCACCCCTTTTGCTTGTCGCTTATTGGTCCTAGTGATACACTGATAGATGAGTGGAATGACTTCTTTGAACATAACCGGGAACAGTGTTCCCAACTAATTATATTGGATTCCTTCAAGGTTTTTCTTAGGGGAATCTTAATCACTAAAATTATTGGGTTCAAGCGGGACTCAAAATTGAAGGAGGTTAGTTTGGAGGCCCGATGTAAAGACCTAGAGGCAATTTAACTTACCAGTCGCTTAAGGGAAGATAGACTTGCTTGGCTGACAGTACAGAAAGAGTATTCAGATTATCTTTTGGATAAAACCAAGCTTAAATTGCTGTTTAATGCTCATTCTCTTTATGGACAGACAGACCGTAGTGGTAGTTATCTGGCTTTTCTATCAAGAGGGGACCAATCCTCTACTATTATTACCACGATACAGGATTCGGTGGGGAATTTGCAAACCTCAATTCCAGAGATTGCCCAGGTATTTCATAAACACTTTGAAAATATATATGCCTCCAGGGTTCAGTACCATAGGGCTGAACTGAAGGAATATTTAGATAAGATAAGCCTGCCGAGTCTGTCTAGCGATGGACATTCTCTCCTGAATTCTCCCATCACCGTAGATGAAATTGAGGCTGCAATTTCTGCGGGATTAGATGGTCTCCCGATTGAAATTTATAAGTCCCATAGAGACTTTTTTCTTCCATGGCTCTTGGATGCGTACAATAAATTTTATGAGGGAAGCTTGCTCCCTGCCTCCATGAGGGAGGCTTTGACAGTAGTCATTTTAAAACCAGGCAAGAGCCTCTTATACCCTGAGTCCTATAGTCCCATTTCCCTTTTGACCACCAACATTAAAATCCTAGCCAAAATACTTTCCACTAGACTCAATCAGGTCTTTGAGGAATTGATCCACCCCGACCAAACTGGCTTTATGCCTAGAAAGTCTATGGCTATTAACCTTAGGCAGTTATTTTGTCATTTGCAGTTGCGATATCCGGGAGGTGAAGAGACGGTGGTGGTCTCCCTGGACGCGGCAAAGGTGTTTAACTCGGTAGAGTGGACGTATTTATGGGAGGTTTTGGGAAGGCTGGGTCTGGGAGATCAATTTGTGAAATGGCTCCAGCTTCTGTACTCTACTCCGTCTGCTAGAGCTTGCGTAAATAGCTTTGTAACAGATAGCTTTATTCTGAGCAGGGGTACCAGGAAGGGTTGCCCATTGTCTCCATCATTATTTGCTCTTGCAATTGCGGCATTGGCCTGTTCTATTAGGGAAAATTTAGCTATACGGGGGCTAAAGCTATATGCCAATGACCTTTTATTGTTCCTCTCGGACACTGGGGATTCTTTGCAGGCTCTGTTGGAAACTGTTAACCTGTTTGGAGCCTTCTCAGGTTTGAACATTAATTGGGAGAAATCTCATATTTTACCTCTGATAGGGGAGATTCCTGCAGAGCCTCCATCTGACCTCTCCTTAAAGTGGACCTCGCAGTTCAGATATTTGGGCATTGAGGTCACTAATAATATGATGGATTTCTTGCGAATTAATATTTTGCCTCATATCAATAATTTGCAGGAAAAAACTAGGGTCTGAGGTAAACTCCCCATCACAGTTATAGGCTTGGGTAAACCTAATAAAAAATATTTTTCAGCCTAAGCTTTTCTATACACTATTGCAGTCACCTACTTATCTCCCTCAGTGGGTATTTAGGAAGATACATTCTTTGGTTATGTCATTTGTTTGGGGGGGGGAGCCAAAATTAATCGGGTAAATTTACAGAGAAAAAGGGAAATGGGAGGTATGGCATTACCCAATTTTCAGTACTACTATTATGCTGCGCAGTTAACACACCTTATGAACTGGGTTACAGAGTCCTCGCATGGAGATTTGCACTGGGCGCTTGTGGAAGAGACTGGCTATGGTCTTTCTCCAATTCAAGCTTTGTTAGCTGGGTTGTGCCCAACATTTTCCACTCCATTAGTTCGGCAGGCTCAAAAGGTCTGGCACTGGGCGCATGCTCATCTTGGCGGAGTTGGAATTTATCCCTGCACTCCTATATGGCAAAACTTGAATTTTAAACTGTTGAAATTTGAGGGTGCTGGGGTGTGGCGATCCTGTGATATTGACACCTTTCTCAATTTTTTTTCTGGCTGCAGCATCAAAACCTTTGCACTGCTTCAATATGAATTTGCGATTCCTGATAAGTATCTATATTGTTATATACAATTACGACATGCCGTTCAGGCACAAGTTCAGAAAACCCGGATTGATCTCTCCATTTCCCCTGTTAAAACTCTGCTATCCGATCTGGGCTCTGAGGGGTTTGTATCAAGCATATATTCGTGCTTGGTAGATGCTTTGCCAGCAGATAAATTTAACAAATTGAGGATTGTGTGGCAAACAGATTTGTGTCCGTTAGAGGATGAGGATTGGGAGACTCTGTTGAGCAGCTCCTATAAGTTAACGTCTATTTGAGAACTCTAAGAATTGCAAAATTCAGCAAATCTCCTTCTGCTAATGGTCCTGAGTGCAGAGGTGTTGATGCAAATTTCTTTCATTTAATTTGGATGTGTCCTTCTATTCAGAGATTCTGGACGAACGTATCTGTGTGTATACAAAATATAATTTCTGATTTCCCTGCACCGTATCCTAAATTTTATTTGTTTGGTATTATGCCCTCAAATCTTCAGTTGTGTGTCAGTTCTTTATGCATGTGGGCGAGAGTCTGCATTGCTCGCTCCTGGTGTGTTTCAACCTCCCCGTCTGTTGGGGAATGGCTCTCAGTTGTAAATTCCTCAATTGATCATGAGAGATTTATCTATTTATTTATCTATACAAGCCACGCCTGTGTTCAAAAATTTGAAAAAATATGGGGTCAGTGGACCAATTCAATATACTACTTAGGGATGACTCCTGGTAAAAGAGCCGCTGAATAGATACATAACTTCTTCTAATAATGGTGTTCCCTATGCTTACTATTATAAATTTTGTAAAATAAATCATTATAACTTCGATTACTGTTATGAGGCACCTGTCTTTACTTTTGCGATGCTAATGTAATGTAAACATTATGTTAGAATGTCTCAAATATTTTGTTAGAAATGGAATATTGTCTTGGTAGTGTTTGTTTATGTTCTTTTTCTTGTTCTTGTTTATGTATGTAACAAAAGGAAAAACATTTCAATAAAAACATTTGATCTACCAAACAATATATGCATGGGCATAAGTTTGTAATTAAAACATGTAAATTTGCATAATATTTGCATAATGGGAATGCTATGTGTCCAATTTAAAAACAATATGCTGCTCCTAGTTCACAATAAAAATTGCATTATTCTCAAAGAACTTACAGGAAAAAACCTGTCTCCCATCCTCAGTAGAACCCACATCTCCAGATGGTAAATGGCCACCTTGTTCTTGCTCCTCAACTGCAGTAATGTCGGGGGATTGTTGGTTAAGGGCTACATTATGCAGGAGACAACAAACAAGCACAATATCTGAAACCTTTTCAGGCTTATAAAGCAACACACCACCAGATTTATCAAGGCACCTGAACCTGGTTTTTAAAAGTCTAAAGGTACGTTCTATCACTCCTCTAGTGGCTACATGTGCCTGATTGTAATTGTGTTGGCCGACACCCATATCCTGAGGTGTTAAACATAATAAAATGCCATTAGCAATAGTGTAAGCAAATAAGACACTATTACACACTCACATATTTCAAATTATACTTACCCAGCAGGCATCCTGTTGGCATTTGTGCCTGCTCAACTTTGGCAAATAAGGATGACTGCCTCAGAATATAGGAGTCATGTCATGAACCTGGGAAGCCAACAAATACACTCATTATTTTAGCATCACAGACCACCTGAACATTCAGGGAATGATAATGGTGACGATTTACATACACCTGTGCGCATTGTTTAGGTGTTCTCAGAGGGATATGAGTGCAATCTATAGCACCCAAGACATTGGGGAATCCTGAGATGCCATAAAATGCTTGCTTCAGGTCTCGCCAATGTGACTCCTGGTTGGGGAAGCTAATATATGTGGGCACAAGTTTCTTGAGTGCACTTAACACATGAGTCAAGTGACATGAAAAACTGGCCTGTGAAAGCCCAACCACTCTCCCAGTTACTGCCTGGAAAGACCTGGTAGCAAAAAAGTGGAGGACACACATTAATTTCTGCATCCTAGACAATGCATGTGGCCTAGCTGTTGGTGGGTTCAAGTACCTCCTTATCTGCTCATAAATTCCCAGAAGGTTACCATGATTGAGCCTAAACATTTGCACAACCTCCTGGTCAGACGGAGTCAAGGGTCAGACGCACATTAAACATACACTTATGTGTCTAGTGATGGGCACCATGCGCTGAACCAGGGGCTGGTGATGGTGTCTCACCTCTTCCTCTATAGATGTGGCTGCTACAATAGCAGCCACACCAGCCTCCAACACCACTATCACATCTCCAAAATCCATCATACTCCAAATTAAAAAAAAACCTATCCCTCTCTCTCTCTCCAGTAACCAAAAGGCACATGAGAATGCACTAGAAGAGTGTTTTTTTTAGTTTGCATACTGCAGTTTGCTTAATTGGCATCGATTATAGTAAAATCGCCTCTGCTAGAAGGCAATCTTTTTGGCAGCACTTTCCTGGCGATCATCAGGTGAATTTAACAAATTCCCTTTAGTGAATACAGCGTGTTATATCTGAAACACTGCAAAAGTCGGGACTACGAGGGTAGAGCGACGTTGGTCGATTTGATTCTGAAAAAGGTCAAAGGACTTTAGCTTTAGTAAATATGCCGTTGGGATCAAAACAGGTTAAATCACGTGACTTTAAACGATTTGGACATAATTGACCTTAGTAAATGAGGCCCTATGTGTGCTAAACTCAGCCAGACACCATGCTTATCTCACACGCATAGTGAGTGTCCCGGCCCCCCTTGTGCAGGCTGATACCTGTTGCAGAAGATTAGGTATTGTGTCAGCTCTCTTTATTAATTCTGAACCCGGCCCATCATGTCTACAAAGTATTCATCAACCCAACCATTTACCCTTCACAAGTCTTCAACTACTTAATGTCAGTTATGTCTCTAATGACCTTTTTACTTTGGACTATGCAGCTTGGCCTATCAGGGTATAGTTCAGATATATTGGTCCATGTCTAAAGACCGCGCTTACGGAATCTACGTACAGAAATGGTACATAGATAATGTAAATAAGTTACTATGCATGCGTAGTAGCTCAATTCTTAAAGTGACGTTCATAAGACGAAAACTTCATAACTGTGAATCCGGACCATTGTGAATAGACCGAGTAGAGTTAATTTACTATATTTATTTGTCTTCAAAGCATAGGGTAATTATATCATAGATCAAGAGACTATTAAAGCAAATGCTTATCAAAAGCTAAAGATATTTTCCAATGCATCTTAATGTAAATAAGATAATTACTATATTATCAAAAGCAGACTAAACTAAACCATACGTTTTATATTTTGATGATGGCCTAAGAGGCTTCCATTACCTGGAAATTCAGGTGGTTTATGATATACAAACTATATGATTACTTCTAAGTACTTTTTGAAAAGATGGTTCATAGCAACCATTTGATGCAGTATTGAGCACTACAAAGCTAAATGCAGCTGTTGACTAGAATAGTACAAAATGAAAGAAACATCATATTGCTGTTTAACAGGCTTTGGTGGCTAAAGCAAATTGCAGCTGGTAATACAGGGGAAGTATGATCAAGTACTTGTCATTTTGTTGCAGCCTTTGACATCTGCTAAAAGATTTCTATTTTTAAAACTTCTTTAGTGCAGAATAATGATACATTGCTGATAGCAGTAATGCACATAGTGGTTGATGGTATTCCTAACAATCTTGTAACTTTTATAACATAGCAAACATCTATAAATAACTACTCAGACATTTGGCATGCCATTAACTGTCAGCTTTAATTAATATAAATATGAAAATTAAATGGCAACAATCAGCCCCAGTCAAATAACAAATGGGACAGCTAAATGCTATGGTGTTGCCTAGATTGTAAAGTGCTTACTAGCCATGGGGTAGATCCAGAACTACGTCCGTCTTTTAGACCACATATACGCAATCTATGTATCGTAACGATACGCAGATTACGTACAATAGCTACTACGCATGCGCAGTAGCTACTGTTTATTGAATTACGTCCTTCTATGGAAGACGGACGTAGTTCTGGATCCGGCCCCATGTTTATAAGCCTGTACCCATATAAACTGGGCTCTGGATCTCTGTATCAGATATCATACATCACTGCCTTTGAAGGACAGCTCTCCATCATCAAATACTTTAAACACAGCTCTTCATTAACTAACATTTCAAACAACCTCTTAACAAATGGGGGCATTTTCTTTTTTGAACCTAGTGATTTTAAAAATGCTCCCTTGTAGTAACTCTGGATCCGGTCCTGCAGTATGCTTAATACATTTTTGTAAATGTTGTGAGAATTGCCAATTCCCTACTTTAGTCACCTTCGGCATGGAAGAGATGAGCGGTGATCCTGCAGGTGGTTTAACCTCATTTATTGATTTGTTTCTTTACTCATTTTTTAATCACTATTATTTAAGGTTATTCTTTATAAAGTATTGCTGAGAATCATTTTATTATCTACAAGTAAAATGTGTGCCCTGTCTACATCAAACAAGTCTTTATGTTAATGTTTACATTTCTTTAATTTCATGTGTGATATAATTGCTTGTTATTGGGAAAGTGAATAACATAACAGAGGGTTTACAGCTATAAACACATATATATGTATGTCTTCACAAGCATTATGCCTGATCCAGACTTAATAACGACATCCAATTTACGCACAGGGCACAGGCGTACAATGGGTGCAGGGTGTGTGGTGCACACGAGCCCCTCAGAACAGGGGACCCTGTGGCATTCATCCTGCACCCAGGGTTGGCAGGGGAAGGGGGGCCATTCGGCATCTATTTCTTCCCTCTAAGATCTTCCAGAGAGAAGATATAGATGCTGAATGAGCCTACCTTCCCCTGCAGTGAGACTGTTCCTATTCACGGCCAAAAAAAGGGATGGAGCGTAAAGCACGGTTAGGCTCCGCCCCTTTAAAGGTCCACGAATCGGGACAGTAGGGGGGGCCCATGTACAAAGTCTGCACAAGGGCCCCCTCACTTCTTAAAACGCCCCTGGCACACGGTATACGGAAATCTAGCAGTGGGAACTCACTACGCATGCGTGCGGCAGATGTTACGCTTCGTAACTCTGATCATACTTAACTTGTACATAATTCTGTACTATAGGACGTGACATCAATAAGCAGCCAAAAATACGCACTGTAGGCGGTGGGAGGCATTTAATTTGTACAGTATGTGCTAGGTTAGGCACTTATATATAGCAAGGCATTGCGTATGACCAGGAAAAGTTAAGACAGTGTTCAAAAGACGTAAGTCAGCTTAATTACATGCGTGCAAAGGGGAGTGCATTAAACTTAGCAGTGCGTAACTCGGGTACACGTGCTTACTTAAAACAACCTTAAGTCTGGATCAGACTGTTTGTCTTTACAATGATTTATATTTGGATATATATATATATATATATATAGTAGGTGAGTCCCTATCCATTTGCTATATGTGTACACAGGAGGTCTCTGTTAAGACACTACCTGCATTTGAATAGCCTGCAGCGGCCATGTTTGGGGAGTGGTCAGACTCCAAAATAAAACTAAACAGTAGCAAAAGAAATGGCCGCGCTTCTATCCAACAAATTAAATATGTGCAAGTGTATATATAAATATAGGGGTGCAGCCAAGGACCAAAGTGACCACAATGTAAATACAAGGAACAAGAGAGGTCCGGCGCTCCAAACATACATTAAATAACACTATGTGTCTGCACATAAATAAAAAGGAGGTTTAGTTCACAATATAACTATATTGGTTTAAGCTCACCTATATATATATATATATATTGAAGTGCCAGAATTCTGTGTTCTTTCATGTGGTTGGATAGGAGTAAAATAAACATTTCTTGTCATAAACTTAGTGACATATTTCCCCAGAAAAAAAATAAATTAACTGTATTTCATTTCACAATGAAGTAAAAATTCAGCTACACAGTTTTACACTTGTTACCCCTCATCACTTACTGTATTACACCCATGTTATCATGATATTTTTAGAAAAGTGTCAGTGGACAGGATCCAGGGTTTGAAAACAGCTGGAAAGTTTCAGCTGGGAAAAGTCATTCTGAATTGCAGGGTGGTACATTGTTATTTGTAGAGTGAAGAGGTGATGTTTCCGAACCCAAGTCTATACAGCTGAACCGTACATGTATGCAATAAGCAAAAACAAAGAATTCTCTCTGCATGTAAAGTAAGTAATCAAATTTACCCCCCTCTGAAAGTTAACATGGTTTTGCCCAGGTGTTACTTCCCACATATTTGTCAAATATGTTAAAAAAAAAATTTTTTAACCAAAGATTAGTTTTTGTTCTATTTTCTCTGCATTCAGCCTAGATTGTGTTTGAATTTACACCCAGCCTTGCTACCCTACTAAGACTCATTCTAAACCATTCAAATTTAGGAGGATTCACCTTCCTGGAACCCGGCAGAGGGGCTAGGTTGTGATTACAAGTGGCCAAAACTTCTGTTTTCTTTCTCTGCGTCCTGATCCAGCTGCCATTTTGTGTGTGCTAGAATTGTAAAAGTTAAGATCGGCCCGGGTATTGCCTCCGTGTATATAAAAGGAGTTTTTTAGTTTAACTATCTCTAATTGTGGATATTGCGACCACTATCTGTTTCACTGAGGATCTGATCACATAAGAAGCGGATTTCTAGATCCAGCCAATATCACAACTGTATGCAACAATTTGAGGTTACTTTGTGTGGCATCTTTGGTATGTATATTTACAATGTTGCTGTACTCGAACCAAATAATTGTACAATGTAATCACAAGGCTTTGAGAATCAATGGCAATTGCCCATTCAAACTACCCAATCTGGTTGTATACCTGCAAAGTGTAAAGGTGCTGGAAAAACAACAGAAATACCCATAGCGGGCTATTTAGTTGTGAATTCATTACCCAGGATATAGTATTAGATTCTAATTTGCCACTTTTATATTATACGCAATAATTAAAAATCATGGCTTGACAAATGCCTGTGCCACTTATCAACTTTTAAGTGTACTTAAACTTGGTTTTATATCACTTGAATTTAAGCATACTGTGATAATATACTTATGCATACGTTTTTATTCATTTTTAAAATAGCTTTTTTCCCCCCTCAACTAAGTAACAATTTGTCACTATCCCATTTATTTAGTTCATCCACATCCTGATGGAAATTTATCATTTTAACCAATATAATTTTTATATGGTCTTATGGGACTACATAAAAACATAATGTATCTGGCAGGCATGTAGAAACATTACCAATCCTTCCTAATAAGCACACAGCCTTAAGGCATTTCCTCATACAACATTTTAATGTTGTTATAGATTAATGGGCTTCCATTATTGATTAAATATTATTGCATTGTAAATTTTGTAAAGTAATATGTGGAAGTGAAAAAGTATCTTTAACATGCATGTAAAACCACTTCTCAAAAAGAAAAAGTATGGAGGTTAGGAAAAGTTTAATCAAAGTGATCTTATGAAATTTCTAAGTATCACAACTGTACAAAGTTTTGTGGACTTTTTGTGCCTCTGCTTTGGTGTCGGGGTTACATTTTCTTCAAGTGAGGGTTAGACAATTGTTAGCTGATACTATAGCTTTTGACCATAATATGTGTCGACATTACTATGGTCTATCCAACAGATATTGACATGACAACACTGTCGCATAGTATAAGGTTGTGTAGTACTAGTTACTGTCAGGCATCTGGTGCCCATAGTAACTGTTGACCTTATAATTGTCAATGTTCTATTTCATGGCCCCCAGAACTTGTAATTATATACTTAGATGTTCACTGTCCCATATCAATGGAAATGAGTTGTTATAAATGTTTTATTTAATTTGGCATATAATTATAAAGGGCCGGCCACTGTGTTCTGAGCTCGGGGAGGCCACTCCTCTTTTACGCACTGGGTATCCCACATCAGGACTTTACCTAACGATGAACCTTGATATTTGCTGTGTGGGTCATTGACGTAAACTTTTGCAGAGCTATGTCTCCATAATGTACACACCAGGGGCCTTATTCACTAAGGACGATATTTTCATGCCAAATCGCATCACGGGGCATCGCGGCGATATTGACGCGAAAATATTTTTTTTTTGTCCAAATTCACTAACACGCGATATTGATGTGATTTTTTCAAACACAGGCGATGTGCCGCCATGCTTTTAGGGCTTAATCGCGGTGATTTTGATCAAAAATTCACCGCGATTAGCCCTTTAACTAATGGCGGCATATCGCGTGTATTAAAAAAATCCGAAGTTCTGCATGTCTGCAATGTGTAGGCATGCTGTAGTCATTGAATTACAAGGATCAGCAAAGGTGATCCTTGTAATTAATTGTTTGCAGCATGGCTACACTTGTAGCCATGCCGAACTGCGTGTACAGTGTGTGTAAAAAAAATAAATAAATAAATTCTACAAAGACATTAACCCTTTCAATAATTTAATAAAGTGTTACATTTGTAATAAAAATAGTAAACCTAACTAACATTACCCCCTACATGTATGCACTTACCTTAGGAGGTCATCTCTCCTAATCTAAGTGTATGACATAAACTGTTACATGTGTATAAAATAAAGAAAACTTTTTTAAAACTCACCATTAGATGTCCGCATCTTGGGAGCCTTCAAAAGTTCTTAAAATGCAGAATTCTTCTCTTTTCTTGCTTCTGTAAATTTCGTCCGTCCAGGAGATGAAGAAGAAACCTTGTCACCTTGATCGCGACGTCTGCAATATAACCTCCTACCAGTAGGGGTCACGGATTCAATTCAGAAGGTGACGAAATTTACAGTAGAGTAGTACTGTTAATTTTGTCAGCTTTAGAATTGAATCCGCGACCCCTACTGGTGGGAGGATATATTGCAGACGTCGCGATCAAGGTGACAAGGTTTCTTCTTCATCTCCTGGACGGACGAAATTTACAGAAGCAAGAAAAGAGAAGAATTCTTCATTTTAAGAACATTTGAAGGCTCCCAAGATGC
>WWET01000786.1:535524-548345 GCA_011038615.1 Limnodynastes dumerilii | reverse complement strand
GTATATACAGTGTAATATATATGTGGTGTATATGCAGTGTGATATATATGTGGTGTATATAAAGTGTGATATATATATGATGTATATACAGTGTGATATATATGTAGTTTATATACAGTGTGATATATATGTAGTTTATATACAGTGTGATATATATGTAGTGTATATACAGTTTGATATATATGTGATGTATGTACAGTGTGATATATATGTGATGTATATACAGTGTGATATATATGTGATGTATATACAGTGTGATATATATGTGATGTATATACAGTGTGAGATATATGTGATGTATATACAGTGTGATATATATGTAATGTATATACAGTGTGATATATATGTGATGTATATACAGTGTGAGATATATGTAAGGTACTAGCAGGGCGCAGTAACAATGACATATACAGAGTGATGCGAAATATATACAGGATGCAATGACATTGACCTATATACTATGTGATATATATGTGATCTATGTAGAGTGCGATATATATACAAGTGATGTAGTGATATATGGTGCTGGGGTGTAGATAATCCTTCCTTACTGGCGTTCCTGTATATATGATAGAAGTGATATATATAGTGCTGGGAAGTAGAGATTCCTTCCTGTCTGGTGTTCCTGTATATATGATAGATGTGATATATATATAGTGCTGGGGTGTAGAGAATCCTCCCTGTCTGGTGTCACTGTGTATATAATAGACGTGATATATTGTGCTGGGCTGTAGAGAATCCTACCTCTCTGGTGTTCCTGTATATTATACAGAAGTGATATATAGTGCTGGGGGGTGTAGAGAATCCTTTCTGTCTGGTGTCACTGTGTATATGATAGATGTGATATATAGTGCTGGGGGGTGTAGAGAATCCTTTCTGTCTGGTGTCACTGTGTATATGATAGAAGTGATATATAGTGCTGGGGTGTAGAGATTCCTTCTTGGCTGGTGTCACTGTATATATGATAGAAATGATATATAGTGCTGGGGTGTAGAGAATCCTTCCTGTCTGGTGTCACTGTGTATATGATAGAAGTGATATATAGAGCTGGTTTGTAGAGGATCCTTCCTGTGGTGTATCATTGTATATATATATGAAATGTAATATATAGTGCTGGGATGTAGAGAATCCTTCCTGTGGTGTATCATTGTATATATATATGAAATGTAATATATAGTGCTGGGGTTGTAGAGAATCCTTCATATCTGGTGTCACTGTATATATGATAGATGTGATATATAGTGCGGGGATGTAGAGAATCCTTCCTGTCTGGTGTCACTGTGTATATGATAGAAGTGATATATAGTGCTGGGGTGTAGAGAATCCTTCCTGTGGTGTATCATTGTATATATATATGAAATGTAATATATAGTGCTGGGGGGTGTAGAGAATCCTTCCTATCTGGTGTCACTGTATATATGATAGATGTGATATATAGTGCTGGGGTGTAGAGAATCCTTCCTGTCTGGTGTCACTGTGTATATAATAGAAGTGATATATAGTGCTTAGATGTAAAGAATCACTCCTGTCTGGTTGCATTGTATATATTTCAGATGTGATATATAGTGCTGGGGTATAGAGAACCCTTCGTGGCTGATGTTACAGTCTACATGATAGATGTTATTTATAGTCCTGAGATGTAGAGAATAACTCCTGTCTGGTGGCACTGTATATATAATAGAAGTGATATATAGTGCTGGTGTGTAGAGAATCCTTCCTGTCTGGTGTCACTGTGAATATGATAGAAGAAATATACAATGCTGGGGTGTAGAGAATGTGATGTTATTGTATATTTTACAGACGTAATACATAGTGCTGGGGTGTAGATAATCCTTCCTTACTGGCGTTCCTGCATATATGATAGAAGTGATATATATAGTGCTGGGAAGTAGAGATTCCTTCCTGTCTGGTGTTCCTGTATATATGATAGATGTGATATATATATAGTGCTGGGGTGTAGAGAATCCTCCCTGTCTGGTGTCACTGTGTATATAATAGACGTGATATATTGTGCTGGGCTGTAGAGAATCCTACTTCTCTGGTGTTCCTGTATATTATACAGAAGTGATATATAGTGCTGGGGTGTAAAGAATCCTTCCTGTCTGGTGTCACTGTTTATATGATAGAAATGATATATAGTGCTGGGGTGTAGAGAATCCTTCCTGGCTGGTTTCACTGTATGTATTTCAGATGTGATATACAGTGCTGGGGTATAGGAAATCCTTCCTGTCTGGTGTCACTGTATATATGATAGAAGTGATATATGGTGCTGGGGTGTAGAGAATCCTTCCTGTCTGGTTTCACTGTATATTTTACAGACGTTATATATATTGCTGGGGTGTAGAGAATCCTTCCTGTCTGGTGTTACTGTATATTTTACAGACGTCATATATATTGTTGGGGTGTAGAGAATCCTTCCTGTCTGGTTTCACTGTATATTTTACAGACGTTATATATATTGCTGGGGTGAAGAGAATCCTTCCTGGCTGGTTTCACTGTATGTATTTCAGATGTGATATACAATGCTGGGGTATAGGGAATCCTTCCTGTCTGGTGTCACTGTATATATGATAGAAGTGATATATGGTGCTGGGATGTAGAGAATCCTTCCTGTCTGGTGTCACTGTATATATGATAGAAGTGATATATAGTGTTGGGGTGTAGAGAATCCTTCCTGTCTGGTTTCACTGTATATTTTACAGACGTTATATATAGTGCTGGGGTGTAGAGAATCCTTCCTGGCTGGTTTCACTGTATGTATTTCAGATGTGATATACAGTGCTGGGTTATAGGGAATCCTTCCTGTCTGGTGTCACTGTATATATGATAGAAGTGATATATGGTGCTGGGGTGTAGAGAATCCTTCCTGTGTGGTGTCACTGTATATATGATAGAAGTGATATATGGTGCTAGGGTGTAGAGAATCCTTCCTGTCTGGTGTCACTGTATATATGATAGAAGTGATATATAGTGCTGGGGTGTAGAGAATCCTTCCTGTCTGGTGTCACTGTATATATAATAGAAGTGATATATAGTGCTGGGGTGTAGAGAATTCTTCCTCTCTGGTGTCACTGTGTATATGATAGAAGTGATATATAGTGCTGGGGGTGTAGAGCATCCTTCATGTCTGGTGTCACTGTATATATGATGGATATAATATACAGTGCTGGGGTGTAGAGCATCCTTCCTGTCTGGTGTCACTATTTATATGATAGAAGAGATATATAGTGCTGGGGTGTAGATAATCCTTCCTGTCTGGTGTCACTGTATATATGATAGAAGTGATATATAGTGCTGGGGTGTAGAGAATCCTTCCTATCTGGTGGCACTGTATATATGATAAAAGTGATATATGGTGCTGGGGTGTAGAGAATCCTTCCTGGCTGGTGTCACTGTATATATGATAGATGTGATATATAGTGCTGGGGTGTAGATAATCCTTCCTGCCTGGTGTCACTGTGTATATGATAGATGGGATATATAGTGCTAGGGTGTAGATAATCCTTCCTATCTGGTGTCACTGTGTATATGATAGAAGTAATATATAAAGCTGGGGTGTAGAGCATCCTTCCTGTCTGGTGTCACTGTATATATGATGGATGTGATATATAGTGCTGGGGTGTAGAGAATCCTTTCTGTCTGGTGTCACTGTTTATATGATAGAAGAGATATATGGTGCTGGGATGTAGATAATCCTTCCTGTCTGGTGTCACTGTGTATATAATAGAAGTGATATAAAGTGCTGGGATGTAGAGAATCCTTCCTGTCTGGTGTCACTGTGTATATGATAAAAGTGAAATATAGTGCTTGGATGTAGAGAATCCTTCCTGGCTGGTGTCACTGTGTATATGAGAGAAGTGATATATAGTGCTGGGGTGTAGAGCATCCTTCCTGTCTGGTGTCACTGTTTATATGATAGATGTGATATATAGTGCTGGGGTGTAGAGAATCTTTTCTGTCTGGTGTCACTGTTTATATGATAGAAGAGATATATGGTGCTGGGATGTAGATAATCCTTCCTGTCTGGTGTCACTGTGTATATAATAGAAGTGATATATAGTGCTTAGATGTAAAGAATCATTCCTGTCTAGTTGCACTAAATGTATTTCAGATGTGATATATATTGCTGGGGTATAGAGAATCCTTCCTGGCTGATGTTACAGTCTACATGATAGATGTTATTTATAGTCCTGAGATGTAGAGAATCCTTCCTGTCTGGTTGCACTGTATATATGATAGATGTGATATACAGTGCTGGGGTGTAAAGAATCCTTCCTATCTGGTGTCACTGTATATATGATAGATGTGATATATATAGTGCTGGGATGTCGAGAATCCTTCCTGGCTGGTGTCACTGTATATATTTCAGATGTGATACATAGAGCTGGGGTATAGAGAATCCTTCCTATCTTGTGTCACTGTATATATGATAGAAGTGATATATAGTGCTGGGGTGTAGATAATCCTTCCTGTCTGGTGTCACTGTATATATGATAGAAGTGATATATAGTGCTGGGGTATAGAGAATCCTTCCTGTCTGGTGTCACTGTGTATATGATAGATGTGATATATAGTGCTGGGGTGTAGAGATTCCTTCTTGGCTGGTGTCACTGTATATATGAGAGAAGTGATATATATATAGTGCTGGGGTGTAGAGAATCCTTCCTGTCTGGTGTCACTGTATATATGAGAGAAGTGATATATAGTGCTGGGGTGTAGAGATTCCTTCTTGGCTGGTGTCACTGTATATATGAATGAAGTGATATATAGTGCTGGGGTATAGAGAATCCTTCTTGGCTGGTGTCACTGTGTATATGATAGAAGTGATATATAGTGCTGGGGTGTAGAGAATCCTTCTTGGCTGGTGTTACTGTATGTATGATAGATGTGATTTATAGTGCTGGGGTGTAGAGAATCCTTCTTGGCCGGTGTCACTGTATATATAATAAAGGTAATATATAGTGCTGGGGTGTAGAGAATCCTTTCTGATTGGTGTCACTGTTTCTATGACAATTGATTGTTGTTGGGTATTATTTCAGGTTTTGTGCATAGATTGAGAGGCAGAGAATGAAGCATTTCCTGGAAATGGTGTTTGTAAATTTTGAGTTGCATAAAATGTGTTTAATATGAGTCACATGTGAAGTTTTTCTCAATAATCCAGCAATTTTCACTTGATTACCTCTCTAATCCCTGACAATATCCCCCCAACACCTCAGGGCTCAGCTTTCCAGAGACACAGCGAGAGGGCGGGTGTTACACGTATGGGGAATGGACTGGCACTGGGAAGAACCTGGGGCCATATCCAGACCCCGCATGCTTTCCGTACGTCCGAGAGAGGGGAGGGCGGAGGGGAAGCACAGCCCATTTGTACGCTAGGGCCAGATCCTCAGCTACGATCTATAGGGGAATGACCCTTCCCGATAGTGTAATTCCACTGTCCAGGAGGTTGTGTACTTGCGCACTACCTTACTACGATAGCATAACGGCCGGCGTACATGTTACGTACGCCAGTAGTTACGAAAAAGGGGCTGCAACCCTAATTTACGATTGTCGTATCTCCGCCGTAGAGGTGGAGATAGACATGTGAATTAGGATTCAGGCGGCGGAAGCCCCATTGCGACTATGTCTGCTGTAAATCCTAAGGTAGGAATCTGGACACGTAAACGTCCATATTTTGCTACCTCGAGTGCAGGGGGCTTGCATTCCCCCGTTACGCGATCGTACGTAATGACCTTGCACGCCGGTAAGGAGTGCGCAGGTCACGATCTGACCCCTTGCGTGCATAAGTGACCTGACGATCTTCAATCTGGATCCGGGCCCCTGATTATTATCTGGATCTAGAGGATTCTGTTATCTAGGTGCACATCGCAGCCAGGGGGCTCCTCATGATTTGCCAGATCTGCTATGACCTGATAAATCTTAGGAGATCCTGTGAATCTCTGTGAAGTCCTGTTAGGTCATGTGAGAGCCTGAAAGATCATTTAAATCCTGTGAGATCCTTTGAGGCCTTGTGAGATCATGTTAAATCTTGTGATAAATCCTGTGAGATCCTTTTAGATCTTGTTCTGAATACTGTTAAATCCTGTTATATCTTGTGCTAGATTCTGTGAGATCCTATGAGAGCCTACAATATGTGTGAGAGATCCTGTTAGATCTTGTGAGATCCTGTGAGATTCTGCCACTGGTTGGCTGGTGAATGTCAGTGATCACTTACTACACATTAGCGCAGGATCAGTGTTTTTATATATATATATACAGTAATACCTTGACATACGAGTGCACCAACTTACGAGATTTTTGAGATACGAGTTATCACTCGGTGGCTTTTTTGCTTTGACTTGCGAGCAAAAATTACGATACTACGAGCTGCAAGAAGTTAAATCTACAGACAGAGCAGCATATGGAGGTTTTAAGTGAAATTGGTTCGGAGGAGCCAGATGAGGAGGCTACAAGTGAGATACAGTAAAGGAAATGCTGCAATGTGGGAGAGACTTTCAGAGTTAATTCTAAGGAAGCGCCCTGAAATAGTTGCCACTGGTGGGGCATCGGAGCGATGTAATGACACTTCCGAACTCACTTCCGAAACATTCTGAAAGGGAGGAAGAAACAAACTTCCTTGGACAGGTTTTTCTTGAAACGGCCGGCAGTGTAAGCGAGGAAAGCCTGGCAGAAATAAAAACTGGGGTGGCATTTTGGAGGCTGGAACGGATTCAAGGCATTTCAATTCATTTCAATGGGGAAATTTGATTTGAGATACGAGCAAATTGAGTCACAAGCTCAGTAACGTAACAAATTAAACTCGTAAGTCAAGGTACCAGTGTATATGGCGTCCGCCGTGTCCTGGATATTCATGTAACCCCCTTCCAGACATTCCTCGGGGAATTATCACCTGAATATGTATGAGCTCTGATCGGTGTAATCATTAGCAGCGGAGAGAAGGATCACTCTGATGGCTTCCAGATGCCACATACGGGAACCCGGGGAAGAGATCTCTCCTGTTACTAAACAATGGGATTCTGTGCAGCAGGAAAGTGTTCTCTAAGAGAGGAGGGGGCCCCAGAAGTCACACCTCGCAGGGACACCACTGCTTGTGACATGAACATATCAATGATGTGGAGGACATTACTGGGGACATTACTGTGTGACATAATCATGTGACCTGGGGACATTACTGTGTTACATAATCATGTGACCTGGGGACCTTACTGTGTGACATAATCATGTTACCTGGGGACATTACTGTGTGACATAATAATGTGACCTGGGGGCATTACTGTGTGACATAATCATGTGACCTAGGGACATTACTGTGTGACGTAATCATGTCACCTGGGGACATTACTGTGTGATGTAATCATGTGATGAGGGGACATTATTGTGTGATGTAATCATGTGACCTGGGGAGATTATTGTGTGGGGTAACTGTATGACCTGGGGACATTATTGTGTGATGTAATCATGTGACCTGGGGAGATTATTGTGTGGGGTAATTGTATGACCTGGAGACATTACTGTGTGGGGTAACTGTATGACCTGGAGACATTACTGTGTGGGGTGATTGTATGACCTGGGGACATTACTGTGTGGGGTGATTGTATGACCTGGAGACATTACTGTGTGGGGTAATTGTATGACCTGGGGAGATTATTGTGTGGGGTGATTGTATGACCTGGAGACATTACTGTGTGGGGTAACTGTATGACCTGGGGACATTACTGTGTGGGGTGATTGTATGACCTGGGGACATTACTGTGGCATATTCATGTGGCATACAGTGCACATAGTAAGGGGATAGCTTTCTATACTATAATAATCTGAATCTGAGAGATTCCTGTGTACAACCGCAGACGATGTAGAGATTGCGGACTGGATTCAATCATTTATACTTAATAGGAAGGTTTGTAGCGATATTTAAATATCTGCCACAATCCATCGTCTAAATTATAAGGTGCTAGATTTAGGAACAGGACATAATCCTTTGGTGGTACAGGAAACATCCCTTTGGTACAGGACACACCTCTTTGGTGGGACAGGACACACCTCTTGTAGTACAGGACACACCCCTTTGGTGGTACAGGACACACCTCTTTGGTGGTACAGGACACACCCCTTTGTTGCTACAGGACACAGCCCTTTGGTGGTACAGGACACACCCCTTTGATGGTACATGGCACACCTCTTTGGAAGTACAGGACACACCCCTTTGATGGTACATGGCACACCTCTTTGGTGGTACAGGACACTCCCCTTTGATGGCACATGGCACACTTATTGGTAGTACAGGACACACCCCTTTGGTGGTACAGGACACACACCTTTGATATCACATGGCACACCTCTTTGGAAGTACAGGACACACCCCTTTGATGGTACATGGCACACCCCTTTGATGGTACAGGACACACCTCTTTGGAAGTACAGGACACACCCCTTTGATGGTACATGGCACACCTCTTTGGAAGTACAGGACACACCTCTTTGGTAGTACAGGACACTCCCCTTTGGTAGTTCAGGATACTCCCCTTTGGTGGTACAGGACACACCCCTTTGGTGGTACAGGCACCTTTATTCATTTGTAAAAGTTGGCCTCCATAATATATATATCAGCTATCCTGAATCATGTGTGATAGTGCTGCTATGAACATATGAATACACCTGTAGCGGATCTGTAACTACACAACACGAGCTTGTAGCCACCTTGACTACAGGTTTTAGCTGATATCAGTACCTGCGTCTGGTTGGTTGCTGGTCAAGGCTTAGTGGAATGGTGCCACCTCCTCTGGGCATCTGGTTAGAAGCTGGGGATGGCTACTAGGCAGTGGCCAGTGGCTACGAGCAGTTGCGTTAGGTGAACACGTAACGTGGCTTTTGTGGTCCAGACATAGTATAGGTCCACAGAGATCAAGTGACACAGCCATTGTTCTTGTGAGGACCTATAGGAAAGGCCAGATCATAACCTCCTCTCTCCTCTCCCCATAGACTCTGAACACAGCACCAGCTCCGACACTGAGGTCTTGGCCGAAAGGACGTCCTGCTCTTATGAATCGTGTCCAGACCTGGCCCCTTCCCGGGTCCCTGACCCTCAGCCGCTATCTGTCTCCTCCATGGATGAGATCCAGGTGGAGCTGCAATGTGCAGACCTCTGGAAGAGATTCCATGACATCGGCACCGAGATGATCATCACCAAGGCAGGCAGGTGAGCCCTGGGGGGGCCAGAGGATAGTTCTAATGGGCAAGGAAGTTTATACCAGAGAGTTGGTGCAGCTCGGGTTGCCTTTAGTGAATACCACGATTTTTTTTTTCTATGTTTAGAATGGCAAACATCTGGACGATTTCTGTCCAGCGATGTTTGCCAAGGCGATTTTTTTAAAGCTATAAATCTCACGATTTGACCCTTTGTGAATACTGCGATGTGAGTTTAGAGGGTCAAATCACGCGATTTATGGCGATTTAAGAAAAATTGTTTTTTTGTAAATGAGGCCCATTGACCACGCTCATTGCACTTTATTTATTTAGTTTTGGCTAAGTTAGTTACATTGTATTTCACCTGCACTTTAGATATTTCACTGCATCCTTTGTTTAAAGGATTGAGAGTTTGTTTTCTAGTTTATTCTCCCACTCCCTCACTTTTGTTTTAGCTATTTACATTATTTTCTTTTAACATTTGTATCACTTTTCACTTGTTGACATTTATGAACTGTTTTTATATGGGAGTTTTATTCATTGGTTTTATATTTTGATTTTCACAGTTATATTTATCATTGTTATAAATTTCCCCATCCAGTGATCATCACCCCAGTCCAACATTTTTTGGTCACTTCTATTTCTCCCCTCCCCCCAGCGCTCTACACCCACTCATCTAGGCTGTAGATGTGTTTTGCTACTGTATGTGAAGTTTCATTTATTAGTATTTTTCTCTGGATTTTATGATTTATGGCCAATAAACGTGGAAACACAAGATCGCTGTTCTTGCATCTGTGCAGTCCAGTGATGCAATGTATTTCCCTGGCAGCGGGGCAGTAGCAAAATCAAGGGGGAGAGGATTACTTTTTAATTTACACAGTATGGGTGTGATGAATACCTGTCACGCTATCCAGAGTTCCAAACCGTCCTCCTTTTAATTGAGGACAGATTGGAAATCTTAATTTATTGTCTCCAATAGGGACAGTGGCTTTCCATGTGTTTTCACGGAAGGCTGAATTCAATGGGGATTTGATATTTCAGCACTAGTGTAAGTCTGGATCCAGTCCATCAATAGCATACATTCAGAAGCATAACAGGTCAGTATAATGCACAGATGTGAATAACAATTTTCATATCAAACAATTAGTATTTTCTTAGTATTGTAAAACCAGGCAAAAATCACCTATGCCTTATAAATAAATCTTAGAAGTCTGTACTTTCTTGTCCTTTTTTCTATTGCATATTGGTGCATATCACTTGTGCTTCAAATGCACAAAAACAGAATGAAACATTTTAAAACATTTCTATGACTTACTGTTGTCTTGCATGCAGATCCTGATCAGGAAACTGACATTTCAGAGAATGTAGATTTTACTTCCTTATAGACACCTAGTATACACAGAAAATAAGTCTCCTCCCTCTTTAAAGCCACTGCCTGCTAGACAGCATGAGGTATAGAGTTTCCCAGGATTGTGACACTCTAGATTATTTTTTAGAAATTTCCCTGAGAACAAAAATCTGAAGATTTTGAGATAATAGCAGTAACAAGCAATTAAGCCAGGCGTCCTTACACTTGTTGTTTTTTTCTAGAGCTAAATTTCATCTGTAAATAAGTTCTGTGCTTGTTGATTAAATCAGGGTTGCCGACTCTCCTGGAATATCTGTCAGACTCCCGAAATTTGGGTAGTTCTCCCGGTACCCAGGGAGAGCCAGCAAAGCTCCTGCAAATCCTGACCAGCTCAATCACAACTGTAATCCCTATAGTTAGTAGAAATGGGCGGGGATTGATGATGTCATTAAGCCCCGTCCATGCCATGTAACACTAGAGATTACATGAATGATTGGCAGAGGGTAGGGCTTAATGATGCAATTTGCATAAATCGGGTTCTCAGTCAGCAACCCTGGTTTAAAAATTAAAGAGGATGGAAACTCCTGGGTAAATCTCTATATTTATCTCTGTATTTATCATTATTGGAAACAGCAGTCGCTGACAGATTTCCCATCATTCATATTGCAATTACCACAATTCTCACCAATCCAAAGGTCTACAGGCAACCATGCTGTGGGGCCCCAGTTTCTCTACTTCTGCCCGTTTAGTGGATATGCGAGTATGAGCTCAGCCATTTTTTTTGTGCTAATATTATACTAGTGCCTATAGCAACCAATCAGATTCTAGCTGACATTGTATAATACGTAAAAGGAAAGCGAGAGCTAGAAACTTATTGTTTGCTATGGGAAAATCTCCACTTTTCCACAGTTTAGTAAATTCAAACTAATCTCTTAATTGCAAGGCCTCCCCAATATTTGATAATATTGTATAAATCAACCATAATTGTAGAGCTCTATGTAGCATGAATCTAGCTATAAATACTTAAAAGAGAACAGTAATAATGTACAATGTTTAATACATTTGTTAACGGTGTCCTTGGATTAAGTCATATAATTAACTTGTTCATTAATTACAATAAACTGTAATTATAATACTTTAGGTGCATCGTGATTACAAAACTGATTGTTCCTTTTCTATCCATTCATACGGTTACAGGCCAACATTTTTTTACATAACAATCCTGTTTCATTGCATTGTTTTGCATTTCGCAAGAGCAGTGTTATTGCAAACTCTTGTCTGTACATATTCTGCTTTTCACACTCTTGTTGTAGGGGGGGAATTCCCTAGTATAGAAACATGTGAGGAATGTTTTACTCTAAAAAACTTTAAACTTCTCTCTTTTCTAATCCATTTAAACCATTGTTGAAACAATTGAAACCAGTGTTTGAGGGGAAAATTAGAAGTGGTGGTATGGAAAGCAACAATGCAACTTGTTAGTTTTACAATCACAGCAGAGATGTGGTATTTAGTGCAACTACAGTATGTACCAGCTAATTGTGACCTGCTTTAAACAATAACAGGTTCCTGAGTAATAAGTCAATGTAATGAAAAACACACAATGGACCTGATCCAGACTTAATAACGACAGCCAAGATAGCGGCATTCGGAAATCTGTCTGTGGGAACACACTGCCCATGCACAAGGCAGATGTTACTCATCATAACTTTGATCGTAAGTAACTTGTACGTTAGGGCGTGACATCCCTACACAAGCCGAATCTACGCATTGTGGATGGAGGGAGGCATTTAAATTGTGGCCTTACGTACGACAAGGTAGGGTCCTGACCATGTAAGTCAGCTAAGTTATGTACATGTGAGGGGAGTGCCAGGAGGAGTGCATTATCCTTAGTAGTGCGTAACTTAGGCACACATGCGTACCTAAAACAATCTTAAGTCTGGATCAGGCCCAGTATCTTTAACCTTCATTCTTAGAATATGTATTCTTATTTATATTAGGTTTTTGGTGTTTTTTTAGGAAGGGAAATTAATCATTATAATGCATATATCAATTTTATGGCAAGTAATCACCAAGGCAACCATCTTCTTATACCATATTCATAAACAGCAATAGAACAGAAGGTTCAAAATGTCCCTCTTCCGCACAGAACCCTACCTTAACATCTCCACTTTATTATTATTATTTTTATTATTAATAATATTATTATTATTATTATCATCATTTATTTATAAGGCAGCACAAGGTGTCCGCAGCGCCGTACAAAATACAACAACAAAATACAGTACAGACA
>WWET01000786.1:516066-532046 GCA_011038615.1 Limnodynastes dumerilii | reverse complement strand
GACACAGAGGTAAGTAAAGAGGAGAGAGGCTGTAGAAACATGGTAGAGAATACTGAGGGGGGTTGGAGGCAGATGATGGGAGATACTGAGGGGGGGGTGGAGGCACATGATGGAAGATACTGAGGGGGGACTGATACTTTGCAGGGCATCCATGCAAACCCTGGCAACGCAGGGACTGTCCTGCCAGCGGTGTATGGACCGCCCCCGGCGGCGTAGAGACTACCCCTGGCGACATAGGGACCGCCCCCCGGTGACACAGGGACCGCCCCTATGCTTTTTACTTTTCTCCCTGAAATGACTTTTCAAAAGTAGGCAACCATGTAGTATATATATATGATTTTTTTTATAATTTTTTTTTTTACAGGGAATAAATTAGAAATAAAACTATTAAAATAATCAATACTTTAAAAAAAAGGTTTATATTTTGATAGGAGAGACAAATAATGAGCAGGACTTACATGGAGGCGAATAGGTATTTGTCAGAAAGTTATATAGTTGAGTTGGAGTTTTCGGTGACTTAAGGGAGTTTTATGCTGTTTTCCAGATTGGCTCATTCTGTTCTATTTTTGGCTGAAACTTTATGCTTGACAAATATCTTACTTACATAAGGATATCGGCTTTGTCATATGCAGCCCTATAATATAACTACACCCTCCCTCCCAGATACTTTTGCAGCATAGACCCTTCTAAATTCTAAAACAATGTGAATAATTAAATATTATCCTAAATGTTTCCGTTTACATCATTGACTATACAGTAATATAGATTGGAATTTCACCAAATGCTCTAGGAATGTATCCCTTAGGACAATGAATCATGGTATGAATGTACTGCTCTGAAATAACTGGTTCTGTTACTTATTGAAAATATGCCACACTTAACATAAGTTAGTGAGTTACTTTAAGTTTGTATAACAAAATTTTGGCAATATCTTAAATGAGGACATATTTCAACAATTTCAGATTATTTTAAAATGTTTTTAATATATTTTCAATAAAATGATGTACAAAGTGGTTCACATTTGTCAAGACTGACTGTGGTGTAAACACTGAAGTCATGCATTGCTCCCCCTGCCCCAAATTTCCACCACTGCTAGCAGAGTCTTATCTGAAATGAGGACCAATGCAGAGGATATGTGAAAACTGAAATTAAAATGCTTGCCTGGAAAACCCAGTGGCATGTAATACCATTTAGAGCTGTCTACATAAATAACTAAAACAACTTTTTTAAGTAAGGAGATTTACCATGTATTCCTGGCACAGAATATGACAAGTCTCATACCAGCTAACAAATGTCACTTCATCATACCAAGACTCTCTCTTAGACTGGATGCTGTTTTTTCCATCTGTTCAATATTCCACTGATATTGTCTTCTGTTCATCTGTGCCTTGTTCAGTTGAGAATGCAAACGTTTTAATATAGCATCATACCTCTTCTTCTGCACCTGTTATTCATAAGAGGGGTACAGTGTGTGCTTAGATTATTGCCTTTGCTTAAGTGTATAAAAATTGTGCATTAACTATTTTGATTAGGTATAATGGCCCTGATTCACAATTATGCTCATATGTGGACTTATGTAACTTTGTTCTGTATGGAAGAATTTACATATAAAGGCCTGGCACTTAATATTCGTGGGCCTGATTCAGAGATACGATTTCCACGCCACTTAGGAGCGTATTTTTAAGATCCTAGAAAAATTCGCAAAACTGCGCATGAGTAGTAATAGTGCAACGCCGTCTATGTAGCGGTTAGGAGCGTAAATTCGCTAAGAGCGTAAGTTTGAATCGCACGCAAGCACTTAAGATCTTAAGTGCTGCGAATCTTTAAGATCTTAAGGATTTGCATGGAAATGGGCGGGGGGAGGCAGGGAAATGAGGGAAAGTGGGCGCGGGCTGACACTTAGGATCTTAAATGAACGCTCCCACGTCACTTAAGATCCCAAATGACAGCGCAGAGTTAGGGCTAGTCAATGGTGGTCTAAGTTTAAGATCAACCGCTGTTTGCAAGGGGAGTGACTCTTTATGCAGTGGGCTGGAACCTGCTATGATCTTAACATTAGATGCGTATATTTGCGATCTTTTCGCAATCGCATCTCTGAATCAGCCCCCGTATGCCTAAATCCATACAGACAGAGTTAGGCATGCTATTTAAGTGTTGGGGGAAGAGAACAGCTAGACGCAGATCCAAAGCTCCACAAGAGAGAGGGGAGTAAATACCTTCTAACACAGTGTTTCTCAACCTCGGTCCTTAGTACCCTCTAACAGTCCATATTTTCTAGGTTTCCTTAAAGAATCAAAAGTGATATAGGGCCGTATTCAGAGATCCGTCTGGCGATCGGGCCGCAAATATACACACCTACGGAGGAAGTCGGAGCAGGTTACACCCACCAAAAAATCCAGTCACTCCCTTTGCCCTAACTAACCGCACTCACTTCCGACCTTATGTGTCTTAGGTGCGTATATTTCCGTCCCTCTAACTGTAAGCGTGCCCACTTTCAATCATCTAAATGCTTCCCCCCCACCCATTTCTATGCAAATCCTTCGGTGCGTATATTTCCGTCGCACTTAGGTGCAGATTTTTCCACACCCGATTCAGAAGTCCGTCCCTTAGGCATTTCCGCTCTTATCCTCTACGTTGACGGCGTATAAAAGTTACTACGCATGCGCAGTTGATTTAAAATTGATCCGTGTATACACTTTTTTTGTCTTGAGAAATTCCTTGACAGGATGAAACGCGTCGACAGAGACAGTGTTTGCACATTTGTACATCTTTTAGAGCTCCCAGTACAGATCTATATCTGTGTAATACACCTGCTACCAGTTCTATCTTGGAGTGTGGATAACGAGCTTCGTAGTGCGGGGACGCCCGGGACTACAACTTTCAGTTCCATCTTGCCTTCCACGTGTCTGCGGTATATGCGAGCTCTTTAACAGCTACTGACAGTGTATTAACAGGGGAGAGAGACGGTGGCGGTTATCGGCTAACGGAGGAGGACACATTTTTTGGCCATTTGGTGTGGTAAGACCACTCTATGGACCTCTCTATTATTATCCCATTTACACGTCTATTAACTTTTATGTGTAAACCACTAAGGATATTAAGAACTGTGCAGTAAACCACCAATACGCCAGCCTTACTATCCATCTCACCATTACCCTGCTACAAGTACTATATACCACCATTACCTATATACGGTTAACCAACGGATTAATTGGAATATATCTTTCAAATATACGGTGCTTGTATACAACTACCACCTGCAGGTGCACCTATTATCCACTGCCTACTATACCGGACTTACATCTTCACTAGCTGTACTAATATTTTGTGAGGCATCACTCACCTGGGTAGCTACATTTTTAAATTGTAATTATTTTATTACAATGGTCAATGTACCCACAATTGTGTGCTCTCACTGACCATAATGTTGTTTAAATAAATTTATATACTTTTAAATTGAGTTGCAACCTTATTGTGTCACAGACTTGCAATATTCACTTAGCGCGGCTATTTGTTTTCTTTATCTAGTTAGTAATGAGCACACCTGTGCTCCAGCAGTGAGACCTGGAAAACATGCAATGTTAGGGGGTCCTGAGGACAGAGGTTGAGAAACACTGCTCTAACATGACCTATTCCATTAGGTACAAAATACTTTGCTTCTCTGTTTCCAACTGTCATTTACTATGGTAACAAACCTTTGTTGAAGAGACAAATCATTTTTTAAATATCAGTTAAGTCATTTCACCAGGTGAGCGTGACAATTGGAAGCTCAGGTGCGGAGTATATTGTACCTAATGGAATGGGTCATGTTGGAGGGTCTACGAGTGTACTCCCCTGTTCTGTGCAGATGTCCAGACCTAGATTAGGCACCTTGTTAGGAGTTTCAACATATAATTGGTGTCACTGGTGTCTCGGAATAAAATGTTTTCCTCTTTGAGATTTGAAACACAGTGCTGTCATGACAATCTGTGGATAATGTGTGTTTTCCCAGTAGTTTGACTTGGGTACCTAGCTATAGCTCAAAAACAGTAGATATGAAATTAGAAAATGGAAAATAGTGCTAAAAACTATGATTATGTTTATCATTTTCTGACTTTCCTAAATGATTACCATTTAAAATACATGAACAGTGATTTTTTTTAATATACTGCACTATACTTGCCTCTATTTCCTTTCTGAGTACAGCATGTTTTTCTTTCTCCTCTTTATACATTTTCTTTTTTAAATTTATACATTGTCCTATTTTTTTCATCTGCTCATTTATATTTTGGATTTCCTCCTAGTGATAGAGATATTCATATTTTTTATATACATTTTTAAAAGAAATCAATATAGTGCTGGTGACATTCCAGAATGTCCAATAATATGCTAAAGCAGGGTTTCTCAACCTTTTTTTTGCTGAGTACCACTTACCCGCTAAGGAACCGGGTGAAGTACCACTTTGCAAAAATTATTCATTTACTGAGTCCAAAATAATTAACTTTAAAGAAATATAACAATTAGCGTAACATTTATATGTAAGGCTCAGTTTAGGTTAATTTTAGGCTCAAGATTACATTTTCCTCTTCTCATATTATTTATTATACCTTCCCCATATGATGTATTACACTCCTGTTACATCCCTCTCCACACATTACACCATCCACCCCCCTCTGTTACATCCCTCTCTACAAATTATACCTCCCTTAATGCTCTTATCTCCCTCTAAAGTAATTAAATCAATTTATGTAAAGGAGTTGATAAGTGACAATCGTAAGGTGCATGAAACTTCCTATGGTACGAGACCTGGACTGGATAGTTGCTTGCCACTGCTTATGATGGTTATATGCCAGGTAGTGATTCACCGCGGTGACCATAGTTGCCAAGTCCGCTTATAACAAGCGGAATTGGGCTTATTTCTTTCCTGAGTTGCTTATTTTTTTTGCTTGCCGCGGGTTGCGGATTTTTGGGCTTGTTTTTTTTTATTTTTTTATTTGCTATAAAGGTGTCGGCGGAGCAGAAGAGAAAGGCCAGGTAAAGTATATAAGGTGTGAATGGGAGAGAGGGGAGGTAATAATGGGTTAATAGGTTGTAAATAGAGTGTGAATGTATGCAATAGAATAGTATGGGCTAGAGTAGAGGGGAGCTTAACATAATAATAGGATAGGAGGAGAGGGATTAATTTACTGTGTATTGCAGATATAGATAGAAAGAATCAGATAGGGGTATGTAAAAAAAATAAATAATAATTATATATATATATATATATATATATATATATATGATTTATATAATAAACCAGTAGGTTGTCACAACAACCCAAGTCAGCACACAAGAGAAAATGCAACCACAAAGTCTCTCATAATAAAAATGTCACTTTACAGCAAATATAGTGAGTATTTACACTATACAACGTTCATACATATACTGTGTGTGTATATATATATATATATATATATATATATACACACACACATATATACTGTATATATACACACACACACATATATACTGTATATATACACACACACACACACATATATACTGTATATACACAGTGCATTACTGAGAACAGGGCCCAAAGCCAGTAATAGTTATATTACTGGCTTGGACCTGTTAACGGAGGTAATCTGGCCCTGCATCCGCGTACCACCTGCCAGAGGTACCATGGGTTGAGAACCCCTGTGCTAAAGTATTTAACAAAACACTATTTAAATACAGTATTTACCAACCAAAAAGATTCTGTCCTTAAATAACGTGATGACCGCATTACATAGTGCATGAATTTATGTATAGTTTACATGGAATTATGTTGTGAGTTCTCAATAACTACTCATTAGCAATAACTATTATCAGACTTCTGATAACTCCCAACAGCTGGTCATTGGCAGTGGCACTTACTTGTACTGGTAAAGTAAGCACTGCTGCAGAAAATCAGCTGAGATGGCAACTCCTGCATAGTACATTCTGGATTTACACCACCGGACGTACAGCTGTATCAGGGAGCACAAGCCCCCCTGCACTCCCCGTTGTCGGTAGTATATCTGGACACTTACGTGAGCAGTGCAGACAACACTGACGGTGGGTTGAGTTACACTATGTGCAGATAAATGGCTGCACTCAATGTACAAATTGGTAGCTCTGGAGTCTGCAGTATTTAGAAATGCTAAGTGCAGGTGGAGTGTCACTATGTGCACTTTAGTAGTACAGGAGTCTGCAGTATAGATAGTCTTAGTGCAGATAGAGTGGCATTATGTGTACATTAGTAGTACAGGAGTCTGTAGTATAGATATGCTGAGTGCAGATGGAGTGGCACTATGTGGATATTAGTAGTACAGGAGTCTGCAGTATAGACATGCTGTGTGCAGATGGAGTGGCACTATGTGCACATTAGTAGTACAGGAGTCTGCAGTATAGATATGCTGAGTGCAGATCTAGTGGTACTATGTGCAATTTAGTAGTACAGAAGTCTGCAGTGTAGAAATACAGGGTGTAGATAGTGAGGTACTGAACAATGCAAAGCTTTGCGTAATAGATCAGAGACACAAACAAGACTAACTAGACAAACAGGGGATACTTACACTTAGGCCAGAACACTCACTCAGGGAAGCAGACAAGAACAAAGAGAGAGATGCAACAGCATACCTCCCAAGTGTCCCGATTCCAGCGGGACAGTCGCTCACAACTTGTCCCGAGAGATCAGACTCACAACTTGTCCCAAGAGATCAAAATGGAGGCTGGACTTAAAGGGCTGACAATGGTGGCTGGACATAAGGGGCAGACAATGGAGGCTGGACATTTAAAGGGACAGACAATGGAGGCTGGACATTAAAAGGGGCAGAAAATGGGGGCTGGACATTACAAGGAGCAGAAAATGGGGGCTGGACATTACAAGGAGCAGACATGGAGGCTGGACATTACAAGGGGCAGATATAGAGGCTGGATATTATATGGGGCACACATGGAGGCTGGACAAATAATAAAGAGGCAGACATGGAGGCTGGACATAATAATAAGGGGAAGACATGGAGACTGAACAAATAAACAAGGAGAAGACATTTGGAGGCTGGACATATTATTATTATTATTATTATTATTAAGGGACAGACATGGAGGTAGGACAAATAAAGGGCCAGATATGGAGGCTGGACATATGAATCCTGGACAAATAATAAGGGGCATATATATGGATGGCAGGCCTAATAATAAGAGGCAGACATATGGATGGTTGTCAAATAAAAGTTGCAGGCACTAGGCCCGCTGGGCCACGATCGAGCGCATCCGTGCACATGGGGAAATGCTGCAGGGTGCCTACTCACTGAGCCACCATGCTGCTCCTATATATGTGTGTATATATACGTGTGTGTGTGTGTGTGTCTCTCTCTCTCTGTTGGGTAATCGGAAACCCCCCTGAAAAATCCTGCATTTGCTACTGCCGTATCTGTAAAGCCTTATGTCTTTGAAAGGGCTGACAGCTGGTGATAGTACTGTGTCTGCATGCCATAAGCTGTCATTTCTGTTAAGTAGGTTCATCAGTTTCACCAGTCACCAGCTCTAAATGCTATTTCCTAATTCCCGGCCCGTATTCAGACCACCAATATATGTCTAAAGTTATATGACGTGGGTGCTACTTGCAGATGGAGGCCCGTATTCAGACCACCGGGCGTATTGCATATACGTCCGGTGTTTACCAAAATTGGCGCAGGCGTATTCATTTTAAGACCACATATACGCAATCTATGTAACGAAAAGATACGTAGATTACGTAAAAAAATTACTACGCATGCACAGTATCCAATTTTGGTAAACACCGGACGTATATGCAATACGTCCGGTGGTCTGAATACAGGCCTCCATCTGCAAGTAGCACCCACGTCATATAACTTTAGACATATATCGTGCAGCACGATTCGTGCCATATGCAGTATAAGTATATCGGATTCCATTATACTTCATGTATACACAGTTGATCATGAAAATGGTAGGATCTTGCTGACCTATATTTCCTATAACACACATTCACCATACAGCAAAACACCAAGATATGAAACAGGAAGCATTTGTTCTTTGGAAATTTTAACAGCTAATGGACAGTCATTGCATAAACTGAAACACTAGAAATCGTCACTATAGTTTAAGGGAAGGTATGCATTTTAGAAAAAATTCAGACTAAATTATCTTAAAAAATGGTTAAAAAAAAAAATATGGAGAGAGAGAGATTCTATTTTATTGCACTAAAGGGCATTTATAGTTGTCACACTGCCCAGTGGATTCCGTTAAACCTTTGCAAAAGAATGTCTGTGTCTAATATGCACAAACATAGATTCTTCTGTCCTCAACACTACGAATGGCTGATTATCAATATAATTACACCAAAGGATGTAATACAACTCAACCTTACAGAAATTTGATGTTATGACCCAATTAATGTAATTACCAACCTGCACTTGTTTTACTGCCGCACTCTCTGGATTATGCAAGTCAAGGATCATTTCCTCCTTCTGGAGCTTAAGAAGTCTAACATTTTCTCTTTTTTTCATAAGCTCCATCATGAATGGTAATTTATTTTCTATTACTGAAAACTCATGGATTTTCTCTGCAATCCTTTTTTTATATTCATTATTTCTTGATAAAATAGTCTCACAATCTTCGTTGTCAGTTTCCAAGTCTATTTTGAGTTTGATGTTCTCTGCATGAATTGTGTGATTTTGGTTTTCGAGGATTCCACACTGATGTGTTATATGTTCTAATGTGTCTTCTACTTCCACAATCTTTTTGTCAACTTTTTTTGTTTCCAATAGAACAGACTTAAATTCTGTTTCTAGTCTGTGAAGTTCTGTCTTAAAGAAATATCAGAACTATCTTAAGAACATAATATATTGTTTATCGTGATGCAAAGTCTTAGCAATTGACCAGTTATAACTTATATAGAGGAAAAAAATTGGCAATAAAATAAAAGCGAAAGCAGTTTGACATTTTCAGCTAGAAAGTAATGTTATCTGTATAGTTTAATGTTTATCACTAAAGCAATAAGCTTACAATAGAAGTTACTGGATTTTCCAAGGTCACTTGCTCTACACGCAAGGTCTGTTAGAAGCTGCATAGAATCTGAGGCTTGCTGAAATAGTACAAAAATGAATTTATGTTACTCAGCATGGACTGAAATTTGATTTAATAGTAGTAACATGCTTATGGTGTATGGACAATACAATGGACACATCGCATGCACACACCACCAATTTTAAGTATAAATCTGGATTCTCAAGATTTCCATGTTGGAAGTCCTTCCGATGGCTTAAAGCATGCATGGTGTAAGGGGAGAAGTACTTATAAACTGAACAGTAAGTGCTAGGCCAACCCTTATGTATAATACTCATTTACGGGGGCTGGTGTGTAAATATTAAGGTATGTTCCTACTGGCAGAAAAATTGTATTAAGTGGGAGGGGAGTGTTCTCCCTTCACATTTAAGCAAGTTAGGATCACACCGTTTTGCATGTTACTATTATATCTGGATCCAATCCTATATGATTATTATAATGATATTAAGGGTCCAATGAATCCAGTTTCCCACTGATCTTGTAGAAAGGTGTATTTTAGGATACACTTTTATTGGGTGTATTATATCAGAGTGATGTTTGCAGCGTCGACGGTGCCCCAACACGAAAGTGCCAACACAGTTAACTGATTGACACTGCTGGAGGAAGGAGCAGGGACACAGTGGAGAAGATAGCATGGATGAAAGTCTAGGAGAGAGTGTGTGTGAGGGCAGGAGTGGGGGCGAGGACATTTTTCTTTTATTATACTCTTTTTAGGGATTTCAGCAATGACACAGCCAACATTTAAGTGTCAACTATATCACTGTGGAATGGGTGTGGGTCCCCGCTAAGAGCGGCCCTATTTCGAACTGGCTGGTATATCGATTGCTTATGCCTCGATGAGGCAAAGCAATCGATCGCCAGAGCACCGAACATGGTGCTCCGAAAGGTAAGGCTAAAAACCTTACCCCAAACCTTCCCCTAATTCTAACCCTAACCCTTACTTTCCCACAGCCTGACCCTAACCCTCCCTTCTCCCTAGCCTGACCCTAATACTCCTTTCTGTATAGCCTAACCCTAATACCCCCCTTCCCACAGCCTGACCCTAACCCTCCCCTTCTATAACCCTAACCCTCCCTTCCTAAGAGCCTAATCCTAACCCACCCCCTTCACAACACTAAAAGTCCCCGGAGAGGTTACTCACCTCTGTGTCCTGCAAATATGAATGGGTGAGTATGCCAATTCTAAAATGGCTCCCTATTCGAAATAGAGATAAATGAAAAGTAAATTTTGTCTGTCTCTATTTCTGAAGACAACCGATCAACCACTGTGGAATCTGTTAATGTTGCTGTAGTGACAATATGGAATAGGAATATGCAAGCACACAAATGTGACCATTCCTGATTAATTTTGGACTAATGGGAAACTAACCTAAGCAGAATTCTGGGAAGCAATAAAGACTATTTTGGTAGTAGACTGGGTTTTTAAAGAATGTTAATAATAATTCTGGTTTATATATGGGCAAATAAAAAATACATCTACATTGCCAGTGATTTCCCAGGACTGAAACTTTTAATACATCTTTTGTATAGTAGAAAAATAGAGAAATGGAACAAAGAGAAGAAACCATCTAAATACCTTTTATCTACTTTGTTTCCCTAGCAGATATTTAAAATGGTAAACCGATATATATAGTAAATACTATGCTGGAGATGGGGAAGAGGATAAAGACAAATGGTAGTGTATGAGGTCTTTGTCTATTTTGCGTTCTGTGCTAGCATACACATCTGTGTTACCCAATCAGAATGTAGTACACCCTATCCAGAATTATGCACAAAATTTAATTTCTGACAGCTCCTTACGTCGGAGTAGGGGGGCTTGCTGGACCATCTAGTCATGTATAGATGTGCCAACTCATTATGTAACTATCCAAACTTTCAACACACCAATGTTTTACAATTGCACAAGTCAGAAAAGTTAGGGTAAGGTAGGGTATGACCATGGGAAGTCTGTTGGTGAAAGTGGAGTGCTTAGAGGAGTGATCAGTCCAATTCGGCTGACCTGTGACTGCAGATCTGAATAGCATATACGCATGCATTGAAATTGAATGTCTAGATCAAGTCCTTTATTGTTAAAGGGTAGGTTTTGTAAGTTTTGAGGTAATAGGCTGCTAAAAAAGAGGGAGTGTGAGGCGGTATATGGGCAAATTATTATGGTGCTATGTAGTAGATGCTGTATTATTCAAGTTAGCAATAAAAGATCTGGACTTGTCTAGGGAAGGAGCTTGTTAGCATTTAATCAGCATAGATTGTAGTAATGATCAGATACATTTTTGAGAACAGAGAGACTTTTTTGGGAGTCTTTAATCTTAGCCAAAAGTAACATGTGACTCTAAATTCTGAGGTTCTAATCCAGACATATAATTTATATGCATTCAGTTCTAAAATGAGATCCAGTGTTTCCAGACATCTGTGTTTATCGCTGTAAACAGACTTCCAGTAGACATACCCTACCTTAAGGCTCATAGAAGGGGATGGGCTAGGAGAAAATTTTACCTGTCACTGTTGTAGCAATCACATGTTCACTTCTCGATGGTGTACACATATCGTACTGCTGAACCACACCCATTATACTCTATTTGCATCATACAATCCACTGGGCACAATGGGCAGGTGGCCATGGCCCTACAAGTCTAGAGGCCCTTGAGCACTGCTGCCTGGCCCTAGCAGTCAATCCCCAACTCCCTAGGGACCCCCAGTGAAATCCACAGGCCAATGCTTCAATCTCTAATTGAATGGATCAGCTCCCCGGCGCCATTCACCATGTGTATGCAGTCATACAGCGACACAGACATATAGTGCCAAGCACTCCTGATACACCGCACGGGTGGAGGAGATGGGGGGAGGTCTGATCCGGTCCATACTATTAGTCTGTGTGGGTGGGAGTGATCTTTGAAATGCTCTTTGTTCAGATAAAGTAACATGCAGGTTTACATTGTTGTGATATATTTATTTTATATTCTCCAGATATAGGACCGGATTCAGACCCTGCAAGCTTTCCATATGAGAGAGGGGATGAAGTCCCCCTGTCACTCCCCTCTCTCATTCTTAAATAGTGTGACTTACGTAGCTCTAAGTCACACTTGCGGACCACTGATCTGCATGTAAGTGGGATTCCCATCCCACACTGTACAATTCACATGCTTCCCCCAGCCCAACTTGGCAGGCAGAGGGGAAGCACAGCCGTAAAATGCACATAACATCTGGAGGGTACATGCACACTCCACTCAAACACATAGGGCCACATCCAGACCTAAGTGCACTTTAAGTATGATCCCGTAGCGTATTTGCGAAATCGTAAGTACTATGCACTCCCCCGGGCACTCCCCTTGGTCGCTCGTAATTTAGCTGTTTTACGACTATTAAACCCTACCTTAACTTTTCCGAGGGTAACCGCGCTCGTATGTAGCATCCTGACGGTCGTAACTGCCAATCTCAGCCCATACTGTACTATTTAAATGCCTCCCTCTGCCACCATTGCGTATTAACAGCTAGCGTAGGGATGACTCGCCCCTTCGTATGCAGCTACGAAATAGTTATGATGCATAACATCTGCACAGGTCGTACAAACAGTAGAAGTTATGCAAGCAGCTTTCATAACGCCGCTGTCATACTTAGTTCTGGATCTGGCCCATAGTTGGGAATATTGACTTCAAATGCCTTCATTTTATTCGTCCTTAAGATGGGAATGTATGCATACATGCTTTTAATGGAACTCATATATTCAAACTAGACCTTTCTGTTGGATAGAGATAAAAAAAATGTAAAAGCAGATTTTACTAAACATTTTCTTTATTTCACATGTGGACAATATTTATATTCAAACATTTTACTTATATTTATGCAATCGAATTGACCTATCAATGGATACACAGGGATCAGCAATCGCAGGGCTGTGATTACACCACTAACCACTCCTCTTGCATGAAAAGATATCGTAAAAGGCAAAAGGGGCTGGTTTGATGAGCAAGTGAGATCAAGCAGCAGACACAATATAAACAATCTTGTTGTGATCCTTATTCTTAAGATTGTCCCAGCAGAGAAGGCTACTATGATCAGGAAGCCAAAAAAGCCTGTGTTGTGGCAATATTGGAGGAATCTGTACAATACCTGAAATGCGTCAGTGGAAGTTCCTGATATAACAGCTTACTTTATACAGGTTGTCCAGATGTCTTTCATCTAGCCACAGCTGGCTTGTGGCTGTCTCTCAACACCGCAGCATTCTCTGGCAAGGCAATATTAAGAATAAGGGTCACAACAAGGACATTGGTCTACCTATTTATATAGGTATATATTGTGTCAGGTGCTTGATCTCACCTGCTCAGCAAACCAGTGCCTTTTACCCTCACCATAAACCTTTTTGCTTTCTGACTTTATTTTTTGAGGTTAAAGACATGAAAGGTGCTTTCATCCATATATTTTTAATCTTCTGGATATAGTGGTAGTGCCTAAGTCTGGACAAGTATACAGTATTTATTTATTAACAGGTTTTTGTATAGCGATATCAGATCACATAGAACTTTACAGAGAATATATCACATTCACATCAGTCCCTAAAAAAAGGAACATACTGTTCAAAACAATGTCAGGGGTTGTGTAAATATAGAAAAGAGGAAACAAGGTCAAGTTGGTGCTGAAAAGCAAAGATCATTCCCAGTTTTACATGCTGTAAAAGCAGCACATAAGAATGCTACAAAAATGTTCATGAAGTGTTTAACAGAAAATATACATATTTAAGGTTTTAGCATGTATTTTATGTTCCCTGGATAAGCATATCATGTAAGTTGTAAAGTGACAGAAATTAGGGAATGTAAATTGAGAGATCACAGATCATTTCCCAGGTACTCTCTGCTGAAGCATGAATAACAATAATTAAAAAGTAAGCAGCCCAGATTGTGGCTTTAACTTATCCATCTGGATTTTTTTTCTCCTTCAACAGACAGCTTAATCTTCATGCAAAAAAGATTGTCACCATATGTTTTATGGAATTAACATTTCAACCGAGCTTATTTTATTACAGCATGGTTTAGAATCAAAATTGTTCTGGCATACTTCAGTTCTGCTTAAATATTAAGATGTACAAAACTGCAGAAGTAAAACATAAACTCCAACTGTGAAATTGTTAGTTGTGTAGCACAAGAACAATTAATTCATATTAATGACATAAATGTATTAGTAATGTGTGATAACCTGTCTATAATGCTGGGGACAGCTTATGCATAAACTTATGCAGCTTATGACATAGCATATCTCATCTTTCTTTTCCACTGTGCCTTCTCAGAAATGTTGTGCACGCTATTATGTGCGATCCAGACCTGTACGCAAGTCGCTTCACCGCTCAGGTTTTGAAGGGTTTATTGCGGACAGGAAAGGTTGAAGGGCATGCACACTTTACAGCAAAACACTTGTACCAGTCATATCTAAGTCCAGAGAGGTTGTTAAGGATGACACTCTACAACCTTTTCCCAGATCACAATACCAAACCCTCTTACACAGTTTATCACTGCCTGATTGCCACTAGATGTCAGTGTTTAGTTCCCACGCCATTAGTAATGCCCTCTGTGCTGGACATGGGTGCTGCCATATTGGAATAGGTTGGCTGATGCTAACCAGACTAGCACCAACCAGATTGCAAGACTCCTAGTCATCTGATTCCAGCTACCAATTAGCCTGCTGGGCATTCTATTTAAACCTGCTTCACAGTTCTATCATTGCCAGAACTACAAGTATCCTGCATTCTCTGCCTGGCCGTTATGCTTGTGCACTTGTATTCTGCCACTCTGACCTGTACCACATCTTGCATCTCTCTACAAGACTCTGAGCTTCTCTGAAATCAGCTGTGAAGTATCTTGTACCACAGACCTGCTAATACTGTGGAGTCCTGAAAACTACAAGTCTGCCCAATAACTCTGGAACTTCTGCATACTCACCTGAGACTCAAACACACAAGGGGATAGATCCAGAACTACGTCCGTGTTCCATAGACGGACGTAATTCAATGAACAATAGCTACTGCGCATGCGTAGTAGCTATTGTACGTAATCTGTGTATCGTTTTGATATGTAGATTGCGTATATTGTTCATTGAATTACGTCCATCTATGGAAGACGGACGTAGTTCTGGATCAGGCCCAAGTACTGTATATATACCATCTGCATAGTCTAACTGAACAATAATTTAGCAGCTGCTATTGGTGCTTCCATATCTATTTACCCTGGGCATCTGCTTCTGTGGACTTTATTTGCAGTAGTCTCTGTGACTCTGATCTACTACTGCTACCGCTCCTGCACAGCTGCTCTGTAGATTTTATTTAACGTGGCCTCTGTGATCCTGATTACCACTTCCACTGATTTCCTTGTGCACTTTATTTGCTGTTGTTTTGGAGACTGTTACCCATATTGCATATGGGTCTGCTGAATAAACAGCTACATTGTTTTCTGCATCTCTGTTCCCCAGTGTATTCACTATGATCAAGGCCCACCGCTCCTCTGCGGTCTAAAGAGAAAGAAAGTGCCAGGCGCTAGACAGACCATAGAGGATCCTAGCACCTGGCACTTTCTTTCTGTTTAGACTGCAGTGGAGCCGCTTGTTGCTATAGCAACAAGTGGCTCCTCTGCGGTCTAAACATAAAGAAAGTGCCAGGCGCTAGGATCCTCTGCGGTCTGTCTATGCACTGACGCTGACGGGATGACATCAGCTGCAGTGTGAGGAGTCCTACTCTGCAAGAGCACGCGCCAGGTAAATATGCTCTACACTACAGCAATTCTTTTCTTTTCTTTCTATTATTTTTAAAAATAATTAGGAGGCTGGCAAGTGACATGATGATTGTGGATACTGGGGGGCTGGAGAGACAATGGGGATACTGAGGGGGCCAGTGACATGATTGTGGATACTGGGGGGCTGGAG
>WWET01000786.1:503424-515100 GCA_011038615.1 Limnodynastes dumerilii | reverse complement strand
TCTCATACAATAGGAAAAGGACGGTATGGAAAGACATGCCCCATGGTTGTGATAAGACATGCCTACTTTAGCTGACACACCCCTTGGTGGTAAAGACACACCTCCTTTGGTGATTCAAGTGCACCTTTTTTTAGCCTTGCAATGTTGGAGGGTATGCCATTACCATTATATTAATGCAAAACAAAAGGTAGGATAATGCTGCTTATGCATTCTGAAAATAAAATATAAAAAGAAAAACATATATATCTTTTTTTAATCAGGTATAAGTTGTGAAAAAACAGCATACAATACTTGCCTGAACAGCCTGCCCCTCACATCATCAGGAAATTTCTTATGATTGACTATAAATTGCACTTAAATGTTTTCTCGGCATATGCAGTACTACTACAGAACAATATACCACACCATCAGGCATACACTTATCTCTGAAACGGGCCAACTACTGTCATACTGTATATAGTAATGAGCAGAAGATGAAGACACAAGTATACAATTACAATAATAAATGTAGGTTTCAGTGTGTTATAATGTTCTTCGGTATTCCCTTTAAATGAAAGACACTTAATAAAATGACCACTTTCCAAAAAAAAGCAAATTTTATTTATTGATGAAAAACCAGTGTCCAGTTACAAAAAATAAAAGTCTGTAAACTTTGCTCTCAAGTTTTATTTTTTCAGATTCTTATGTTGTCCTTTTGTTGTCTTGTCCTGTTGCTAAAAACTAAGGCCCGTATTCAGATTACCGGACGTATAACATATACGTCTGGTGTTTAGCGATTTTTACTACTGCGCATGCGTTGTAATTTTTAAACGTAATCTTAGTATCTTTTTCTTAAGTAGATTGCGTAAATGCGGTCTTTCAGACACATGCGCAGTAGTAAAAATCGCTAAACACCAGACGTTCAGAGGCAAAACTAACGAGTTGTGAGCCCAGGTGCAAAAAACATGCTTTGACCCTGATGATATCCCAGTTAACCTGGTTGAGAGCTTTGGCAGTGCAGTGATGATGGCTGTGGGCCCTTGTATCAGCATGGGCCCCGATGCTGCTGCACCTGTTGCACCAATGGTAGTTCCGCCCTTGCTCTTATTACTTAACTTACTATGTATGGACATTAATTCTGCACCTAATGAATCTCTGTATGTAAATGCTACGTACATTGCCTAGAAAACCTGACTACGCACACGAAGTACTAAAAGAATTTTGCAAATGCAGCTGCAGCAGGTGAATCAGGGCTCTTCTCTTTAGCTCTAGTTTTACATCCACACATGCCAAAAAAGGGAGACAGAAGCTATATCGATCACTGCAATACAGAGCTGAAGCCAATAAGAAATTCCCAATTCTCTCATGACCAAAGCTGCACCCTGGATGGTGGCATTGGTAAGTGTGACTTTGTATTGCAGATGGTATCGGTGACTGACCATTCTAACCTCGAATTTTCATTTGGGGTGTATTCTGTTCTGACAACTTCCTACATAGTACTGTTGACTACTCTCACTTTTTGTCCTCATTCCTCCACTATCCCCTTTTTTCCTGTTCTTCCTCCCTGGCAGTACAAACAATTGGTTTATCCCATCTGCTGTATGGTCCCAGTACAGGAAATAAGAAGACCCGGATGCTATACTTAAGGACCACCTCGTCCCTTGTCCAGAGTCTTCTTATTTCCTGTTACTGTGTGCCAGGGAGGATAGTATCTTACCTTTAGGTGCTCTCCGGTCCATTCCTCCGGGCTTGGTGGGAGAAGGGAGGCGCAGGCCGGCCTCATGTCCTGGGAGGATCCGACCAACGCTGCCTCTGGTAAGTGGCCGGAGTCCTTTGCCGCGCGCGCCTTGTACCGCGCGGCAATATGACGTTACAAGGGTGCCAAACAGCCATCCTGCGGAAGTATGCATGCGCAAGGCATGCTGGGAGCGGCAAAGGTGCATGGAGGCCGCCATGTTTTGGAGAGAGGTGATCCCAGGCACCTGGATCAATTTTGGCGCGTATATAACAGGCCCAGCCCCCTCCTCAGTGTCGGTGAACTCTGCAGCTATGTCTGAAGAGAAGCGCCCACCGACCAGGAGGTCAGGGTAAGTGTCCCATGTATTTTATGTTAGATTTCAGTTAGTTATTTTTATGAGGTAGTTAGTCAGAAGTCTGTAGGTAGTTAGAGAGTTAGTGTAGCAGGCAGTTAGGGAAGTTTTTTTTTATTATTATACATGTATTTAGTGTTATGTCCCCTTGCTTGTACATCTGAAACCAGCAAAGGATAAAAGGATTCTGATTCTACTAAAAGACACAAGGCCTTGAATTGTGACTCCTCTCTACCAGAGGATTATGATGCAGGAACTTGTGAACAATGCCTCACAGGTACACAATCACAGCCTTCCCAGCAAATGGCGGACTTTCTGCAGATGTTAAGAACTACCCTTGCTGACACGTTCTTGACTAACGAGGACTTACATAAGGTTTCCAGTAAAAGATCTAGATCTGTTTTGTCTGAGGAGTCGGCAGGGTCAGCCGAGGAGGGCAGATATATCTCCAGGGATTCAGACCCCTCCGAAGATAAACCCCTAGAGCAGCAAGATGAGTGCTCTTTAAATCCTTTACTGAAACTAATCTACAAAATGCTTAAGGTGCAAGAATCTAAGGAGGACAAGGACAGGACCTAATATTTGGGGATCCCAAGAAAAAGCAAAGAGTATTTCTTGTGTCGCCTCTAATTCAGGGACTTATTGCAAATAAATGGAAGTCACCTGATAAAAAGTTTTCTGCAATCAATAAATTCTCAAAAATTACACGTTCAATACAGAGGATGCTTGTAAATGGGACGAACCCCCCAAAGCGGATGCGGCCATCTCCAGAATTTCGAAAATGACTACCTTGCCGCTGGAGGACGCTAACACTTTTAAAGGTAATATGGAGCTGAAGGTGGAAATCGGTTAAAGAAGTCCCATTATTTGGCAGGAGCCACATTAAGACCAGCTATTGCATTGGCAGTTACTACCAGAGTTATGCGAACATGGTGCCAAGAATTAGAAAGAAGCATGGCAGATAGTGTAAAGAGAAAGGTGAATTAGCAAAAATTCTACAGGACATTCAACTAGCCACAGAGTTCCTCTGTGAGGCCTCACTGGATGTCGTCGGACTCACAGCACGATCTATGGCCACAACCACGGTAGCTAGACGGGCCTTATGGCTAAAACCCTGGGCGGCAGATAGCCAGTCCAAACACTGGCTAGTATCCCTTCCCTTTTTGGGGGAATACCTTTTTGGCCCAAGACTGGATGACATCATTCACAAGACACATTAGGCGGGAAGTCCAGTTGGTTGCTACAGGACAAACCAAAAAGATCTTTTTTTGCTAGACCCTTTAGACCTTCACAGACTGAATACAGGGAAGTGAGGGCCTATAGACCCGGAAGATTCTTCTCCAGGAGATTTCAACCTGGTCCATCGCGGAGTAGTTTTTGGGCTCAGAGAGGAAAGGTGGGGTGATTTTTTCGTCCCTTCTCGCAAAGACCCCACCAGCAATCATCCTACCATGGAGGCCAAAGTGGGAGGAAGACTACTGCAGTTCGGCCAGATCTGGACAGCCACCATCTCAGACAGGTGGGTACTCGATATCCTCGAGCATGGATATATGTTAGAGTTCTCACATACGAAAACTCTTCAATGGTGTTACGGTACCCCAGGATTACCTGGACTGTGGACTGGGGTGACCGTGGGTAGGAGATGGAAATGATACAGTACTCCGGGATTACCCGTATATGGAACCAGAGTGACTGTGAGAGATAAAAGCCGAGCAATTCACTAAAGGGTATATCCTGAATACGGACCAAGCGTTCGCTAGAGCCCTTGATGGTGGGGATAGACTGGAGCTGGTAGGAACCTGTCAGGAATACGACCTCAGAGAAGTCACCCGGGAGATGAGCAGAAGGACAGGAGGAGTAATAGGTAAGTAAAGGTAAGAAAAGAAAAAGAAAAGGAGGAAGAAGGCGGATCAGAAGGTTCTGACCGGCGACGGACCACAGATACCGAGGAACGTGACGCAACAGAATGGGGGGGGGGGCGACAGACCGGACGGCACAAAACTAACTGAACAAATAGGGGCGAGCACTCACACAATCAAACAAGAAGCTGGGACTCCCCAGAGGGAACGAGTACATACATACAGGGAAAAATAAAGGTAATCTGGGAAGGCTGAGACACTAAGGTGGGAGAGAGAGCGCAAGAAGTAAACAATGGAATAAACAGGACTGGATAAACGGATGGGACACTCAGAAATCAATTGGCACAAGGCAAAGGCACTAGTAAAGAGATAGCAGGTCACAGGCTGACAAACATGAGGACAGGAAGGCCCTAATAACTGGTTGGATATCCCCTGATAGGCCAGCAAATGGTCAGCCCTCCCCAGCAGGAAGAGTTCCCCAGGCAACTGGAACGCATAAGAGAAGCTGCAGCAGAGCGCGCGCTAACCATAGAAGCCGCGCCATGCGTCTGGTATCCAGGGACGCTGTAGCCAGGGAAGCTGTCGGCTGGGGATTCCCCTAGACGCGCGCCGTGGAACAGCAGGTAAGCCGGGCCGCGGGGAAGAGGACGCTGCGCAGCTAGCTGTTACACTGCGGTGTAACACCAGGAGGCTTAACAGCTATGTTTGTACTAGAGGTAAAGGAGGGACAGGCACAGCCCGGTGGGGTAAAGCCTGCCCATGAGGACGCTAGAATTTACAGGGACAGCCTCTGGACCTTAAGACAAGGAAGCTGCATGCCTCCGTTTATCTTTATACTTGTTTGTCACTTTTATATTCTATGTGTGATATGTTGTCTGGTTTGTTTAAGACACATTGATATACATTGTTAATGTGTTGTGATATTTTCGCCAACTTTGTTACTTATGTATCATTAAATAATATAGTTTTATCTTTGCAACTGGCTCTGTGGTATTTACAGATGTGCACCCAAAACCTCCTTATAGTAATAGTAATGGATATAAGTGCAATTTGGAATGTAAGATCCATGTTGTTTTCTTCAGTTTTCTCTATTAATTTCTAGGTAGGTCCGTTTGCATCACCCTATGCCTGACATTTAATAATAGTATAGATATTTATATATATTTGATCAGTGCGATACAAAAAATCTTTTGTGCTAAGAGCAGTAACCTGCTCCACCCCCAACAAACTGTACACCAGGCAGAGGTAACCTGCCGCACCCCGTAGTGAAAATACAAATCACATCGGCTATCAACTATGTCTTCGCTGTTTATTAACTTAAATGTATCTTATTGACTTGGTGTAAACTGAAGATACTGATAATTATTTATGCTGGTGGCAGCTTCAGTTACAGTTAAGGTTCCATTCAATGTTTTCTGCTTTTTTATTGTTCTATTGTATTAAGATGTGTGCTAAGTTTCCATGTTATTTGGCATTTTAATTTTAATCTGTTGTAAATGTGTGTTTCTTAATTGTGATTTGCCATGTGCCTGGGCAATATTTATTATATTTTTAATGAATAAAAACTGAAAATTGTCAGTGAGGTGAGATTATATATGGACAGATGTGCTTAGGATTCTTTATATTTTTTAGATCTGAAGCAAGCAAAGGTAGAAAGGATTCTGAATCATCCAAGAAACATACTGCTATGAAATATGTAGCTTGTGATACCCCTCTCCCCGAGAGTTATGATGGTGGAACCTGTGTACCATGTTTACATAAGACCCAAGCTCAACCCTCACAGCAAATGGCGGATGTCCTCCAAATGCTCAGAACCACACTAGCAGGCACATTCCTCACTAAAGAGGACCTGCATAAGATATTGCATAAACGTTCTAGGTGTGTAGTGTCCGAGGAATCAGAGGCCTCGGTAGAAGAGGGTAGATATATATCAGGGGATTCTGACCATTCAGTAGAAGATATTCCAGAACATGAAGGGGGTTCTTTGAACCCTGACTTAGTTGATAATCTTTTGAAACTCATTTACAAAATGCTTAAAATTCAAGATTCGGAAGAGGACAAAATCCTTCAGGATCTTATAATCGGTGACCCAAAAAAGAAACAAAAAGTCTTTCTTGTTTCCCCCACGATTAGAGAATTAATTTCAGATAAGTGGAAATCCCCAGATAAAAAGTTCTCAGGACTTAACAAAATTTCTAAGATTTACCCCTTTGCCGCAGAGGATGCTAGAAAGTTGGAAGATCCCCCGAGGGTAGACGCAGCAATCTCTAGAATATCAAAAAAGACCACCTTACCGTTGGAAGATGCCAACACATTTAAGGACAACATGGACCGTAAGGTGGAAATAAGTCTAAAAAAATCTCATTGCTTAGTTGGTGTAACTCTTAGGCCATCCATTGCATCAGCAGTTACCACTAGAGTTATGCGCACGTGGTGTCAGGAACTAGAGAGATGCATTACTGACGGAGTTAAAAAAACAGAGTTAGTCAAAATACTTCAGGATGTTCAATTAGCAAACTAATTTCTTTGCAAAGCTTCCTTGGACTTTGTTAGACTTACAGCTAGCCAGAAGAGCTTTATGGCTAAAGCCATGGGCGGCCGATAGCCAGTCCAAACATCGTTTAATTTCCTTACCCTTTCTCTGAGAATATTTGTTTGGCCCTAAACTTGATGACCTTATCCAGAAAACATCAGGAGGGAAGTCAGGCTGGCTGCCCCAAGACAAACCAAAAAAACCTTTTTATACAAGACAAGGAAGAACATCCCAAACAGAATATAAGGAAGCGAGAGTGTACAGACCTGGCAGGTCTTACACCAGGAAATTTCAGCCTGGGCCATCTCGCAGTACTTTTCGTGCCCAGATGGGTAAAGATGGACGGTTCTTTCGTCCCCATCAGCAATGACAATGACAGCAATCCTCCTCCCATGGGGACCGCAGTGGGAGGAAGATTATTAAAATTCGGTCATCAATGGACTACGACAATAACAGACAGGTGGGTACTTGGCATTATTCAGCATGGTTACATGTCAGAATTTATTCAGTCTCAGTCATTACATTGGTTTTTACAATCCCCTGTTCCAGGTTCTCTTTTGAAAAGGCAAGCCTTAAAAGAGAGTATAGCTTCCTTGTTACAACAGAAAGTTATAAAAAAAAGGTCCCATCAGTCCAGAAAGCCTCGGTGGGTTTCGAACCATTTTAGATCTAAGACCTTTACATTTTCACTTAAAGCCTTTAAAATTCAAAATGGAATCCCTCAGATCTATCCTGGTCTCCTTACCACCAAGAGTTTACATGACGTCCGTGGACCTCCAGGATGCCTATCTTCATATCCCCATATTCCCAGGTCATCAAAAATATTTTGAGATTTGCTATCTTTGGGCAACATTATCAATATTCTGCACTTCCCTTTGGTCTGTCCTCTTCACCGCGAACTTTCACAAAAGTGTTTGCCCCTCTCATAGCAGTATTAAGGCAACAAGGGATATTACTCTGGGCATACTTAGACGATTTACTTATTGCAGCGTCATTAGAGGAGATGTGTCATCAGCATACTTTCAGGGTAATAACCTTTCTAGAGTATCATGGTTGGCTAGTGAATTACGCCAAGAGTCAACTTACCCCCTGTCAAAGAATAACTTATTTAGGAGTCATTATAGACTCCATTCAAGACAAAGGACGGAGGGCGGAAAAGATACAACAAGAGGCATACGCTCTGAGGTGTCTACCATAGGTTACAGCAGGAAGTTGCATGAAAGTACTTGGCCTAATGTCAGCAGCAATAGAAACATTGACTTGGGCCAAATTTCACTTCTGAAACTTCCAACAGTGTTTCCTAGAACAATGGAACAAGGACCCGTTCCATCAAGATCAAATTATCAGGTTAAATGCAGCAGCCAGGAAAGACCTCTTCTGGTGGTCGGACATTTCAAATTTACTAACAGGGAAACACATCAGAAGGGAAAATCCAAAGGTTCTCACAACAGATGCCAGCGGATCAGGCTGGGGAGCCACATACTCAGGACTGTGGGCACATGGCCTCAAGAACTTCAGGGGGCACATTCAAACATACTAGAAATGACAGAAGTAAGCGAAGCCTGTCAACAATTTCAAGAATATCTGCAAGGGCATCATGTTATTGTCCATTCGGACAACAAATCGGTGGTGTCGTACATCAACCAACAAGGAGGCACAAAAAGCAAACAACTTTTGTGCGCCACAAATCTCCTCCTCCAGTGGGCAGAAAAACAACTAACCTCCATATCAGCAGCGTATATTGCAGGAAATCTCAATACAGAGGCAGACAGGACAAGGTTGGATCCCGGGGAGTGGGAGTCAGACACAGCTGTCTTCAAACAAATCGTACAAAAATGGGGGAGGCCTCAGGTAGACCTGATGGCCACAAACAAAAATGCCAAAACAGAAAGGTACATTTCAAGGTACAAAGATCAACACGCCCTGAATACAGACGCCTTGACAGCACCTTGGCCATTCCATCTGGTATACGCGTTTCCTCCCTTCCCGGCAATAGCACGTTTATTGAGGAGGATAAGGAACGAGAACACCACGGTCATAGTGATATTACCTTATTGGCCTCGAAGAGCCTGGTTTTCCCTGGATCTACATCTCTCAATAGATCGACCCTGGACCCTGCCAACATATCCAGGAATACTCAGACAGGGGTAACTGTATCATCCTTGCCCACGAGCGTTCAGACTGACAGCCTGGCTATTGAGAGCGTGAGATTGAAATCCAGAGGTCTCTTTAATAAGGTAATCAATACATTATTGAAATGTCGTAGATCATCCACTATTAAATCATATAATAGGATTTGGGGTATATTTGTGTCATGATGTTCAGTTAATCAGGTCTCCTGTACAGAGCCTTCTATAGGACAGTTGCTGGACTTTCTCCAAGCAGGCTTGGATAAGAACCTTTCAGTTAGCTCACTTAGGGTGCAAGTTTCAGCTATAAGTGCAGTATTAGATAAAGATTTTGCTACTGACAGATACATTAGACAGTTTTTTTCAGGCAGCAGTCAGAATACGACCAGCTATTAGAAAACAGGTACCACGTTGGGATCTTAACCTGGTATTAAATGTATTAGCTGAAAAACCGTTTGAACCCATTCAAGACATTTCTATGAAACTTCTGACATGTAAGGATGTTCTTTTAGTGGCTATTACGTCAGCCAGAAGAGTATCAGAGTTACAGGCACTCTGGTGTGAAGAGCCCTATACCACACTTTATGACAACAGAGTAGTATTAAGGACGAATCCAAATTTTTTGCCTAAGGTGGTATCTAATTTTCATCTGAACCAAGAAATTTCTCTGCCTTCTTTCTTTCCAAATCCCAAAAACTCCAAGGAAACTAGACTACATTCCTTAGATCTAGTCAGAGCTATAGCCACGTACCTTCAGAGAACTAAACAATTTAGAATATCTAAACAGCTATTCATTATACCAGAAGGTAGTAGGAAGGGGCAAGCAGCGGCTAAAGCTACAATTGCCAGATGGATTAGATGCTGTATATCTGAAACCTACAAGATTAGAGGTTTAGAACCCCCGGTAGGCATTAAAGCTCATTCGACTAGGGCAACTGCAGCATCATGGGCAGAAAAGGAAGCAGCATCTTTTATGGAACTTTGCAAGGCAGCAGGTTGGTCATCGTCCCATACCTTTACCAAACACTACAGACTGGATCTACAGGCTGCGGACGACACGTCCTTTGGCAAAAGAGTTCTCTCTTCTGTATCATAAGGTATTAAGGTATTAAGTATCCCACCCATTTATTCTGCTTAGGTAGAACCCATCGTTTGTACTGCCAGGGAGGAAGAACATTATACCTGATAATGTGGTTTCCTGGAGTCCTCCATGGCAGTACAAACTTACCCGCCGCAGTAGTACTAATTTTTTTCTTATTTTATATTATATATATTTCAGCTTGATAAAGTGGGAAGACTCCGGACAAGGGAAGATGTGGTCCTTAAGTACAGCATCCGGGTCTTCTTATTTCCTGTACTGGCACCATACAGCAGACGGGATAAACCCATCGTTTGTACTGCCATGGAGGACTCCAGGAAACCACATTATCAGGTATAATTTCTCGTTTTCATCTTCTGCCTGGTTTAATTCTCTGCTTCTTTTTGTCTTGTCTGCTCTTCGCATGCATAACAATCTGTCACTGACAGTGGCGATGGATATCATGCTGCCTGTGACAGAAACTAAGTACTGATGATGTCAATGTGTCTGCAGGACTGAGAGACTGGTAATGGTATAGCCAGTATCAATGAGTCTGCATGTTTGAAATGCCTGTTCTCAGCCTGCCACTTAATGGGGACAATCGCCTCATTTGTAACTGCTCTGAACCCACCCCTGTTCTTGACAGGTAAGGAAAATCATTGCCCTCATAAAGCTAGTTCCAGTACAGCAAATCAATATGAGCAATAAGTTGTGCATATGAATAACATAACTTACTTGAAATTGACTGAGTGTTTTTCTGCTTCTCTGGATTTCGGAGATTTCAGCTTGTTGTTGCTGAGCCATTTGCTTTCCTGCCTCAGTCAGAGAAGGTGCGGCGTTCATTTCTTACAACAAACACAAAATAGCAAAAAAATAAACATGCTGCAACTTAATATGGCTAGCAATATAATATGGAAAATTATGTCTGCTGCATTGTATTTTCTTAGATTATTGCTTATCACAGCTTTGTTATTTACAGTCATCAAATACTTTGAAGCCCAAAATCATATGCGAACTTACAGACCCCTTCACATATGGAATTTGTGCAGAAATCATCTGAATCAGGGCCATTATTATTATGATTGTTATTATTATTATTATCATCTTTAGTGGACGAAGTGGTAACAGAAAATAACAGAATAACATAGAAAATAAAAGAAGTGAACAGAGATTTACAGTTTTTCATTTAAATCAGTGGAAGGGAAAGTACTGCCAAATACTGCATCACTTTGAGCACTGATTGATTATTATTATTATTATTATTATTATTATTATTATTATTAATAATAAAATAACTGGTAAGCCCATATAATTTACACTTAGTAAGCCAAGCCACTTGTAGTGCTGCCAACTTTTATGAACACAACAGAATCTTTAATCTTTTCTCTGCTTTCAGAATAAAGGGCCAGATTTACTAAGCTGCTGGGAGTGAAAAAGTGGTTGCCCACAGCATTATTATTATTATTATTATTATTATTATTATTATTAATAATAAAATAACTGGTAAGCCCATATAATTTACACTTAGTTGAAAAAGCCACTTGTAGTGCTGCCAACTTTTATGAACACAACAGAATCTTTAATCTTTTCTCTGCTTTCAGAATAAAGGGCCAGATTTACTAAGCTGCTGGGAGTGAAAAAGTGGAGATGTTGCCCACAGAAACCAATCAGATTCTAATGACATTTTCTAGTATGTAATAGGAAAGTAAGAGCTAGACTGGTTGCTATGAGCAACATCTCCAATTTTCCTTTCCTGTAGCTTAGTAAATCTAGCCCCAAATACTCTGGATGGTTAGTACATTTCCAGGAATTCAGTGTTCATTATATTGTTCATATTATTTGCCAATGTTAATTTGGGTGTGATAGATAGACAGACAGACAGACAGGTAGATCCAGAACTACGTGTGCCGTACGTTTATTCGCGGAGCGTATTTTCGTGCACGTAAGTTCGCTACACTCCTCTCGGCACACCCCTTGCACGGACGTATTTTGTCAAGATATGCTTCCC
>WWET01000786.1:489659-503123 GCA_011038615.1 Limnodynastes dumerilii | reverse complement strand
TGAAACCCGGGGCCTCAAGTCACTTGCGGGAGATTTGCTGGCTCTCCCGGGATACCGGGAGTACTGCCCGAATTTCGGGAGTCTCCCGGACATTCCGGGAGAGTCGGCAACCCTGAGCTATATAGTAAGTGGGAGTGTGAGGGAAGGAGTCAGTATGGCAATCCTGTATATTTTCTAGTTACAGCGATGCTGCTTATCTCTGCATACCCATCATTCAAGGAAAGATTTGACAATCTTTAGGATGTGGAGCATATGTCTGCTTATGTATTTATAACCATATTCCTAAATTACCTTTATCTCACTAATCCACTTCACCTCAGTCCTAGACCTGTCTATTTCACAACAATTTGTTCTCCTGTTTCACACAACATACAGAAGAACACAATATCACACAACCCATGGCACCATCCTAATAAGCATTCTATCAATACATAACATACAGCCGCACTATGATAGTTTAACATTACCTCCTCTGCCTTCACATATGGACTTCTCCATACTGAGGAAGTGGAAGGATAGAGTTTAAATGTTGTAACTTTATTGATAACAGCAGATAACAACATCTGGGAAAGTGACTTACTTCTCTGGGTTCTGCTGGTTAGAGTAGTGCCAGCCTGCATACACACTACAAGCGATTTTCAGTTGAGCCTTCAGTACTGAATGGCTTGATTGTTTATATTAAACTTTTTAAAAGATGCGATCAAACAATTTTGTGTACTTTGCAACGATCAGGCATGATCATTATTGCACAATATTGTTCAAAACACTCCTTTCTAGGGTGTTTTGAAAGATTATCGTTTAAAAAAACTGTAGTGTGTATGGGGATTAAGAAGAGGAGGAGGAGTCAAGTGTATGAGTGATTGCTGTTTGAGTTTATGGCCCTGATTCGCATCTAAAAAGCTGCAGCTTTTTAGGTGTGTATTTTAATGAATTTTGCAGCAGCACATTCGTATTCATACTGACTACACAATCTACGTAGCCTTTATGTAGTTTTTTTTACTTTGAGGAGGCGTGCCAGAGCAGCCTCCTTAGAAAGTTAGGTGAAGTGGAAGGGGGAAGTCATTTTGTTTAGATAGCCAGGGAGTGGTTTGGGACCTTCTTGCATAATTTCCCAACTTAAGAAGTAAAATACACAGAGAAACTTAACGTAGCTTATAGCACTTGTCATTAAGCACCTAAAAACAAAGGCAAAGTGGGGGAGTGGACCGGACAGATAGGTGCATGCGTATCTGTAAGTGTGAATCCGGTCCTATGTGGGTGAACGTTGCACACAATAATAAAGTAGAAATGTCAGAATAAGTGCAGAATGTAATGGTAAATTTCAAATGTATTGGATCCTAGAACTGAAAATGATGAAAAGATATGAAGACAATAAAGAGTGAATTAATGATTTATACCTAATAAAGAATGGAATAATAGTGAGCCAGATCCAGAAATCCGCTGGCCATGTTTCTCTGGCAGATTGCCATGAGATCCTAAGTTCTGTACATGTCGCCCTGGGGCTCCCACAAACTCTACATTTTCAGAAGTAGTGAAGGAGGATGAATATCAGTTATTGACATCCTCCTCTTAAGCACAATGGGCTGGATACAGGCCTTGTTACCGGTAAGTGCATGAACTTAGTTACTCAAGGGCTTAACCATGTTGATTTCAGGGGGAGCCAAGTTAATTGTATTCTTTGCATGCAGGGATATATCTTTAAATTGCTTACTGCACACAGATACTGACCAGCTTTACTATCACATTGTTATTTAGACTTGGGATAGGAAACATCACCTCTCAACACTAATACTGTTTGCAACAGATGAAATATGACCCCTGAAATCAACATGGTTTAACCCAGGAGTGACTAAGTTCATGCACTTAACAAGGTCTGGATCCATCCCAATGTATTGTGGATGCCATATTCTGACGGCTGTAATAGTGTGATTAGGAGGAGGATGTAACACTGACTTCGAAACTCCTTCAATGCAGCAGGATTTCTGCGTTTTTATTTAACACTTACATATTACTGTTTGTTAATGTGCAGCTGGTGACCCTACAATTTAGTTGCCCACAAACCTGGCCCTGTACACCAGCCCTACAGGAAATGGGGCCAGTGCGTAAATAAGAATTGTATGTAAGGGCTTAAACAAGCCCTAAACTGGGCATACACTGGAGGGATTATTGCTCCCAGCAGGATGTGGCCAAATAAATGGGATTAGAGAAAGGTCCCAATATCAGTGCCACAGACTTCCCCTGCTGGCAGGAGACCCATTCAGCTAGCTTTTTGACTGGCTGCCGTCTCTACACTGTCTTGGCTGGGTCTTCTGTCATTCTCAATAGTAGACCCATGCAGCTAGCCTATAGAGCTTCTCCACTCTGTCAGTCTCTACATTGGTTGCCAATATACTACAGAATCAAATACAATGCTAACCTATAAATTCATCAATAGCACTGCACCCACATCACTCATCTTAAACTCATTCTCTCAGATCTTCATAGGACCTACTTCTCTCCTCTAAATAAATGCTCTAAATTACCAGTTACAGGACTTCTCTCATGCTGCAACAACTTTCTGGAATAACCTTCCTTGCCCATTAAGACTATCCCCTACTCTCCAAACTTTCAAGTGCTCCCTTAAAACTCATCTCTTCAGACAAGTTTATCAACATGCACAACCTACTGCTTAATACTTGTCTACCCTTATTTACAACCACTTTGCTATTGGGTTTACCTTTCTGTTAAATTATTAACACAACTTGAAAACTTGACTTTCCATATTAAAATTACCCTCAGTCCTGCTACTAACACTGCTGTGTGACTGGATCATACAGAGCACTGAGCACTTTAACCTTACATGCTGGCTGGACCAGTATGGGCCGGGTTAGGCCTTAACGTATGTAAATCCATTACGTACGTTTGTCTCGAGCTAAGGTTGTCGGGGGACTTGCTTGGCCCAATTTCCGCAATTACTACATTGCCTCACAGCTTGTTCATCTGAGGTTGTGGGTAACTCCAGGGGGGGTCTGAGAGTGTACTTCACGCTCTGGTGCGCCACTCTTCGCCTCATCATTCTCCATTACAGGCCCTGCTGGTGGGCAGATCGACCAAAGCTTCCTGTCCTATTGTAAGGCAAGCAGTTAAGGTGTGGAAATTGGCAGGGCAGCTGCTTGGGGTGAGGAAACGGATCCGGATGTCCCTATTTGGTATAATAAGACTTACCCTGAACTTCTGGCTCTCAGTACTCATAACATGTGGTCCCACTCCGCCTTGCAATCTGTGGGCCAGTTATATATTAATGGTGTGTTGAAATCCTTTACGCAGGTGAGCGATGAGTTTTCTTTCCCTTCCACCAACTTTTTTGCCTACCTGCAGCTCAGGCACGCCCTGGCATTGCAATTTCCGGCTTGCCCGCCTGTTGTGGGGAACTCTGAGACCAAGATGCTTTTAAAAGATCTGGGCACACGCAGAGCTTTATCTTACATATACGCTACTTTGAAGACGGACATAGTTCTGGATCCGGCCCTAGCATATTTAAGCTACGGTCAGAGATCTGATAGGGTGGCCTGGTTGCTTAGTCAACAAGCTTATAATGATTATCTTTTGGAGAAATCTAAAAGGAAGCTACTCTTTCGGTCACATACATGGTACGGGCAATCTGACAGGTGTGGCAGCTATTTAGCTTACCTTGGTAGGGATGAGCGTTCTACCACCGTTGCCACCGAAATTAGGGATGAAAATGGTATGATACACTGCACGGTTCCTTCTATTGTCCAAGCTTTTCATCATTATAAGCATGTCTATGCCACAAAAGTCCAATATAATCAGCTGGATCTTATTACATATCTTGACACTATCTCCTTGCCTACACTGGTAAGTAATAGCCAGACCTTTTTAAATTCTCCCATAATGACTGATGAAATAGAAACTGCGATAAATTCCTTTCCTACAAAGAAGACGGCAAGCTTAGATAGAATCTCTATTGAGATTTATAAAACTTACAGATAGTTTTTCCTTCCTAGACTCCATGAGCTATTTGGTCAATTTCAATTGGGTGATCCCTTGCCCACATCAATGTGTGAGGCCCTTATTATAGTGATCTTGAAGCCTGTAAAAGATCCCACATTAACTGATTATTATAGACCTATCTCCCTTTTGACCACCGACATTAACATTTTTGCTAAGATACTTGCTATGTGGCTTTCTCAGGTTGTGGAGGAGATGGTACACTCAGACCAAACTGGTTTTATGCCTAACAAATCTATGAGCATCAACTTGAGGCAGTTATATACCCATAAGCAGTTGCAACATCTGGAGGAGTTGGAGGAGGTGGTGGTGTCTCTTGATGCCGCCAAAGCCTTCCACTCCTTTGAATGGGGCTATTTGTGGGAGGTTCTTGGCAGAATGGGATTGGGTGAGCAGTTTATTAATTGGATTAAAATTCTCTATTCAAGTCCGCTTGCTAGAGTATGTATTAATGGATATGTGTCTGAACGTTTTGAATTGGGGAGAGGGACTAGGCAGGGGTTCCCCATATCCTCTATTTTATTTGCACTAGCAGTTGAGCCTTTAGCTTTAGCCTGTTCAATCCGAGATCATGACTTTATTAAGGGAATCTCAATAGGGGAAACACAGAGTAAAATTTCTTTATATGTGGATGACTTTCTTTTTCTTTCTGACACCTGCAACTCTTTAGTTGCTGTCCTCTCTACAGTTAAAAGATTTGGTATATTTTCAGGCCTCAATATCAATTGGGATAAATCCTATATTCTTTCTATAATGGGTAATGTCCCTTCCTCTCCCATGCTTAATACTCCCCTTAAGTGGACGTCCCAATTTAAGTATTTAGGGATTATAGTCTCAAGTGATATGTCTGAGTTCTGTAAACTGAATTTACTACCACTTCTTTCTCTGTTGGAATCTAAAATTAAAGTCTGGGCCAAGTTACCACTTACAACGCTCGGTAGAGTAAACCTGATTAAAATGAGCTTTCAGCCTAAATTGTTGTACACACTTCTTCAATCACCAGTTCCAGTCCCGCACAAAATTTTTCACAAAATAAATTCCCTAATCACCTCCTTTATCTGGGGTGGGAAAAGGTCCAAAATTAGTAGGGAAAATCTCTTTCGGTCTAGAGAGAGAGGAGGTATTGCACTCCCAAACTTTCTCTTTTACTACCCAGCTGCTCAGCTCTCACACCTGCGGGCGTGGGCTGTTGAGTCCTCTCATGGGGATTTACATTGGACATTGGTTGAGCAGGCGGGTTTCCATCACACACCCTGTCAGGCACCACTAGCTGGTTTATACCCTCATACCTCAGCACCTATTATTTTGCAGGCACAGAAGGTTTGGCGCTGGGCTCATACTTTACTGGGGGGTGGGGGGTGGACCCTGCTACACCAATATGGCAAAACTCTGCACTCTCTGAGTTGAGAGGGTTTGGAGGCCCAGAAAACTTGCGTACATATGAGATATTAGCTTTGTATCAATTATACGAAAATGATGCCCCTAAGCCCTTTGTAACATTACAGTCTGAATTCTCACTTCCTAATTCATTATGGTTTAATTATATGAGGCTACGTCATGCATTGAATGCCTAGTTCAATGACACTTCGCCTGCCTTCTGCCTTCCTCCAGTTAGAACATTATTGATGGGTAAGGGGGAAGAGCACATTGGGCCTGATCCAGACCTATGCTGTTATGCATAGCGTATTATCGCCGAAAGTACCACCGATGCATGGCAATAGACACTCCACTTGCTCGTACCTAGTTTAGCATCCATACGCTCAGCAAACCCTACCCTAACTTTTGTGTTCATTTCCGCGGCCGTCCGTACGTTCTTTGTGTATTAACGACGCTTAGCACGCCCATACTGTACAATTTAAATGGCTCCCCCTGCCTACATTCCTTAACTCCAACGTCCGTACTTCGTACTTTAAACACGCCCCGTCGTCTGAAAATATGCAAACAATACGGACGCCAGAATCGCTGCTACGAAACAGTGTTTGGTACGACCGGAAGTTGTCACTATGCACATGCGCAGTGCGTTATTTCTGCCGTTTTTACGCTTACGATCAGCGTTAGCTCGCATGCGAGCGTAAGTCTGGATCAGGCCCATTGTCTCTGGAATCTATTCTTATCTTATGTCAGCAGTGTCAGAGACATCTCTTGACAGCTTACGCATAATGGGCCTGATCCAGAACAACGCGTGGCGGACACGTAAATTCACCCTTTGGTAAGTACTGCGCATGCGCACCATAGAAAATACGCTCCGTAACGTAGCGTAATTGTGAACGTATGGGGCATTCACGTATGTGTCACATAAATACTTACGTGTGGGCGTGCCAATTTTACGTGTGTCCAAAATACGTCTGAAATACGTGAAGTAGGTGGGGGGTGGTATTTAAAGTGTACAGTATGGGCGTGCTTAGCTGCGTAAATTCGTCTAGCCCATACGTACGTGTGCATATGACTTCGGTTACATTGGAAAAAGTTGAGGTAGGGTTTGGAAAGCGTATCTTGACAAAATATGTACGTTCAAGGGGTGTGCCGAGGGGAGTGTAACGAATTTACGCGCACGAAAATACGCTACGCGAATAAACGTACAGCAAACGTAGTTCTGGATCTACCCCAATGTGGGAAGCTGATGTGGGTCAGATAGATGACTGGGATAGTTTACTTAGTAGTTCATGTAAATTGATATTTTATTGATATATAATTCACTGTGCCTACCTTACGCCGGCTAGGTTAGCTAAAATAAGTCATACACACTCTGGTAATTACCCTAAATGTGGGGAAGCCCACTTTATGCACTTATTGTGGTCTTGCCCGAAGATACAGAGATTTTGGAGAAATGTCATTCAGTGTATTCTTAGGACTGGGGTGCCTCTTCCCGATAGAGACCCTAAGTGGTGTTTGTTTGGTATAGGTCTAGACATGGACTTGAATCAATCCAATCAAACTTATGTGAATTGCCTTTGCATGTGGGCCAAGGTGTGCATAGCGTGCACTTGGTGTGCACCAGACCCACCTATGCTTGGAGATTGGCTTCGGCTGGTCAATTCCTCCATTGGACATGAGAAGTTCGATTTCATTAGTAGGGGCTGCACGCAAAAGTTTCCCCATTGATCTAGGGACCAGCAGCCTCATCCCACCTCAACATCCACTACCCAGAATACTGTTAGCGCCAAAAACTACCCTCTTTCAATTTCCCCATATTATAGTAATTCAATTCTTGTAGACGATGATGCTCTTACAAAAATATTGCTATGTGTGTTTTATTCTTAATCTGTTTTCAAATGTATGTCAATGTATTTCAAATGTGAATGTGTAAAGATAATTTTCTTTCCTAATAGCATAACATGCATAAAATAACAATACGCAAATAAATTCGCACGCAATGCGAATTAATAGTAGCATACGCAATGTAGTTCAATAGATGCGTATGTGACAATAAGGAAAAACAGACGCAGGTTGTGTTCCAAAAATATTCACATCATATTTACTTCAATTTAACAATCAAACATATGTTACAATAGCCAAAAATACATTAGATTCTTACCAGTGTATTCAGGGATCAGATCTGTCCACTCTCAAGGTTTCAATCCAGAACTCCTCTGCTGTCTGTTTCTAAGAGTCAGCTTTTATTTATTCTAGAACAATGGAGCTATGATCTCTTATCCCTGGGATCCCATTGGTGGGATCCCATAGTCCAATAAATGTAAAGTAAACAAATCTGATCCCTTTACAGTAACAGGAATATTCAACACTTTTATGATTGCTCATATTATGAATTTTTCATAAACGTTCATAACTATACGTAAATGCGAATAAATTGCGTTCGCATTTGCGAATATACAAATAAGGGAATCGTACCTTATTTTATGGTCTTACAATTACATTTTTATTTTAACAAATGTATGTTTCTTCCTTCTCTGTAACTGTACAAGATGCTATCATTCCACTGTATGTACATTGAACTCTAATATTTTTCAGTGTGTTACTGCATGTTGCTGACAAAATTCAATAAAAATCATTAGATTCAAAGTGTGGAGGGCCAGATGCTGATTTCTAGCACCTACTATGGTCCTGCCCACATGTATACAGCTATTGGGAGGAGATCTGGGCATGCATTAGGGTCACTATGGAGGAACTCCCCCCATTGGACCCCTTAACTGTACTTTTTGACGCATATCTTGAAGAGCGGCTTAACATTATCGGGTATAAATACATAGTAAGTCTCTCTACACTGTATAAGTTCGTTATTGCTAAATCTTGGTAGGCCCCAAACCTCCCCACTGTGGCGCGATGGATCGGATCGGTAAACGATACGGTGAGACATGAGCGGTTTCTCTATACCCAGAGAAAGGCCTTACGTAAGTTCTACAAGATCTGGATGAGGTGGTGTGAATCACCGTATGGCATAACTGTAGAGGAGTGATTAGAGATAAGTGATAACGTCTCTTTACTTGATGTTTGCTGATATTCTGTCACCTTATGTCTTAAACTAAGCTATTGGGGGCGACCTCTTTTCCCTCTTGCTCAAAATGTGTTATGTTATCCTACTAAAAGTATGACGTGAGACGCAAATTGACAGTGTAACTTGCATAGATCACACTTGGCATGTTGTGGCTAAAGGGTACACGGTGTACATGTGTTTGCTCCTGTATAAACATGTAACAGAAACTGATTGTAATAGTGGCAGTGCCAGGGGGGAGGGATTTGATAGTCATTGAAAACCAATAAAAAACTATTTAATAAAAAAAAAATCCATTACGTACGTCAGTAGTTACGCTTTGAAAAGTTAAGGTAGGGTTTGGGAAGCATAAAACGGCCAAAGTACGTACGAGCAAGGGGACTGCCTAGTGGAACGCATAGAAAATACGATAGTGTAAACACGCTACGTGTTCTAACGTAACAAGCCCGTAAGTCTGGATTTACCCCCATTGTTCTGTACTGGATCCTTCAGGAGGCATATCATATCATGTAATATGTATGTAATATGACCATGCCATTAAGAACCACACTCAAAAAAAATATTTGGTTCACCTTGCATTGTTTTAATCCTCCACTAAGATCTTAAAAGTTGCATTGCGAAAAAGGAACACTGATAAATCCCCCTTTCGCTGCCTTTCTTTCTTGTTTTCTATTTGTTGCAGTTAGTTTTCCATGTTGGCACAGTGTTGCTGTTGTTGTTTTCTAATTACTTTCTTAACAATCTCTGTTCAGTGGCCTGTCGAGGAAAGATCTCCGCTCTGTCTTCAGCATCAGTTCACCCTACTGAGCAAATCAATAGTTTGCTGTCAGCTTCATTGGGAAAATCCAGCCTTTATTTTTTTTGTTACTTAAACAGTGAAACTGAATTACCCAGTTGATTAAAATTTCCTAGCACCTTTGCTCTGAGGTATATTGAAGAAACTACAATTTATCTAACTTATTTTATAGGTCTCATGTCTATTTAGATTCATTCATGTTTCCAGTTCTCTTTTACCAGTGTTATATAAATTGTAAAATTGAATACATAAAGTAATGTCCATAGTTTTCTATCTGTAAGAGGCAGAATGCTGACCATATAGACTGTCCTTGATTTAATGTAACAATAACTTTAATTTCTTATTGCTTAAGCAAGTATAGGAAATCAATGAAGTAAAGATTGTAGTGACTACAAACAAAATAAAAACTAAATGTATTCATCAATACAAGTTTAAACAACTTAGACTGCACACTTTGGGGTCAGGAACTGACTGGGACTAAAACTCAGCACTTGGCATTTAATGCACATGGTCCCACCAAAATATTGTTGCATACTGATGGGGCATTGCTGGCACAGCATGACAGAATTATAACCAAAAAAAACAAGTGTGCTCTAATATCTAGAATTAATCAAACACCAAAAACCACTTTCTGGGCCGGATCCAGACCTACAGGCTTGTCACGTTTCATCACGTAGCGTATTTACGGTAGCATGTTTTTGGTCGTTTTATGCTTCCCAAACCCTACCTTAACTTTTCAAAGCATAAGTACTGATGTATGTAATAGATTCACGTACGTAACGGTCTAACCAGGCCCATACTGTACGATTTAAATGCCTCCCTCCGCCTACAAAGCGTAACTACGGGTGTCATATGGATGACACGCCCCTTCATGCGTAGTTACGCTGATGGTACGTACTTTCAGAGTTACGTGGTGTAACATCTGCTGCATGCATGCGCAGTAAATACAAATACGAATTTACGTCAGCGGCTAGTGTTAAAACGCTAGCGTACTTAGGTCTGGATCTACCCCTCTGTTAATAATAGGAACAATGGGGCAGATCCAGAACAACGCTTGTGAACGAATTTACGCGTAGCGGACACGTAAAATCACGTTTTGGCAAGTACTACGCATGCGCACCATAGAAAATACGCTCCGTAACGTAGCGTAAATGTGACCGTATGGGCCATTCACGTATTTGTTGCGTAAATCCTTACGTGTGGGCGTGCCAATTTTACGTGAGTCCAAAATACATCTCAAATACGCTATGTAGGTGGGGGTTTGTATTTAAAGTGTACAGTATGGGCGTGCTTAGCTGCGTAAATACGTGTTGCACATACGTACGTGAGCGGATGACATCGGTTAGGTGGGCAAAAGTTAAGGTAGGGTTTGGAAAGTGGAACTCGGACAAAATACATACAGTCAAGGTGTGTGCCAAGGGGAGTGTATAGAAGGTACGCACGCGTAAATACGCTACGCGAGTAAACGTATTGCAAGCGCAGTTCTGGATCTACCCCAATGTAGCTAAAGAGTAAACTATTGCACACAGTGGTGCTTATGGTGTGTTTTGCACAAAAAGGAGCAAATCTGTACTTGGGTGATACCATGTTGAATTGCAGGGGGAGGCAAAAATGTAAATGTGCAAACAGAATAACAGTTTATTGGTAATTTCCTAAGTCAACTTTAAATTACATTTTCAAATTAAAGCTCTCGAGTATTATTGTTTTATAATCAAACTCAGAAAGTTTTTTCCTGCATGCAAAAAAAACCCCAATTATTAATTTGCACCTTTTCCATTGCAAAATGGTTTGTCCAGATTTGCTCCTTTTTATGTAGTTACCCCAACTCCGTGGCTCAACTCCTCTGTTGTAGGTTGTACTACTTTCTTAATAGCACAATACACTAATTCATATCCAAAACGCCCTCTTCTGTTATTTTATATATTATATTATATTTTCTATTACATGGACTTTACCAACTTCCTATATTGATCAGGAGAGATCAATATAGGAAGTTGGTAAAGTCCATGTAATAGAAAATATAATTAGTAACATAAAATGCTCAAGTCATCGCTAAGAAGAACACGAACGGCTTTTACATTTTTGCTATTGTTTCAGTAAAGGATGTTTGACTGGAAAATCGTTTTGCAATTCAGGGGGAGTCAAATGCATTTTAATCTTAGCATGCAATGAAATACTTTGCTTTTGTTTTTTACACACAGACGCTGACCAGATTTATTGTTATCTGGGCTAAGAAGCATTACCTCATGGTAAGGGCGGCCCTTTCCCTTATGTATGCATGTCTCAGTCACTAGAGACTCTCCAGACTTGCATTGCATTGCATAGATCAGTTGTTTTCGCCCTTTTTTTTGGGAAGTACCAGTTGCCCACTATGGGATCATGTCAAGTACCACTTTCCATTTCATGTACACACATGAAGATATATTTTCAGAGTTTGGCTTTTACATTTTTTTGCAGTGATTTAAAGGTGCATTTTCTACAAATGCCATTTACCCTCCTAAGATATTTGATTAATTATGTCCCCAGCCATTTAGTAATATATCTCCATACAACCTTGCACAGTTGCCCTGAGTACCACCTGACAGTATTCCAAGTACCATCAGTGTTACCACTGGCTGAGAACTCCTGGCATAAATAAAAGGAAAGGGCCGCCCCCTTTGCTCCTCTGTGGAAGAAGTCACAGGCAGAAGATGGACAGCAGTGGGGAGAAGCCATCTCTGCTGGAGGGAGAAGACTCTAGAGGTAAGGCTTACTGGGTGTCAATAAGGTCTGTAACTAGGGGTGTGCGATAGGGGCGGCCGCCCAGAGCGCAAAACATAAGGGGGGCACCAATTAGTTAATATTTAATGTTAAATTGGTTTAAAAACCAGGATCAGGGGCGCAATTTTTCCTTTTGGCCCCGGGCACTAAAATTTCTAAAATAGCTACGGCTCTGGTGTGAATGGAGTATGAAATGGAAATGACATCCACACTTTAGAGAATAGGGAATTCTCCCATGGAAACCAAAGCTCTACTAGAGCACTGTGCTATTGCCCTTAAGAAATGGGTGAAACCAACACATGTTCTTCTTTTTCTGGACTTCACACATCCATTACATAGATGTGATCGCTTAGATGCAGGCATTTGACATTTATAAGCAACACAAACTTTGCATAGATGTGAAACATCAATGGATTGGAAAAGTTTGTAAATTAAGATAAAAAATACCCACATTTCACTATAACCCTCTATGTGCAGAATACTGTATCCTACGTAAAGGGCCTAGCTAAGCCCTTAGTTTATGATTAGCATGCCTATGCCTACCCACCATGTATGTGTATCTTGTCCAGCTGGTCCAGCCTGCAGAGAGTGAATTCCTGCACAGAACGCAGTATCTGTGGTCATGTTCAGATGCATAATTCCTTTTTCTTGCTCTGGGCTCCCTCAACCCTAGTTACACCTCTCTGCTTAATGTTAATCACCTTTGCAGCAGGAGCTGGTCTAATTCTACAAATGCATAAGGCTTAACCTACAAAAGGACTGAGGACCGGATCTAGACTCCCGCACATACGGAAATCGTCTGTCTGTCTGAACGAGAGAGGGGACTGAACTCCCCTGTCACTCCCCTCTCTCGTTCGTAGCAAGTGTGACTTACGCTGTCATAAGGCAGCCTTAAGTCACACTTGCAGATCAGCGACCCGTCCAACCACTGATCCACGTGTAAGTGCCCACCTTTGTGTGCGAAGGGGAAGCACAGCCCCTTTTAACTTAAACTTAACATTGTACTGAACTTAGTTCTGTATGATGGAAGTAACGTTATTAAAAGTAGCGTAACATCTGGAGGGCGCATGCACTTTGCGTGTGTAAGTGGGCTCATGTTACTAACTGAGAATCCGGTCCTGAATCCTTTCTGCTTTCAGCATTGAAACTCATGGATGATATGTGAAGTGGGCCTATTTTACTGTTATAACTAACAAATATAAAACATTTTCACTGTCTGTCATCATAATATTGGATCAGATTCACGTATTGATCGTATTGATCCACATACGTCCTTAATTTCCCAATACTTGCTACTACGCACATGTAGTAACTATTTTACGCAATCCACGTATCGTTTTGTTACGTAGATTGTGTATATGCGGTCTTTAAAGAGAGATAAGGAGTTAAGAATAAGCGGATTTGCAATTATATGCATGGCAATTGTCTTGACACCCCCCCTTGACACCCC
>WWET01000786.1:468937-489609 GCA_011038615.1 Limnodynastes dumerilii | reverse complement strand
ACAACCACTTTTGTTGTTTTTAACTGACTTAGGAAAGTCAAACTTGTCTTATCTCTTATCTCTTTACGGACGGATTTGTTATTAGCTCTTAAGGGATCTCCATTCTTAAATCCTATGTAGATTACGTAAATAAGGGTAATACACATGCGCAGTTTAAATGTAGCAGCAGCTTCTTAACTGTGAATCAGGTCCTAAATCACTAGTGGTATAACTTAGTATAGCCCATTGTTCTCTCTGCTCTGAGAACACAATGGTGGCCCCAGTTGGGCCAAATAATCAAAGCAAAAGTTTGTGTGGCCCACAAGAAAAATAAAGAGTCTGATCTAGCCTCTCCAGTATTACCCATTCACGTATCTCCAGTTCCCAGTGTTCCCATTATTTGTCTCCAGTTCCCAGTATTCCCAATTCATATGTTTCCAGTTCACAGTATCCCACATTATAGGCTCCAGTTCTGCAGTATTCCCCAATCAAATGGCTCCAGCTCCACAGTATTCCCCATCATGTGTCTCCAGCCTTCCGAATATTACCCATTCATGTGTCTCCAGTTCCCAGTATTCCCCATCATTTGTCTCCAGCTGCCAGTATTCCCAATTCATATGTCTCAAGCTTCCAGTATCCCACATAATATGACCCCAGCTCCCCAATATTCCCAATTCATTTGGCTCTAGCTCCCCAGTATTCCCCATTCATATGGCTCCAGCTGCCCAGTATTCCCCATTCATTTGGCTCTAACTCTCCAGTATTCCCCATTCATATGGCTCCAGTTCCCCAGTATTCTCTATTCATATGAATCCAGTAATTCCCCATTCATTAGTCTCCAGCCTCCCCTGTTTTTACTTTTCTTACCTTTGATGCCTTTCATCCTTGACTCTTCTATGCGGTGCACGCAATCTTCCCTGTGCCGTTGGCGTGTCACTATTTGCATAGCCATAAAGCATTCTGTTTCTGCTATCAGTTGATGCATTTATACAGCTGAAAAGGAGTTTACTATCGGCTGTCCTGTGTGGCTGCTGCAGCAGCTGATAGCAGGCCCTTTTCAGCCACAATCGCTGGCCCTGCTTCCCTTTGTTACATGGGACCGCAAAAGAAAGGCTTTTGGGCTACATGCGGCCAGCAGCTCTCAAGATTAACACAGTGTAGAACCTGCCTTGCTCTGCAAAGAAGACAAGAGAACAGAGATGCATTGTCAGACCTACTTAAAAATTAGCTATGTAGCCCATTGAAACTTCCTGCTGTCCCTGGTAATCACTGGAGATTGTTAAATAGACAAAGAGACAACATTATTTCCCATTGTTGAAAAGCAAGTAAGACAATCAATAGACAAATTGCTAAATGGTTTATATTATGTAGATTCCAGGAGACTATGTTTCATGAGTGTCTTGCCTTCTGTATCCTATAACATTGCTTAATTTAATTTAAAAAAAGTAATAATATTATAACTTGCCTGTTTTTAGTCTCCTCAATTAGCCTAGCAAAATTACAGGAATCATTTTATTTAATGCTTTAATGCAATTAAGTTGTTTGCACATATGCATTACAATTCAGTTTGCGAACAGCAGAGGGCACTAACTCACTACATAATATCATATATAGAATATAAATAAAAAAAATGTGCAGATTTTTATTGTGCTCTGTGTGCATTGAAACTAGTGATAAAACGTATGTGCAGCTCACGGCTGGTAAGTTGTAAATTTTAAAAGGACAAGATCATAAACTAACTCGCATTTAAAAAGACTCTTACAAAGTAATTCTTTCTCTTTAAAGCTACCCCTTAGGGGAAGTAGTGTCAAAATATTATTATGGCAAATATGATATATACAGAGATATAAAAATCTGATTTTAGGCTCTATTAAATGAAATTGAAAATAATAAGTAGCTTTATTAATACTTTAAGCAGTAATATTGCTGTGAAACTGTAACTAGGGTGGTGCATCATGTTACTACCTAAGGATAAAATGTGAATCAATTAATTGGCATTAATTAGATCAGTATGATTCATATTATGTTCACTGAATTTTTGATGCAACTGGTGGATGTCATCAATGTACCATCTTACAAAGAAAAAATAGCTGTCTATTTTTTCTCCCCTACCCGCAGCCTAACCCAAAGACTCCTCTCCTTGCAGACTAACCCTAAGACTCCCCTACCAGCAGCCTAACCCTAAGACTCCCCTACCAACAGCCTAAGACTCCACTACCAACAGCCTAACCCTAAGACTCCACTACCTGCAGTCTAACCCAAAGACTCCTCTCCCTGCAGCCTATCCCTAAGACTCCCCTACCAGCAGCCTAACCCTAAGACTCCACTACCTGCAGTCTAACCCTAAGACTCCTCTCCCTGCAGCCTAACCCTAAGACTCCCCTACCCGCAGTCTAACCCTAAGACTCCCCTACCAGCAGCCTAACCCTAAGACTCCCCTACCCACAGTCTAACCCAAAGACTCCTCTCCCTGCAGCCTAACCCTAAGACTCCCCTACCAGCAGCCTAACCCTAAGACTTACCTACCAACAGCCTAACCCTAAGACTCCACTACCAACAGCCTAACCCTAAGACTCCACTACCTGCAGTCTAACCCAAAGACTCCTCTCCCTGCAGCCTAACCCTAAGACTTTCCTACCAGCAGTACTCACCTGTCCGGTGTGGTGCAACGGGTCTGCGGTTTCCGAATTAATATATAGGTAAGAATGTTGAATAATAAATTCGGCATACTTAACCATTCATTAATTAATACTTGAGAACTATTCTCAAAATACAGACAGGCGAAAATGAGCTGTCTGTATTTCGGAAATAGCATTTTCATTGCAGAGAATGCATCCCAGAATGGAGGATAGAAAATTCAGTATGCCTGCAGCCGCATATTAACTAATATTATGTCATACTGTCACAATGTGTAGCTGACAGCAACTGCCAATAAGACATCTTTGGAAAAGATGCAATATTTACACTTAATTGGTTCCCCCTCATCCCTTTGTTAGTTCAATCTCTTATTATTACTGCTAAATCTCAATAGCTGTGAAAAAGGTCTGGAAAAACTGTAAGTGATTTAAATATTTGTAAACGAAAGTGATTTACATCTTTTCGTAATAAAACAATATCTTGAAAGTAGACTATATTTAGTTCTAGCACTATTCTTGAAGTTTCTGCACACACTCATTTTCCTTCTCTCATTTAATTTTGAATGCTGAAAGAGTGAGACATGCAGGTTTCCATCTCAGTCTCTACTCTCTACCTCTAAGAATAACTTGTTAGTTCAACAACCTTTGAATAACTTTCAGTGAGATGGTAAAGGATTGCACACAGTTGCTTCAATAAATAAACCAATATTTTGATTTAGAGCCATAGGGGGAACGAGGGAGGGGGGCCATCGTGCTTCCCCCACAAAATATGAAGGGGCGTCACAGCGGGGGTTGCCAGGGGTGATGAGTGGTGGCAGAGGATTGCACAGAGACAGTGCCAGGCCTCTGTAAGTGTCTCCTCTCCTCCTTCTCCGCTCCCTTCCATCTGAGTAACGCTGGAGTGACCCCAAGGTCACGTCAACTTCATTCAATGAGCAGACAGCGCGCTGCAAATGAGAGGAGAAGAAGCTTCAGTGAGGTAATTTGCAAATGGGAGGGGGGGAACACCAAGGGGAGAGGGGGGCACTAAGGGGAGGGCTAAATTCTTGCCCCCCAACAAAAAATGTTGTGATGCCCCTGTTCTTAATTGTTCTAAATTGTTCTTATTTAAAATGCTGTTTGGTCATGTGACTAATAAGCATAAAAGGAGTTCGCTATTCCAAAATTTGAGGTAACTTAGGGGTCAGGGCCAGATCTACCATGGGGAGAATGCACACAAAGGGTGCTCTCACAAACATTGAATCTCCAGGCCTGCAGTGCATAAGAATGGATGTTAGTGACAATAGTGTGTTTAAGAGGAGAAAATTAAGTACTGACATTCATCCCAATGCACTGCAGCAGATTCTGTCTGGTTATTATATGATACCAGTCAATGGCCCGTCAAAATGACAGGAAAAAATATCCCCCATCATGTGATTCCAGCTCCCCAGTATCCTCCATCATGTGTTTCCAGCCCACCATTATTCCCATCATGTTTCTCCAGCCCCCCAGTATCCACCATCATGCCTCTCTAGCACCCCAGTATCCCCCATCATGCATTGGACATTATGACCTCACATGTACTAATCACATGATGTTACTTAGGCTTGCAACACAGCTGCCATTTGATCTTATACAAGAGGATATGTTTGGATTTTTAAAAGCAATAATGGAAGAATGTTCTCCCCTAAAGTTTGTCTTATATACAGGCGGATTTGTAATACAGTGGCAGTAAAGGATGACTGGAGGCATACAGAGGCACAAAATGATACCTGGAAGCATACAGTGGCAGGAAAGGAGGACTCGTTTGATATTAGATCTGTGGTCTAATGTTTAATGGAGGTCAGATATTATTTATAGTTTTAATTGTAGTCATACCTGTGGTCTTATAAACGTCACATCTGGTGTCTAATTTAATGAGAGATGATCAGAAAATGACTAGCCAACCTAATATAATGGGCATTGTAAATAACAATAGTCGGTGAAAGTTGCACAAATGCTATCTGTATGGTATACAGGTCATCAAGAAATCCTTTTGCCTACAACAAATATGTCCTTGGATAACTGTGCTTCTTTCCTGCTTTTCCAAGGCCACTTTAATTTCCTAATCAGTCCCTGATCATTGTCATGAATTGCGGGACTTATCGTGTGAGAGGCCGCCTGTTGGTGGCACTCTACAGCCGTGCCCACACTGCATCTTCAAGGAGGTGCCACTCTCAATAGTGGCAGCCTCCTGTTCAGCCTCCTGCCTTGGTGATCTGGCACCTAACGTTTTCTTTGCCTTCCTCTTGTGTCTACTCAGTCCCTGCAGTCCTGCCTAGCCTAGTTCTCTTCCTACCCAGTGTCCTCAGTCCAGGTGTTCCCTTTGAGTTATTGTGTGTCTGCCTAGTGTGCATTTTCCATCTGGCATAGGTAGTTGAGGCTAACACAGTAGAACAGTATAAACATGCTTGGGATAAATATAAGGATATCCTAAATTTCAAGCTAAATTGAGGGTAAATAGGGTCTAAGGTCATTATAGTTTTAAATAAACAACTGCGCTGACTGGATGGGCCATGTGGCTCTTATCTGCCATCACTTTCTATGTTTCTATGAGAGTGTGTCTTACCAATATCACCATTTATACCTTCCATGTGCTATTTCCACCTGGCCCCTGAATGTGTGAGTTATCTTCTCCATGCCATATATTTGTTGTGCTACCTTCACCTGGCACCAGAGTGTGCGTTACCATATCCACTCTGTATATTCATTGTTCTGTATCCATCTAGTGCTTGAGTGTTTGTTTCCATCTCCACTCACTCTATTCTCCATGCTTTATCCATTTGTCACCTGTGTACATGGTTATCTCTCTCTAATATCCAGGAGCAGTTGCTTTTTGTTTCCCTCTGCTTGGCCCACTGATTCCTGCCAGTTGCTATCATGTATATGGCAATTGTATATTCAGTTTCAAGACTTCTAACCACTATTAGGGGACTGTGACCTGCTGGGTTCCTGCAGCTTAGACTATCTCCACCATAAGGGGCTTTAGTGAAGACCATGCCCCAGTTATACACTACATTCTGTCGTGTGGTACAAGATGGTAGTGTAACCTTATCACAGGAATATACCCTGCAGACAGCCCCTATAAACATGACATTAATTCTCCCTGCAGACCCACAACTGCACACACACATACACACAACCACAACCGGGGAACGGAGTCTGTGCTATCAAGGGGTGTTCACCTGAGCCCCTGATGGTGGGGATGGAATTTGCTGCGCCTCAATAACAGGTCGTGCCCCGTTGAACCAGATTCATATAGAAAGGATAACCGACAAGAAGGCAGCAAGAAACAGTCAGAGTCACCTAAGGTAAGTCACACTGGTACACTCAGACGGGTGAGCTACAATAAAGAATAAGTGCAAGGACTTACCTGCTAGAGAGACCGTGCAGGTAGTGAGACTGCGACCACATACACACTGGAGATAGGTGGACTGATCTGCAACAGTGATTATAGAGGTAAGTGATACTGCAACCACACACACTGGAGATAGGTGGACTGATCTGCAACAGTGGTTATACAGGTAAGTGATACTGGAATCTCTACTCTGGAGATAGATGGATAGATCTGCGACAGAGGATAAATGCAGGTGGAATAGCACTGGAGGTTTCAGACTGACAGGTAAGACACTGAAACCACAAAAGACTGACAGGGGAATCACTCACACACGCTATACAGAGAGGCAGGAGGAGGCAGGCAAGGCATGGCAGGGAAATAGACTAACAGCGGGATGGAGACCACGAGGAGAAGCAAACAACACACACAGCAAATCGCAGGAACTCTTCAGAAATCAGATGGCAAGACGGACCCAGGGGACGACTATAACCGGCACAGAACAGCGGGGAAGAGAAAATTATAAAGCCAGCTGCCGCCAATCAGAGCGGCAGCTGAACGCGCGTACTGCAGAGACTGGCTGGCGTCCAGATCACTAGGCAACGATCTGGATGCTCAGCCGAAGGACGCAACAGCTGGAGGATGCCTATCGGTGATGTCACTGTAAAAAAGGACGCGCTTCACAAATGTTACGCGGGACTGTACTAGATGCGCACAGACCGTGTGGGTTATGTGGATGATCCTGAGTGTGGATGCAGATGGAGTTACAATCAAAGAGGAAATGAAATAGAGTTAGATGTGAATAAGCTTGCGCCACCAGACACTTGCCAAAATAATCAAGGCTGGGAACATAAGGCAATGACAATTGACTGGGTACACAAGACTGGGATTGAATGCTATGCACTCACAACAAGACTGGGTTAGACAAGACTGGGTATAAGTGCTATGCACTAACAACAAGACTGGGTTAGACAAGACTGTAATTTGAACTAAGAACTTGTTAGTTACATATTGCCACCTAATAACTATATTGATTCTACTTCAACCCATATCATAGTTTGTTATAGGATATTGAACTATATTGCATTGCATTTACTCTGACTCATATAATTTTGGTTACAGCGCAGGATATTGTTTTTGCACATCTTTCTCCTTTTTAAGACTGGGTTAGAATGCCAGTCTTCTGGATTTAACACGGCGGGGACATGCTCCTCTTCTGCTGCTTTATATAATAGATGAAGTCAGTTACACTGGTGCTCTAGTGTTTCTGACGTTATCTCTTATATAAAACACTGCCCCCTAGCGACCAAATGGTCATTAGGAGCAGCACTGCGGAAAAAAGGAGCGTGTCCCCGCCATGGCAAGTCCAGAAGAGCCAGAGAACCGGACGAGTGACTCCAATCTACGGGAACCCAGACTCCAATCAAGTGCAGAAGTTTCAGTACATCCAGCACAACTTCCCCAGAGAGATGCCAGCAAACGGTCTGTGCCCAAAACTTTTATTCTTTTAAAACACCACACACTGCATTCAAACACTTAGGATAGGACACGGTGACCACCGGAGTCCTGATAGCCTTGTAGTTCTATCAGCACAGCATGGCTAAGGCTTTCAACCATGCAGCACTTGCTTTTTTTACACACAAAAACACGTCAAGTATATTGACATGTGTTTTTGAGGGTCAGGGACCTGCGATTACATGAAAATCACACCTCTCAGGCTGCGATTTTGTTTTTGTGATTTGAGGTCGCACTAAAGGCGATTTCTTCAAATCGCCTTTAGTGAATACCACGATTTTTTATTCTATTTTTCGAATGGAAAACATCGGGACGATTTCTGTCCACCGATGTTTGCCGAGGTGAATTTTTAAAAGCCATAAATCATGCGATTTGACCTTTTTTTTAAATACCGCGATGTGCGTTTAGAGGGTTAAATCACGCAATTTATGGCGATTTAGGACAAATTGTCCTTTGTAATTGAGGCCCCTAGACAGGGCTGACAGGCAGAGTCTCAGACTGAACTAGACTGAGTATATCCCACAGGGAGGCACAGGTGGACAAGGTTTAAATAATGAGAGGAGTAAATCAGAGACAGACAAAGAAAGCCCCATTAAAGGAACAGTAATAAATGAACACAAAGACACAAACAGGGCAGTTTACTGACAATATGCCGCTACGAGATGAGCGGCATGTAACACACAGCACTCTGTGTTGCAGCTGCGGGCATTTTTGGGTTCTTAATTACATTTTCAGGGAGCCACGAAGCCTCCACTTAGATCCTCACCACTATTAACAGTACATGGTACTAGGGATCAAAATGGAGGCTCCAATCCCTTGCAATAAGGGGTGGTCCCAAAATGTATTGATTGCTGGGGCTGGACAGCAGTGCTCAAGGGCCCATAGACTTGTGGGGCCTTGGACAGTTGCCTAATGTGTCCAACTGGAAAGATGGCCCTGTATACAAGACATTACAATGATGCCCTCCAGAATTTGTTCACTTCATTGGATCTTTTACTAAGGAGGTGATCCACATAAATATTCTGCTACTCCAAGGCAGGGAAGATCTTTGCATAAGTCTTTCTGTGTTGTCACCTTTTTATTTCATAAGAAACTGTTTTGCATATTGTATGCCATTTTGTTAACGTTCTTGTAAATAAGCATTGTGATCTCTTATATTACATATCAATTAATAAGTTCATGTCTCTGTGTTCTTCCGGATTCAAGTGTCAGACCAGCTTGGTTATTAAACTCTACTTAGTGGTGACAGGAGAGATTATTTTAAATTTATAGTAATTCTGATAAAGTATAATTGTGTTAAATTTAAGTAAAGGAGAACCTAAGATCTCCTGTGAATAGTCTTGGTGGTGGCAGCTTATTGGTAATAAATCATATTTGGGGTGAACAAGGGATATTAATCAGTGTATAGCAGATAATAGATATACATATAATAGCTTGTTATGATTAACCCCTTGTGTTACATAAAAGTCAGAAAGGCCTTATATGAGGATTTTTTTTTTTTGTGGATCGGACGTCCCTAACTCTAGCGTAATTACGGTGGAAGGGGCGTGCCAATCATACGCTTACCGTAATTACGCTAGAGTTAGTGAAGGTAGGTGGATAGAGGCAGGGAAATGAGGCAGGGAGGGCAAGGTAATTAGATTACGCACAAGTCCTGCTGTAGTTACACTCTGTTACGCCGGCTGAAGTTAGGGTAGCCTTCAGCCAGCGTAAACGAGTATAACTACGGCAAGACGGGGGGAGTGTCATGGTGAGTGCATTGAGGTTACGCTGTGCGTTAGTACACACAGCGCCTCATTGTAAGTCTGGATCAGGTCCAATGTTCTGTTTCTCTGCAGAAAGCAATGACTCATAGGCTGGAACCTTTCTTCACTGACAAACTATAAGTGAAGAAGGATTAAGCCTGAAGTAATGATCACCTTGGTGCATGGGACAGTTGTCCCCCTCATTGCCCCTCAGTGAAGAACAGACTTAGGGCTAGATTTACAAAGCTGCGGAAAAGGAAAATTGGAGATGTTGCCCATAGCAACCAATCAGATTCTAGTTGACATGTTCTAGTATGTAATAGCAAAGTGAGAGCTAGAATCTGATTGGCTGCTATCTCCACTATTCCTTTCACACAGCTTAGTAAATCTGACCCTAAGTCTTGCAGCCATCATTATTTAATTGTGAATCTTATTTTGACAAGGTACCCGTTCTGGTAATGGTTAGGCTTCGGGACAGGAAGGGTTAGGGTTTAAGCTCAGGAAAGGGGAGGGGGTTAAGGTTAGGTTGCTTCAGAGAGAGGAGAATTATGTTTAAGCTGCGGAACGAGGTTGGTTAAGGTTAGGCTGCGAAGATTAGAGGGTTAAGGATAGGAGAGGGTTAGGTTGCGGAGAGGGGAGGGATAGAGTAAAGAAAACGTTCCTCTCACCGTTGAACATTCTGCAGACAGTGTCATCACAGGAACAATGTCTTCTAGCTGCACACTGCCAAAAATGGCAGTTGGCACTGAACTACACCCTGTAAGCCCCAAATCTAAGATTGCGAGTGGGCTCTCTTACCAATTGCTTGTAGTTTACATTACAGTCATTTACATTAAAGTTCCAAATTTACAAGAGCCTGGGGCTGGAAATGATAAAGGGCCTATTGTGACCAACACCTAGTTACACAGAAGTAGAAATCTTTCCATACCCCAACTGCCTTTTCCCTTACTTGCTAATGGGCTTATGTGGCTTTTTTTAAACTAATTTATATATTTTATACATATTTTGTACTATAAACCCCAGAATTTATACTTTGTTCCTAAAGGGCCTTATACTACTCCTTTTTATTATTGATATAAATAACATAATAAATAAATTTGATAGCACTTTTGTTTTGCTCTAGAAACACCTCTAGACAGAGGGAAAACAACATTTTAAACTACATTAAAATGAGAGAGAAGAGTATTCAGAGGTCTGCCACTATGCTAATGGGGTCATATAGAGGCTGAAGGAAAATCCTATGCCAACTCTCACGTCAAGTGATTCCCTGCCACCTGTAACTAAGGGAGGAACAGAAAGGAGATATAAGTGACTGTAAGTAAACGATGTCATTCACATCAATTGAAATTTCATCCCAGGGAATCGTACACCATTACACCTGCTAGGACAATTTCACTGTTACTAAAAAGCATGTACAGGGACACATGCGCTATCATTCAGGACTGGAAACTGTACACTTCCACACCTGTTGTATCTACTTCACTGTTACTAAGCCTGTATGCACAAGGGACATCACTTTAGTAATATAGAGCTCAGAGAAGCCTGAGGAGGAAGAGAATCTTGCCAGGACAGCAAATAATATGCCAGTTAAGCTAGCAAAGGAATAATCTATAAACTTGCATCTATAAAAGTATGTGATATAACCTGGAATATGAATATAAAGTGCAAAAATATCATATGAGACAGGTGTTCAAATTCTGCTTTATTACATTCAGGTTGAATTACTTTTTCTAAACATAAAGTCAATACTATTAGCACTCTGCAGACATTTTCATCAAGTAGGTTTTATAAAGTACAGATTCAACTGGAAGAAATTGATTATTTTTACAGTAAAAGTATTATACACTTGGTCGTGAAGCATGAATAACAAGTTTGTCATATATAATGTTGCAGTATCTTGTTAACCAAATATAATGTTATTGAAATGAATCTCTACTTAAGATGTTGATCCTGGCTGATCTCTTGTAATTAAGTAAGAGTTATTCCATTTTTGTTTAGTAAGTGGAATTGTATTTTGCCCAGAACAAAAAGTAAAAGATTGAACTTAACATTACTGTTGTAATATAGTGTTTCAGAAAGTACTGTAGCTTATTAAAACCTAATATCAGAAGTATATGCTAGAAAGGTAATGCCTACATGTGACTCCATTAAACACAGTGAACAACATATTGTGCTTGGCTTAAGCAAGTTCTATTTATGCACACTAATAATACTAAATTACATTCACTTTACCAGTGCAGATGTTCACAAGCCATGTTTTATAGCCATTCTAAGAGCAATAAAAGGAAAGTGCTGAGTTTGGAAACAGGCAGAGGAACCAAACAATTTGTCATCTAAATATGGTGCTATATTTTTCTTGCATGACCTCCCCTTTGTGCGGTCTTACGTAACCATCTAGAATGATACAAAAATACATACTGCATGACCACAGCTTGAGAGCCATGAGCTGTCTGCTTCTAGTGAATTGCTACATGATACTTGCTATGTATATTAATGGACTCATTCTTAGAGCCATTCCAGCTTTTCTGCTGCCAGTGGTGAAGTGTTATTCCCATTCCCCTCTCTTCACTTTTACTAGGGGGACATTTTCTTCGGCAAATTGTGCCTAGTACTTATTTCAGCCCTTCCCTGTGACGTATTCACAATTAAGAGAGGGATAGTTGTAGACAGATACGCACCAAACTCACCCGTACTGCCCCTCGACCCAACCCGTTTTTAGGAAACTTAGGGCACTTAAGATTGCCATAGGGCTTCCTTAAGTAACCATGCATATTTTCCTTCTTGAGAAGGAATCTATGCATGGAATATGGCTCTGCCCCACCCTCCCCTCCGTCCTCCCTGGCTAATCTAAACCCCCCCTCTTCCACTTCTGACTAAAACCACCCAGAGGCGGCATTAACACGTCTACTTCAGCCTAAACTACTCTGTGCGGTCTTTAAGGTCTAAGTGGTACGTAGATTGGTAAATGACCTACTATGTATGCGTGGTATGTCTTTACGGAAAAGACCGTACTTAAGAAGCAGCTGCTTCTTAAGTGTAATATACGGTGCACAGTCATTTATAAGATAAAAATAAATAATAATGGACCAGATCCAGACCTCTTCACACTTTCCGTACGTATGGGGGCCTGAATGTCTCCCCCTTTGACTCCCCTCTCTTGTGTGGACCTGAGCTCAGATATGCTGCAATAACGACTGATTTTAATCTTTTCCCCCGCCCACTTTGCGTACTATTGGCGGGTGGAGGGGAAGATCTGTCTCCTTGGATGGATCAACTATTGTAAAGAACTGAGTTTCGTACAATAGGAGAACACCGCATAAATTGTGTGTTACATCTGGAAAGCGCATGCTCCCTTCCCTTCAGACACCCGAGTGTGCAACAGATGAAATAGGACTCCCCTAAAATCAACTTGGTTTTGCTCAGGAGTAACTTTCCTCTCTTATTGTAAATCTCTGAATCTGGTCCATAATGAGTGAACTCTTGTGAGCAGTATACAATACAAAATAAAATACAAAATGCTTTCTTGTGAATATCTTAAAAAATTTATAGTTTTTATTGAATCGTTTTCAGTTACAGAAATAAAAACAAAATGGGGGGTAGGTTATAGTTAGGATACATTACAACAAAACAAGGGGAAGAGGGTCACAATGAAAGAAAGGAGACATTGTGGCAGATTCAATTGAGCGCAATGATGGAAATAGTCACGAACAGCTGAACAGCGCAGGTTTTATCTTGCACATCTGTGGGGTGTGAGATAAAATTTGTGAGGTAAATTCACGCAATCTCCACTCTAGATGCACATCGCTCTCAGCTGAATCTGCCCCATTGAGTTTACATACCAACTATGACAGTCTATTACATAAATATCTATGATAGTCCTGGATGCATCAAATTAAATGGATGGGTGTCTTTCATTGCCCCTGTGTGCTCATAGACATATATTTTCCTTCCAGGATTACCATTTAATGATGGGGGAAGAAGGAGAGGAGGAGTAGGGGTACCCTCTAGTTTCAATATCACAATTTTACTGGATTTTTGACATCACTTTACTAATAGTTAGGATCGAGGGGTTTTTATCAGTTCTGTGCTATCGCAGCTCATTCAGCGATCAAGATATACCCCAGAACATATCAGTTATAAGTGTCACAAAATGCAGTACTTCCTGTGTCCGTTGTTGCATGTCGGCTGCTCTTTCCGGTCCTGGTTGTGTCCTCTCTTTGTAGGTGACCCTTCCCCAGACCATGCCTGTCCTCCATCTGGATCCTTCACACTCTCTGGGGCTGTCTGTTGACGCCTGTCGGCATCATTCTCTGGTGCATGGGGGCTGCCATTTTGGAATGCATCACACGATGCATCAAGACCATTCAGCTGCAGTGCCTTCAGATCACCTGATCTCTGCTATAAATCACCTCCATGTGACTATTTAAATTGCTCACCTAGCTCCAGCATTTCTCTGCAGTGACTCCAAGCCTGAAATTAAGTTTGCATTCCAAGCCTACAATTTAGTTTGAATTCCAAGCCTACAATTTAGTTTGAATTCCAAGCCTGCAGTTCAGTTGTGTTCCAACCTATAATTGTATCTACCCCCTGGCACCCACCAGAGGCACCAGCCAAAGGCTGTCAGTGACACAGGAAACCGCTGGACCATTTTAGCATCCAGACGCAGTCTGACTCCAGACCAGCGCCACTGGCACGTGAGGGGAGTACTGGGGGGGAGGCTGGAGCCTGGAGGCACATGATGGGAGTACTGGGGGAGGCTGGAGGCACATGATGGAAGTACTGGGGGAGGCTTGAGGCACATGATGGGAGTACTGGGAGTGAATGGGTAATGGAGGAGGGGGGCGCGCCAGTCCTTTACTTTGCCAGGGGTGCTGGACCCATAGATACACCCCTGTATATCCGCAAACCTCTGCAGCCAGCCCGTAATACACCTTGCTGTCCTTTCAGTCCGCTATTCAGTGCTTTTTTTGTAACCAATCACAAGCCGCCTAGTGCCACAAGCCGAGCAGTGCCATCACAACTAGCGCGGACGAAGTACGCATGCATCAGACTCGACACACAAGCAGCCGCATGCACCGTTATATTGATTTTTCCGCCAAAACTTTAAAAACTTTTATTATTTGGAAAATCCGTCGAAAAAAGGTGCTGGAACTCTGTTCCATTGCGTTTTATGATAAAAAAAAAAAGCACTGCCGCTACTCACCTGACAAACTGTTCTCTGAGGTCACTCCACCATTGCTCCAGGAGTTTCCATCAAGCCCCCAGGGTCTCTGTGGCACCTTCCTAACTCTGGTCCACTATTATGTTTTTTTCTAGACCTGCACTTGTTTACCAGCAGCTACTGAGCAGATCTTACCACCCAGCTTCCAATACAGTCCTAATAAAATCGTCATCTCCAGAGAAGATAGATCTTGTCCCAAAACCCCTCAGTCTGTGACAATGAGTAGGAACCTCACAATAGGAAGTTCCACAATAATGAGTAACTTACAAGTGTTGTTTAAGGCCTGGTGGCTTAATTTGATGAATGTGCTTAGCTACTGATTTTTCATAATTTTTTTAAAATCCGTATTCAATATCAAAATAAAAGGAAAGCAGGGGGAGGGGAAGGTAAAGAAAGGCCAAACTAGGTAAATGCCAATAGTCAGAGTAAAGTTGTATGCAGGTGTACAGAGAAACCATTAACCCTCTATAATGTCTTAGAAAAATAACACACAGTGAACAATTAAATGTCACACGTGAAAAACTTTGAGAACTATTCATAAGCTGAATTATGATTACGTAAAAAAACATTCTGGAAAACTTAAATCAGGTGATTGAGCCAATAATTGTTATGGTGAGTGGACAGGATGAGTAATAATCATACCACAAAAATTTGGGTAAGATTATTTGATGTCATGCATAGAAATATCAGGCATTAGCTCCTTATATTTTGTGCTGAGTCACCTAATCACAAGGGCCTCCCTCCTCTGCCGGGATTATCGGTCTCAGCAGGTCAGGTGAGTGAGGCCTATTTCATTACTTTTCCCTAGGGAAAATGATCCTGTTTCTCAGTCACCTCCTGCTGGGAGCAAAAATCGCTGTAGTATATGGCTAGCTTAAGACATTGTCAAAAAAAACCCATAAAAGCAATTTATTGCTTAATATATTGTGATAGGATAGGATTGTTATGCTTATTTTCCTGCAATTTATATGAGGATTGTTGCTAAATAATGTAATGAAGAGGTAACTTGCACTCATGCAAAGAAATTAGGTTGTGGGAATCCAAAAGAAACAGGGACATTTCATAAACCACATGCAGTTCCTTATTGACATTTCCGCATTGCTCGACACTATAAAGCAGCTGTCATCCCATAGCAAACAGCTGACATTACTTGTCATTCCACGTGTAAAACATGACAGAGTGTCTTAGTATTGAATGTCTAGAAGATATAAACCTTAGGGTTGATGACTTTTTTTAATATTCAGAAAGGTTTAATTTGCGATCATTATATTCAATTGTCATTGATTTTATACAAGACTGGAGCTGTCATTCCTTCTAGTGCCTATTATTGAGCAGATTTTACATGAATAGGCCTATGACTTCTGAATAGTTCTTATTTGCATACAGGGTTAACTGTTAACCCTTAAGGGCTCTCACTTTCCTATTACACACTAAAAAATGTCAGCTAGAATCTGATTGGTTGCTGTGGGCAACATCTCCACTTTGCTATCCTGCAGCTTAGTAAATCTGGCCCTAAAAGTCTCTCCTAAAAATGCTGAGGGAACAGTTCAGCCTCAGCTTTGTGTTGTTAGTAAGTAACTAACTGCTCTCTCCTCTGCTTTTCACATTATGACAGGGTTGCCGACCTTTAAACTCTTCCCTCCAGGAGATCCCGGAAGAAGAAGCTAGAGGGGGGTAGGGCTTAATGACACAATTTTTGCAAATTGCGGTTTTAAGCCCTGTCCCCTTCCAGTACTACCTCAGATCATAGTGTTCCAGGGGGTGGGTGGGACTTGATGATGAAAATCGTGTAATTAAGCCCCGCCCATCCCTAGTAACACTAGAGATTACTGTTATGAGAGGCCACCTGCCTCTCATGCAGGAGATTTGTCGGATCTCCCAGGATACCTGTCTGAATTTCAGGAGTCTCCCGGGTATTCTGGGAGAGTCGGCAACCCTGCATTATGGACCACCCTCTTCTCCTTCCAATCCATCACTTCTTTGGCCCTTTGTCACCTTCTTACTTTTCTGATCACCCATTTTCTACCTCTCTTCCTGATTCTGCTTCTACCACTTTTTGGGGTACCTTAATGTTCTGTGATTTCTGCTAGCAATCAACACAACCACGAGCAGAATCTAACAAGAGACCCTAATGGTAAGCCTTGCTATGTATGCTAGACAGGTCGCTACCACAATATGCAGTCATGCCAAAGAATAGATTGTGGGACATTGTGTATCTGCAGATGACTAGCTAAGCGCAGCAACAGTAACTAAGGACAGCAGAAATGCAAAGTGTTGTGCAATGCAAACAGACGCAAGAATCCAGAGAGCACAGTAAAGTGAAAAACAGAGGTAGCTGTTCTAGGCTGTAGGCTGAGTTCCATAGTGGTGAGTAGTGGAAACAAATGGCGCACAGATGCAGAAACAGAGAAATAAACTAGAGGTAAGCGGCAAGACCTGAAATTCTGTCACTGAGGATCAGATTAAATAGTGAATGCTGTGTGGCTGCACTTATCCAATAAGCAAGACAATTCCTTAAAAGTCCCTGACCATCCGAATGAGAGATGGGAGTGACAGGGGGAGTTCACTCCCCTCTCTCGTTCGGATGGTCAGGGAGTCTGGATCCGGTCCATAATTCTCAACTGTTGATATTTTGACCTGTCGACATTTTGAGTGTTGACATATCAATCGGATACTTGTGAAGTTTTTATTTACAACCCTAGGAGGTCACTATTTTTTTTACCAGCATTGAACCTTAACCACATGCTCTTTGTAGATGTCCTCCCTTGGTCAGTGTTACATGTCATAGTGCGTGTAGTTTGTACAACTGCAGGAGCCTCATTCTCTGGTACATGCCATCACCTCAGTTTGACAGCATGTATACATTCTCCACATGGGAAGCTGCTTCCTTGTTATTAGTTGGTATGTGCGCCTTACTTGTTTAGTGTGCTGGCTGTTAAGAGACAGCTAGAACAAAGGAGCCAGGCATAGGCTATAGGTGCTTTAGCAGTGCCCTATCAGGAAGGAGCTATGCCTAATTATAGCCAGCAGTCCCAGTCCACACTGCCAGTTACAACATCAGGTCCCCTGCATTTTTCCTGCTGTATTCTCTTGCTAGTCTGCTGTTTGGACATCATTTTTTTACTGCGATGTGCTTCAACCTTGTTTTCCCAGTCCTGCCCTTCGGATCCCGCTAGTGACTGAATTCCCCGCCTGTCCGATATTCTGATCCAAATATTCTGTTGTATGTTCTGGCTTGTTGTGTATATTCCACCTCACACCATCTATTGTGCATATCTGGCACATTTTGTGTATTCCACCTTATATGGGCCTCTGCTATTTGTTTGGTTGTTGCTATATTACTACATTATTTCTGGGTATACTCTCAGGGAATTGTTAATCTCTTGTTTTTCTCCAAGTCTGGTCCTGCTGTAGTAATCTCTCTGCCATATTTGAGTGCTCCCACCAAGGTGCTCGACCTGCTAGGATTCAGCAACCCAGCCCAGCACTATCAGGGGCTCCAGTGAACACCAGACTCCTAGTTAGTCTCTAGGTCTTAATTGGTGGTAACTATTGTAACAGTGAGCTCATTAGGTTTTTTGTCTTCAATACTATCTCTAAGCTGATGACGCTCAGTCCTGCAGTACCTTTCTTCCCTTGAACTTTCTTCCTTTCCTTTATTGTGTCTGCAGTTATCTTTTTTTCATTTTCCTGGATTCAGTAGCATTCCTTATAACACCAGTTGATGTGCATATTTATGCTTATATTTCATTGCATATGCATCGAAAACCAACACATTTGTGAAAAATCAGAGAGTGGGGCTTAGTACAGTATGTGCATATATACAAAACGTGCTGCAAAAATTACAACTGCATCTCATTTTTTGTGCATTACTTTGCAACTGTCTAATTATAACCATGCACTTGCAATTGGGTGGCTTTCAGAATATTGGTTGGGTTATCACATTAACAGGTTTGCCTTAATAATAATAATAATAATAATAATGATAATAATTACCAAGATCCCATTTATTGGGAAGTGCTTTTGTTGCACTTATCATTGGTTACATACTGTATATGCTCATACCCTATTGGCCAGTATGTTTACAGTGGTTTCCACAATGGGAAACTATTTGACTTGTAGAGAAACATAATATAACTACCACAGACCCGAATCACTCATTAGAATGCTTTGAGAAGTTTAAACTCCCTTCCACAACACTCCCCCATTTTTTTAAGAACCTATGGCACTTAAGGGTGTCATAGGGCTTCCCTAACTTCCTGTGGATGTTTGCATGGACGTTCCTTCAGCACGCTCTCCCATGCTCATTTAAATACCCCACACCCACTCTTCTTAAAAAGAATCCCCGTAATTGAAGTCCGTCGCTAAGTACTACGTACATTGCATAGTCATTATGACTACACATGTGCAGTACTAAAATTCTTAAAAATATGCACCTAAGAAGCAGCTCATAGGTGTGAGTCAGGTCCCACATTTATTAATTCTCATGTACTCTGTCTATATAATATGCACTACACAGTACGGCATGATTATTAGGATTTTGATTAAATACATTATTGTTGCAGGCAGAGATAAACACAACATACTCAATAGTTGGATAATTGCAGCAAGCATTTTTTTGATGTTTCACAGTTTAAACCCCCTTTGATGTCTTGTGTATCTAGTACTGCAGGCAAAGCATAAAAGGAGTGGTTTAGGTTTGTTCCATTAAGGAAAAAGCATGGACAAAAGGCCATTTTCATTATTCAGTCAGTTCTTTAATGGTATTGTAGAAGTAAATTTTGTAAAAAGAAATATTTTCAGTGTCGAAATGCAAAAGGAAATACCGAGCAGAGCACATCCAAGAAAATGATTACAGCACAACTGCATTTATAACTACAGAAAAATAACATCCAGAGAATAGGTGAATGTGCCAGCAAAGCCAGAGAATAAACATTCCGTCATTCTAGTATTAATCTGCACACTGTGTCCATGCTCCACTTGCTTGTCAATTCTAATCAGACAACCAAATGCTATGGTGCTATTCTTATCAGTTTTGTTCAGTGTTCCACTTATCACCTTTCTTCCATTGTGTTAATATTTATGGAAGTCGTAATTCTCAAGAAAGCAATAATGCCAACAATTAAGTTGCATTTGACTCTTAAATATGTTTGACTCCTAACTGAAGCGTGAAAAGTTTGCTCTTATAAAGTTATGATTATTAAAGGGAAAGATTTCTTTTCCATGACTTACATTTTATAATAAAACTAGAATAATGAAAAATTTAAATAACAACAACAATAATAACAATAATAATAATAATAAACCGGATACTGCCATCAATTTTCCCGATATTTGTTTTATTTATGCGTTCTGTGCATGTGTACACATCCACACTTTCTGATCCCAATGTATTCCACCCTATCCAGAATGAAAATCATTAATACGTCTCACAACTTACAACACAGCCAGGTTACTGTTGCAAGTGGGGAATGACTTGATATTACAAGGTTCAGTTTAACCTTACTCTGTGTATTGATCAAGACTTCCGAACTGCCACCATTTTATATTTGCACGAGTCAGAAGCCTTATGATAAAGATATTGCTATCAACAGTCTGTCCATGCAAGCAGAGTGGTTAATGGTGTGGTCAGTCGGATCCGTGGATCTGGTGGACTTACGATTTCAGATCTATACACAAATGTTGCTCAGGGATCTGATTGCATTTTACTCATAAGTTAGGATCCTGTCCACAGGGATACCATACTTAAATTTGTTTAATTCATTTTGAGTTATGGTGTATATTCCACAGGAAATGTATAGCTGCTTTGGAATTAATGCATTTAAATTTTGATTAGAAACATGTTTGGTATACAAGATTGACAATTACTTTGCTGACATTCATACATTTGACAACATTAGACCTCTCAGTACCAGTACAACAAATGCCTTGCTGTGTGATCCTGGTTCCTGTTCTCTCCTTTTGAGTGTCTGCCTTCTGTATTATGAACATCGCTACAGTTCAGCTTATAGTCTGAAAATCGCTATAATTCAGCCTGTATTCTGAACATTGTTACAGCCAACCTGTCCTCTGAACATCATTACAGCCCATTCTGCATAATGGACATGATTGCACCCAGCCTGTACTCTGAACATCATCTCAGTCCTGTCTGCATATAGAACATCATTCAAATCGCTCAGTATTCTGAACTTTCCACCTGTCTGTACTTCCTGTGCTTCTTCAGC
>WWET01000786.1:440723-456135 GCA_011038615.1 Limnodynastes dumerilii | reverse complement strand
CAGGAAACTAGAGAGCAGAGTGTACGGGGGACATTGTTATGCAGGTTGTGGCTAGAAACGTTACTACAAATTTGATAACATTTCAGATTGCCATCAAAGACTTTAGTGTGTAACCAGCATTAGAGCTTGTAAAGGTTAGAGATATAGGACCTGATTCAGAATTAGGGTTTTAAGGGGATTTATGTAAGTCCCCTTTGACATGTAACATCGGCGCATGGTGTAAAAGATACCGGCATGTAATATCTGCATGCATAAACCCCACAAATTAAGTGCCGTGAGGGGAAGGGTTGAAGCAGATCCGTGCAGACAGAGATCCATGCGGTTAAGGTAGGGTTCTCGACACTAAAGTGACCAGAACTCCATAAGAAGGAGGGGAGTGCCAGGGGCGTGCATTCCTCTCTTCCGTGCTTGATTACATAAGTTAATTACGGAAGTTGCACAAACATATGAATCTGGTCCATAGTTGTTCATCTCTATAAGTGGAATCAGGAAAAGTTAGAAGAACATTGTATTCACATTAAACTTTGTAGGTGGAAGCATGATAAAATGGGCTTTCCTCACTCATGTTATGGATCATTTGTGTAAGACGGCTGTTTTACATAAGGTGATTTCCACGGCAGTAAACTGAATTTAAATGGGAAATATGGAAGTGAAATAGAAGCATTGCCTGATATTTTCTAATATATATACACCAAATAAAATATATAAAACAGTCCAATAAAAAAAAATCTTTAAAGCGGTATATGTGTAAAACTATAATAAATCCCACAATAGTTCCATGTGTAAAAAGCTGGATCCAAATATAAAAGGGAATAGATTGTGTAGGTCGCTATAGAGGATTATGGCCAGTGCCAAATGTTCGTTTTACATTTCATCGCATAGCGTATTAACGCTTTTGTAATTACTATGCACTCCCCTAGGCACCCCCTTCGGTCGTATGTATTTTTGCTGTTTTACGCTTGCCAAACCCTACCTTAAATTTTCCAAGCATAACTACTTTCGTCCGTAATGGCTGAACCTACTTACGCACCTAAGCACACCCACACTGTATGATTTAAATGCCTCACCCCGCCTCTAAAGCGTAATTACGGGTGTCATATGTCTGGCACGCCCCCTCGTCCATACTTATGTTGTTGATCGTAGTCTAGTAAGTATGTTCAGAGTTTCTGGTCGTAACATCTGCCACGTGGATGTGCAGAACATGCAAAGCAGCGTTTTTACAACTATGGCGAGCATAAATACGCTAGTGGTCGTAGGTCTGGATCTGGCCCAATATAGCCAATTTGCCATAATTATGCATTGCTTATCATTTGATAATATTCCTTATGGGTAACTACCAAATTAACTCACAGCTGTATTGTAAGACCATAAGCTTAAGGCCGTGCTGGCCATAATCCTCCATCGCGGCTTGATGCCTATGGTATTTTGTGACAATATGGCTGTCATTTTGGTAGTTCTGTATAAGGAATATTATCAAATGATTAGCAACGCATAATTATGGCAAAACTTTTTCCATTGATAAGTAGTTGAAAAGAGGCTTTTTGTTTTAAAGTTTATTGTGTGATTATTTGACAAGGAGGGTAATTTTATTATAGGGTACAAAACATCAAGGAACAACTCCGTATTCTAAAGTAATGTGGCATTTAATTGCTGTTAATAATATAAATACTTGAAAGAATTAAGGCTAATAAATACAGTTGTAAGAGGTTTAATTAGGAAAAAAAAAATCAAAAAACTAAATAGATCTCCTACCATTTTAAACCATGGATTCAACAAGATATACTAATTGACACTTACTGTTAAATAAAGAGGATACTCCCTATTGCTTTTAAGATTGCAACTATGTAGATTTCAATTTCTGACAGAAAGCACAAAAAACAGTAATTATGTTAATGTTATGGGTCCACTTTATTTCGATGTGTTTTAGGATTGACAGAAGCTATATATGCACTTACATTAAATAAATCCTTGAATAAGGTTATCCACCCACAAATTCTTTTAAATAAATCTTTTCCATAAGAAAGTCTATGTTTTCATAACAATTGTAAAAAATAAAGATTAATATAAACTAAATATCAATTAGATAAGAGAGTGCCATGAATTATTTATTTCTTTTATGTGGAAAGTTTTTTTTTTGTTTTTTTTGTAATTTTGCTAATATTCAATTTCTAATTCAAATATATTAACTCCTATCATGCATAAATAAGATCTATTTTACCAATAAAATATCATGTATTCAGGTGCAGACTTCAGAACTGGCTGGGAGAAAACGGCCCTTTCGAAAAAGGGCAGTTCGAGACGCCGAACTACACCAGTTTAGATGAATGCTTTGCAAGGAAAATCAGTCTAGCTGCAATATAGACTGTAGAGGGGTGATTTTATATTGTGAGGGGACCAATAAGGAGAGCATTGCAATAAACAATGTGGGTTATGATTAGTGCATGAATAACCATTTTACCTGTGTCTTTTGAGAGGTACTCTGGAATTCGTATTCTGGAAAAGTATTTTAGATGTATATAACAAGAGTTAGAAACAGAAATTGTATGTGGGACACAAACAACAGTTTAAAGTCAAGTGTAACACCTAGACAGGGAGCTTGACGAGTGTTATGAACTAGCTTACCAAGAGTCTAACTATTGGACTGTGTTGATCAGAGCCCTTGATAGGGGGATGGTTTTGGCTGCAAAACCCAGTGGCTAGACTTACACACTCAGAGATAATGGACTTGTCGGTAGACAGGACTGGACTGGAGGATTGGAAGAGTAGCATGATAATCACCAAGCAGACTGGAATGCAGAAGGAGTGGCACACAATAACCAAACAGACTGGAGTGCAGATGGCATGACACAGAATTACCAGATATACTGGAGTGCAGATGTAATGACACACAATAACAACCGGATATATTGGAGTGCAGATGGAATGGCATACAATAATAACCAAATATACTGGAGTGCAGATGTAATGACATACAATAACAACCAGATATACTGGAGTGCAGATGAAATGGCACACAATAATGACCAGATATACTGGAGTGCAGATGTAATGACATACAATAATAACCAGATAGACTGGAGTGCAGATGTAATGACATACAATAATAACCAGATATACTGGAGTGCAGATGAAATGGCACACAATAATAACCAGATAGACTGGAGTGCAGATGAAATGAACACACAATAATAACCAGATATACTGGAGTGCAGATGAAATGGGACACGAACCACAATACAGAGAGACTGGAGAGCAGGAATCCACACTATAACCAAACCGCTACTGCAAGGGTTAAATAAACAGGCAGAGGACAGACAAGCAGGGAGAATACCAACAACAATGGGTTAAATAAGGAACAGAGAAAGGAAAGGCAGTTAAATATAAGTACAAGTAGGAACACACTGAACTGAGAGGAAGATCGCAGGATACAGGAGCAGGCAGCAGGACCACAGACACACTATAACCGGCAAAGCTGCAGTGAGCTTGCTGGATAATTAAGGAGGCATGCTGCTAATGGAAACAGCGGGACAATCTCGCCCCATGCAGAGGAAAGGCTGGTGTCCAGATCGCTAGGCAACGATCTGGACGTCAAGCCCAGGGTGTGTGGGGCTCCAGTCCGAACGGCTGATTTTCGAATTGGCCGTTTTCTCCTGGCTGGGATTTCAATTGCTATGCCTCGATGAAATTGTAAGAAAAAATAGTCCCTTCCCTAATTGTAACCCTAACCCTCTCCTCTCACTACCTTAACCCTAACCCTCCTTTCCTGGCAGCCTGACCCTAACCTTACCTTTCTTGCAGCCTGACCCTAACCATAACCCGCACAGATAGTGTACTCACCCATTCCAGGTCCAGCGATAGCAGCGGCAGAGGTGCGGCGGAGGGATATCACAGACTGCGGAGGTATAACAGTAATTGCAAAAGTGAATGGGTGAAGTATGCCGGACAGCACTCTTCACCCATTCATTAAAAAAAGTATAAATGTGTAAGTATTCGAAAAAGGGACATCCGAAAAGAAACTTTCGGATGTCCCTTTTTCGGAAATCAGATTTTCTACCCAGAGAGTGTAACCAAGCCCAGGAGGCAGGGAGAGGCGCGCCATCATGCCAGACCAGCATGTAAACAATGCCGACTGGAAGATTTACATATCATCGCAGGGCAAGCAATGGTACTGTATGTTACAATGAGTAGGGAATATTTCAGTATTGTCAACAGAAATAGAGAGACCGGGTGGGTAGCTTTTGTTAACAGGGGAAATATTAATAGCTCTGATTTTGAAAGTTTAAGTTTGAGATGGTGGGAGGATATCCAGGATGAAATGCCAGAAAGCCATTCAGTTACACGAGCCAGCACGGTTGGTGAGAAATCAGGGGTAGATAGATATATTTGTATATCATCTGCATAGAGATGATACTGAAAACCAAATTACTTTATTAGTTGTCAAAGAGAAAAGGTATTGATAGAGAAGAGCAAGGGACCCAAGACTGAGCCTTGTGGTACTCCAACAGATAAGAGGAAGGACAGGTAAGGTCCAGAAAAGCGAACACTAAAAGTGCAATTAGAGAGGTAGGATGTGAACCAGGAAAGTGCTGTGTCATAAAAACCTAGGGATTGTAACATTTGTATGAGAAGAGAGTGGTCAACAGTGTCAAAAGTAACAGCATGTGTAAGGAAAGGAAGTGAGTGAGCTGAGTCTAGGCAAGTCTTTCAAGCAGCTTTGAGGGGCATGGGAGCTGGGAAATGGGATGGTAATTTGAGGGAGAGTTTGGGTCAGAGTTTCTCTGTATGCTTAAATAAAGAGGGGGAGACATCAGTAACAAGAGAGAGATTTCAGATTGTAGTTAAGGTTGGAATAAGCAGAGATGATAGTCATTAACTTATTTGTGAGGGTACAGAATCAAGAGTATTAGAGTAGGAAGAGTAAAAAAGAGCAGATACTTCCTCTATATTTGTGAGATGGAACAAGGACTTGGTGCTAGAGGATGAAGGAAGGGTGTTGTATAGTATGTTAGTAGATAAGGAGTAGGAGGATAATTCCTGTTTTATTTTGTCCTTTAAGTCCATTTCAAGATCTTGAGCAATGAAGGAGATTGGTGCATTATGCACAGGATGGTTCAGTAGGGAACTAATTGTATGAAAGAAGTGTTTGGAGTTAGAAGTCTGAGTAGAAATTAGATTCTATTGGTGTGATAAGTTTTTGTTGGTGTACAAGCACACCATAAGAAAGCCAGAAGGTGTGTGTGTGTGGGGGGGGGGCAACTCAAAATGTGGCCACTCTACACATGTGCAAATGGTTGTTCCTTGCATTTGCAAAATAGTTGTGTAGGCAGAACGGACCAAGGTGGCTTCAGAATGTTGTCAAGATTTGGCCTGGCCTAATCCTCCACTGCTTTGCTGCCCCTCTTTGTGGTGTATGTAGTTTAGATTATTTGTTTGCATGGCGTATGCTGCATTTAGATTTTGCTCTATGTAAATGTTCAGTGTGATCCATTATTTTCTGCTCAGTATCTTATGATAAGGATAACAGAATTATTGTTTAACACTTTGCCATGTGTAATTTAATATTTATACACAAAAATACATTACTATTGATATATAGTAAATAATATACATTGTTACGATAAGCCAAGTGTGAAGTAGAAAAAACTGTAAATGCACTGTTAAAGCAATGCGTGAGTTATCTACAGTATGTGGAAACCCTTTATAATATTGAAAGTAATGTAGAAGACTTGGCCACATATATAGAGAGAGAAGAGTTGTACCATAAAGAAAAAGTTTACAGTAAGACAAACCAAGTTTAACCTCCCTACAACAGAACACTACAGATATCTGCAACTTACTCATTGGTGGGATTCAATTGTTAGTAGAGTCAACCTAATTGCTCTGCCACCTGAGCCTTTCCTCTCTAAGCTTACTAAACCCTCAACTAAGAAAAATATCACTTTCTGGTATAAGATTTTAGTTTTAGACTCTACTTTCCCTAAATTGAAGGCACAGCTAGTTTGGGAGAGTGATTGTAAAATTACCTTTTCTCCTGCCCAATGGGAACACATTTTCACACATATTTTTAAAATCTCCAAATGTTTGGACCATTCAGAAAGGCAACTTAAATTAGTGCACCGGCTATATTTCACACCAGAGCGCCTTCATAAAATTTGGCCTGATCAATCCAGACTATGTTGGAGACACTGTGGAAAGACTGGAGATATATTCCACATATTTTCTCTCTCTAACTATCCCTGGGGAATTCCCTCCCCCACCCTACCCCCTCGTTCTTCCTACCTTCCCCCTAATAATGCTGTTTAATTTTTATTTTTCTCTTGTTCTGTATATGGTTACACTGTACAATGTAAAATGCATAATGTATAATGTAAAATGTGAACTGTATTATGCACATTCCCCAATCCCCTTCCTTTTTTTTTGTACCCCTTTATTTTATAAAAAATTAATAAAAATTCAATGGTAAAAAAAAAAAAAAAAAAGTTTACAGTAAGGCAAGAAAACTGTCAATTTTACTGTGATGCAATTGACACAAAAGCATAAGGCTTAATATAAGAAGTTTGTAAACTCCAGTAAAAAAGAGATAGCAGACAAAAACCAAATGAATCATAAACCGTTATTGAGAGCATAAATATTCCATGTTCATAAGAGAAACCTAAATTTTAGCAAGTGGGTTAAAGAATACTGGAATATAACTGTTATTAGAATATTGTGCATTTGGGAAAGGGTTATCAGATGCCACATAGACCTTTTAGTATTTGGACTTCTGTTGGTTGGATTCTAATAACCATTGTGTGGTGATACTGTAATTTAAAGATCGCTACCCCTTCCTGCCCTCTCCGTTCTGCTAACCAGCTCTGTCTGACCTCTTTACTGATTACCCCATCTCACGCTCGTATCCAAGACTTCTCCCGTGCTGCACCTCTGCACTGGAATTACCTCCCTTCTTCAGTCAGACTCTACCCCGCATTTTGCCTTGCATTCTGTGCTTGCTTCACTTTATTGTATTTTTGTGATATTTTTATAGTCATATTGGGGTACTCCGCTTGCAATCCGTTTATTAGTGTAGCGTATTTACGCACGCGTACCTTCTATACACTCCCCTTGGCACACCCCTTGAATGTACGTATTCTGTCCGAGATCCGCTTTCCAAACCCTACCTTAACTGTTGCCCACATAACCAATGTCATCCGCACATGTACGGATGTGCAACACGTATTTACGCAGCTAAGCACGCCCATACTGTACACTTTAAATACAAACCCCCACCTACATAGTGTATTTCAGATGTATTTTTGACTCACGTAAAATTGACACGCCCACACGTACGGATTTATGCGACAAATACGTGAATAACCCATACGTTCACATTTACGCAACATTATGGAGTGTATTTTCTATGGTGTGCATGCGCAGTACTTGCCAAAACGCGATTTTACGTGTCCACCATGCGTAAATTCGCTCACAAGCGTTGTTCTGGATCTGCCCCATTGTATTTAATATATACTATGCTGTCCATCCCTATCCTGTATGTCTGTACTGTACCTTGTGGCGCCTTATAAACGATAATAATAATAATAATAATAATACACATCAGCATTTCCCATGCCATATTAATTTGCAAAGCTCCCCTGCAATGAGCATCCACTAATTTCCAATAGGAAAAATGATGGGTAGAATTGGATTGGGTATAGTAGCTTGGGGAAAAAAATCATCTTGATAACATTCAATCTAACCATGAACAACACTGGGATATCTGAACACTAATCAGATATCATTCCACTTTCCCATGGACACACAAGCACTCATTATCAGTTTATGCAGATTGGTATCGCAGAGTGTATAAGGATTTTTGAGGAGGTGTAGGCAAAGATATGTCAGTGGGTGTCTGGCCCAGCTAAATTGAAACTGGTTATGGCAGTGGGGCGAAGCGATGATCCCAGACATAGAGCAATTTATTTATACTGATTGATGGTAAAACCAAAAAATGTTAACAAATTTAGTAATAATTTCAAATATATTTGTAAGTGAACACAGATGATTTGCTATATACAGTAGAAGAGCATCTGCAAATTCAGTCATTTTCATAACTTTAGTGCCAATCGCGATGCCCTGTAACTCTGAGGTAGAATGTAGAATTCTGAGAAATGGATAAGTTCTAAATCAAACAGCAATTGGGACAATGGGCTTGATCCAGAGCTACGATGGTACACTGCGCGTGCTAACGCTTCACTCCCCCGACACCCCCCCTTGCACCAGCGTATTAACATTCGCTTACGCCGGCTGAAGGCTACCCTAAATTCAGCCGGCATAAGCGAGTGTTAATACGCTGGGATGGCAGTGTTTGCTACGCTAACGCCGCCCTCCCAGCCTCATTACCCTCCCTCCCCCCGCCTACCTGCACTAACTGCAGCGTAGTAACGGAGGGGAACGCCTCCTCCAGTTTTACTACACTGCTGCTACTGTTTCTGTAGCTACGCCGCATGCGCAGATCGGCTTTTAAGTCTATCTTATGCTGTTGGCTGGCGTCTTAACGCCAGCCAGCATAGATCTGGATACGGCCTAACGTGTGCTACATTATTCATTTATTAATAGAGCTGTTCTTGGCGACGTGTAAATGAAATGATGATGTGTAAATTAATTTAATATATCGAGAGAATTTTTCCTCAAAAGCTATACAGTCAAACACTTGTTGTAAGTGTGTCCAGGATATTTGACTGAAGGCCATTTCAGCATCAAACCTGGGAAGCAGGTTGCACTCTATATTATCCCTTTTTTGCTTAGAAGCCACTATAATTTCTAATGATTTTGGCCATTAATTTTAAAATCTCTCTTCAGTAAGGTGCTTAGTCTGTAAGAGGTCACTAGATCCACAGGTCTATTAGGTTTTAGGATAATAGAATAAGTCTTGTTGAAAAAGGGATATGGGGGCAGTCTGTATGTTGTTGATTGAACAGCTTGGTTAAGAATGGTGCGAGTTGTAGTTTTAGTAGCCTGTAAAACTCTGCCAAGTATCTATCCAGATCTGGTGAGTTATTATTGTGCAGAGTAGATATGGCCTTATTGATACAGCATAGTTACGGAAGAAGGGACAGGCTGCTCCGTAACTACAAGGTAGGCGGGTGGAGGGCTGGGATGGAAATTAGGAGGGGCTTTACGTTCATTTGACCGGCGTAATTACATACTGTTACGCTGGCTGAAGTTAGGGTATCCTTCAGCTGGTGTAACAGTGTGAACTTACACTGGCCACAGGGGGAGTGTCAGGGGAATGCATTAGAGCTACGCTGGCCGTAAATACGAACCATGGCACAGCGTAGATCTGGATAAGGCCCATGGACTTTATCCATGATAGTGTAAACATTAAAGTGTAAAGAGTTTGTAGTATTTTTTCCTTTTGAATATCATTTATTTTTGCCCTATGTAAACATTTGTGAGGGTGTTCCTAAACATGAGGATGTGGAGGATGTGATGTTATTAGTAAGGTTAGTTAGGAGATTACCAGATTCGTTGCCCCATCTAACAAAGTTAGATTTTCAGGTAATAATGTCTTAGTTGTTGCCAGGGAAAGTAATAGTTCTCTATTATATGTCTTCATAAGGATTCTGGGTGTACTTGGCTGTGACAAAAGGTGGAGTTCCACACAGCAAAAGTTAAACTGCACCTTATTTGTCACAGGGTAATTTACAAAAGAAGGGAAACAGCGCTAAATCTAATCAAAAAATTGATTCATACACAAAGACCACTGGTTCTGTTGAAAACAGCACATAAACGGCAACCTGAAGTTAAAAAGCATCAATTTATTACAAATAGAACAAATAAAATTATGTAGAAGCTGATATATAAATATTAGAACCAATTAATTGAAACCATCCAGAGGTAGCACCTTATAGTAAATTACACAGAGTCTCAACTTGGGAGAATATCGGGCAGACAAATTGGAGGGCAGAAATATATATTGTGGATTAATAGCTTGATTCAGTTATATGAGGCTTCGATATAAGTGAAATTGGGGAGGATATTACCCGATCCTCGGGACGTAGTTTAGAAAACCGAGTCCTCCTCAGCAGATTGTTTTCATTCCTCACTGTTGCACTATAGAATACAATCGGTGGCCACCTTCTGTAGTGTGCATTGGGTTAAAGCCTCTAATAAAGTCCACAGAACTGCGCTCCGTTTATCCACTCTGGAATCCAAGGTATATCGCCCAGTAAATGACAATGTCCGTTCAAACAAGGTGCAAAACCAACTGGAAAAAAGTTAAAAACAGCTTCCACGTGTTCTCCAATGCGCTTACGCGTTTCGTCTGCCCAGCAGACTTTTTCAAAGCAGTACTGATTACATCCAGGTTGCCGTATAAAAGGAGAGCTCACAGCTGCAGTATAATTAATTAATTGATCGGCCCACTGTCTCCTCCTGTTAAGCTCGTCACTGAAGACGAATTTATCATGTCGGGCTTCATTGGTCAAAAAAGCCTCCGATACCAAAATCTTTCCATAACAAGTATACCGCTATATGTCGGATCCTGAATAAACCATCCACACACCATTGTAATCGAATTTAACAATAAAAAACCTCAGATTGCCGTTCAATGTTTCATGTGACGGAATTATTAATATTCAGATACAACAAAAATAGGATAGAATTATCTGGCAATAAGTTGGATAATCAATCCATACATTACAATATATTTAACAAAAAGAAAAGGAGAAAAGAAAAGAACAAAAGAACAAGAAATTCCCTATAATTAAGTAACTCGGTTTTCTAAACTACGTCCCGAGGATCGGGTAATATCCTCCCCAATTTCATTTATATCAAAGCCTCATATAACTGAATCAAGCAATTAATCCACAATATATATTTCTGCCCTCCAATTTGTCTGCCCGATATTCTCCCAAGTTGAGACTCTGTGTAATTTACTATAAGGTGCTCCCTTTGGATGGTTTCAATTAATTGGTTCAAATATTTATATATCAGCTTCAACATAATTTTATTTTTTCTATTTGTAATAAATTGATGCTTTTTAACTTCAGGTTGCCGTTTATGTGTTGTTTTCAACAGAACCAGCGGTCTTTGTGTATGAATTAATTTTTTGATTAGATTTAGCGCTGTTTCCCTTCTTTTGTTGTCTTATATGCTTTGTTAGGGGACTTTGCAAATTCCCCTCAAACAGCAGCTCACCTCCGATAGAGCGCCGGATTTTTTCTCTTTTACAGGGTAATTTACGCTGTGTGAGACTCCTCACATAGACACACGTACACATCCGGTGAAAAATTCTCTGCAACTTACTCAGAATGAGTGTGGGTCGCTGCTGTGAACGGCACTTTTTCAAAAGGAGCATTCCCTCCCAGCCAGTTTCGGACTGGCTAGGAATTCGGTTGCTTTTGTCTCGCAGAGGCAAAACAATCACTCCCTACACCACCGAAGACGGAGCTCCGAATGGTAAGTTTAATTTTACCCCAACCCTTTCCCTAAGCCTTACCCTAAACCTCCCCTTCCATGACCTCCATGACCCTAACCCTTACCCTCCCCTTCCATTACCCTAACCCTCCTCTACCTGCAGCCTACCATTAAAACTCCCTTGCCCATAGCCTAACCCTAAGACTCCCCCTTCCTGTAGCCTAACCCTAACCCTCCCCTTCTATTACCCTAACCCTCCCTTCTCCAGAGCCTAACCCTAAAAGTCCCCGGAAAGTGTTACTTACCTCTCCAACAGCTTCGGATTGGCATACTTACCCATTCTAAAACAAGAAAATCGAAAAAGGTTGCCTTTTTGAAATAGAGACAGTCAAAAATCAGTTTTCGGCTGTCTCTACCTCTAAAAGACAGCAATCGCAGAAGCGACTCCCAATGCTCAGAACTATGGTCATTTTTATTCCTGGTTCCTCATATAGGACTGTATTCACAGTTAGGAAAGCTTTAAAAAGGTGCAGATGCATGCTAATCTGTATCTTAAAGATTCCTCCCCCGTCACCTCCCCTTTTTTTCAGAACCTAGGGCACCTAGGGCTGCTGCTTAGACTTTGCCACCATGATTAATTTACAGCACCTGAGCAGCAAGGATATAAGGACACCTCTAGCTAACCCAGATGCTAGTAATTGCCAACCCTGGGTGCAGGATGCATGCCATAGGGCCCCCTGTTCTGAGGGGCCCGTGTGCACTGCACACCCTGCACCCATTATAGATACGCCTATGCCTCTAGCTAACCCAGATGCTAGTAATTCTGCCTTGTCAGGCTCTTGTTCATTCCAGTCCTGCTGCTACAACCTTGCATGCTTGTGATCTAGCTGCCCTTGTCCTGTTTGTCAGTTTCTCTTTGGTTTTGTATATAGTTATGTTCCTTTTTATGTTTGTATTTAGGTCTTCCTTGTGCTCTAGTGTTCGCTGTAATCTTGACTTGTTTGTATTTGTGTACATCTGTATCATTGTATTCAGTTTACTCTTGTGCTCCAGCTTCTAGTGTTTTTGGTGATTATTACTTTGTGCTCAATACTCCTTCAAATTTCTATTTATAATTCGTGTTTATAGCCTGCAGTGTATTTATGCATCCTGATTTTGTCACTGTTACTGGGCCTGATCCAGAATAACGCCCACCGTCGTAGTTACGGCAGGCGTATGCGTAAGATTGGCTGCTTAGCCGAATTGCGCACGCGCTGGGCAAATGTTGCCCAGCGTAAGTAAGGAAATTCCTGTCTGTGGATCGGGCGGTCCTAACTCTTGCGTAATTACGATGGAGGGGGCGTGCCAATCATACGCTCACCATAATTATGCTAGAGGCAGGGAGGGCAGGGTTACTTAGTTACGCTAGGGTAGCCTTCAGCCGGCGTAACAGAGTGTAATTACGCCCGGATCAGAGGAGTGTCAGGGGGAGTGCATCCAGGTTACACTGTGTGTTTGTACGCACAGCGCATCGGCGTAGGTCTGGATCAGGCCCATTGTTGCTCCAAGTTCACATTCTCCTTTTGCCTGTGTTCTGTTTGCACTAATAATACTTTTGGTATAAGCAAATAAACAGAGGGATTGTTTAGATCCCACGAATGAATAGAGGCGCTTGGCAGATAGCAACGAAATAATTGTTTAAAAGTACCAATATTGATATTGCCGCAGCTCTAAGGAGGGAGTCACTCCTCCTATATAAAACAATAATATGTAAACAAAATAAGAGCGCTGGTTCAAATCAATATTATTATTATCTGAATCAATTGAATGGCAGAAGCTCTCTATTAGTCACAGTTTATTGAGACTATTTGTTCACGAGAAGTGACTTCTATTCATTCATCGGTCACTCATACTGACCACTACTTTTAAAATCAGGATACTTTATATCTACTAATACAGAGAATAACATTTTCACGGCAATTAGAGCGTTCGAGCATACCGCTCACGCTCAGTCACAAGCAGGTGACGTCACCTTCAGCCTAGCTGCGATACTACAGCCACGAGTGTCGGAACCTTCAGAGCGGCTTTGTTTGTGCAGTAACCAGTGCCAGAACCCCCAGGACAAAGAGCTTTCCAATGAAACTGGGCTATTATCTATACTTAGCACCACAGATGGACCTGCATATCGGATCAACATCTCCAGGGTCCGTGAGTATAGCTACTGGTAAATAACATCTCAAAACTTGGGAGAACATCTAAGTGTGAGTAAAACTCCAGGCTATACGCAAAACCTATATATATACTACTACAGATTGTACAATACTGCAAACTTCCCAATACAATATATTATAGTGATGACAACTCATTTGAACTGTTAGTTCTACCACCATACCGTCTGTTATTATTCTGTGATTGTGTCTTAGCGGCCTCTGAGTGGAGAAAGCACACGGATTAATGAATACAAATATAAAAATTGAGTTAATCACTTCCTTCCAACTTACTCTGCTTAATACTCAAATCTGAATATATGGATGGATAATAATTTTGCACTATTTGGTCGCGGGACATTTATCCTATTGAACGGCTATCATTCACCTGTGGACTCTAATCTGGAGTTGAATTCCCCACTATAAATATAGTGTCTGTGTATACTGATTGGCCTCTCTATATATCTATACCTGCAGTGTCGCAACTGTTTACCTGTTAGACTTTATACCAATGTTTAACTATACCACTATAGTGGATATTTCTTATATAATAAATCTAATATTGATTTGAACCAGCGCTCTTATTTTGTTTACATACTTTTGGTAAAAGTTTAATAATATTTTGGACTTCAGTTAGTGCTTGAAATTAGTTACTTCTGGGCTAAACCATGTTAATTGCAAGGGGAGTCGAGTTAATTGTATTCTTTGCATATATCTTTGAATTGCTTACTGTACACAGATACTGACCAGCTTTACTATCACAATGTTATATAGACTTTGGATAGGAAACAGCACCTCTCAACTCTAATAATGTTTGCAATAGATGAAATATGACTCCCTTGCAATCAACAAGTCTGGATCCAGCCCATATTTCCAAACCATAAAACAAAAAAATAGAGAGATGCCCCAATGGTGCAAAAAAAGATTGTATAAACTCAAAATATAGGTGCTTACACGCTTGCTCATTCGTTTGTGGAGAGTCCCGGCTCATTAGGCTGCCAGGACTCCCGCTGTCTAATTGGTGGTGCCGACAGGCTTCCTGGTTGCTAGGCAGCCAGAATGCTTCAGTGTCTTGTGCCAGGGTGCAAGACACAGTCATTGGTCCTAGCTGCCACCCGGACATTCTGCTATTATGTAGGGAGGCTGGTCCATTGTGTTATGAACGTGGTAGGCTACAGGAACTGGAGGGCTGTAGAGGTCTCCCACGATGCAGGTAATACTACCTGGGAGCTTGGGTGCGTGGCGGGCGAAGTCTAACCTGGACGCGGAGTCTAGCAGGACCGTGTTCTTCGCCAGAGCCTCTAATGGTGAGGATGGACTGTCGCTGCCAGTTTACCCACAGGTCGCGGTCCCAGTGACAACACCCGATAGAAGAAAACAGAGAAATAGACGGGAGGAAAAAGGGAAGAGACAAGTCAGCAGGGGCTGACTTGTAACGAACAACAAGAAACAATTAACAATGACAAAGGACCGGAGGGGAGAGACTAGACTAATGCCACAAACAGGACTCACTGGGGCTGTCACGCACACAATCAAACAGCGGTTACCCCCGAAGGGGTAAACAAACACTAGCACACAGGAGAGGCAAGGTAGAATACAGACTGGGTAGAACAATAAGGTGGGAGATAAACTGGAACCGGTAAACAAAGGGTTAATGAAGCAAGGTACAAGGCAGGAACAAGATGGGACACTCAGTAATCAGGAAAAATGAACAAAGCACAAGGCAAGAGGAAAGCAACAAGACTGGCACAGTAACACAACAGGGAAACTATAACCAGCATGGAAGTGAGGGCTAGAAGCGCTTATATATGTGCTGGCAGCTGCTGATAGGG
>WWET01000786.1:417783-433560 GCA_011038615.1 Limnodynastes dumerilii | reverse complement strand
TACTGGGAGCTAGAGAGACATGATGGGGGGCTGGAGTGACATGATTTGGGAATATTGGGGGACATTTTTATTTCTGTGAATGGGTGGGTAGGGGTCCCTGTGCATGTTTTTGCCCAGTGTCTACAATTCTGTTAAGACGTCCCTGCAACCAGAAGTTGTCACTATGCACATGCGCAGTGTTTTGTTTCTGCCGTTTTTGCGCTTACGATCAGCGTACGTTCACATGCGAGCGTAGCTCTGGATCAGGCCCGAAGTCCCGCATTCGGCTAAGAGTGAAAAAGACAGGCCCACTGCTGCTTCCCAATATGGAGTCTCGTTGTCTCAACAGAAGTTATCACAGACAGTCCACAGTTATTTAAATTGTACAGTAAGGGTTTGGCTAAACCCTTATGTACAATTCTCATTTATGCACCAGACCCATTTGGTCAGTGCATACATTTTTTAAGTAGGGTCCTGCACATGGAAACCCATAAATGCGAAGGGAGTGTTTTACATTTATGGTAATTAGGAAGCCAGAGGTCCTATAGCAGAACCCTAATAAATCAGAATTCAGTTCAGTATCAATATTTAAGTCAAAATATATTAAGCATTGTTATCAAAATAGGAGACAAATAACTAAAGTTTTGAAAATTCTTCTTCGTGTGGCAGAGTTCAGGTGACACAGAAAGGTTGTCCCACAGGAAACAGAGGTTCTAGATTTAAGTGTTGCTTGCTGAAGTGCAAAATAATTTGCATTTCAGAAACATACAGGCAAACTGAACTTCATGGACCGGATCCAGACCCCCGCACGCTTTCTGTATGTGCGGGGGTCTGTCCGTGAGAGAGGGGAGTGCACGCCCCGTCACTCCCCTCTCTTGTGCGGGCTTTGTGGCATCTTACGCTGCCATAAGCCTGCCTTAAATCCATCGTGCGGATCAGTGGTCCGTACGATCGCTGAACCTCACCAGTTTGGGAGCCTCCTCCCACACTGTACAATTACCATGCTTACCCCCACCCACTTTATTGGGCAGAGGGGAAGCACAGAACAGTGGACCTGATTCACACTTAAGAATGTCTCCGATTTTAGGTGCGTATATTTAAGAACGGATTAAATGCGTATGCGTAGTAACTTTTCATACGCTATTTGCATTGGACTTATATTCGCAATTTCCGTGCTTCGGATTTTAGGTGCGGCTTTTTAAGAACAGATCGACTGCGCATGCATAGTAACTTTTCTACAGTTAAGGGTGCATATGGCACTCGTAAGTCACATACAAACCTGAAAACTGTGGGCCGTGGGAGTTTCATTAGTTGCGTATATTAAGGAACCTATCGCGTTCTTAAGTGTGAATCAGGTCCAGTGTTACTATCGTAACCCTAGCGTAACATCTGGTGGGCACTTGCGTGCGTAAGTGACCTGACGTTATCAGGTCTGGATCCGGCTCTTTATCTTCATATATTACAACTGTGTGTTTTGTAGTTACACAACTAAACAAAGGCAGAGTTGTAATGTCAAAATTGCTAAATCGAATTTGAGGGTCCTTACCAAAAATATATCCACACTCTTTGCAATATTTATTAGCACTGTTTAATACACTTTCTGGATACAGCAGTCAGATTTATACTGTAGACTAGGAGTTCTCAAGCAGTGGTACTAGTACCAATGGTAGTACACGGATCACTATCTAGTGGTACTCAGGGCAACTGGGCAACCTTGTCAGGTGGTAGCAGCCATACTTTAACCATGTATGATACTAGATGGCAGAGGTCCTATTTAATAAAGAATCTAGAGGTCTGAATGGATTATGTAGAAAAGGTACCTGAAACCACTGCAAAATATGTAAAAATATATGTCTATTGATCTGCAAAGTGGAACCTGAGTCCATAGTGGGCTCCCTGAAAGAAGGTTGAGAACCGCTGTTGTAGACATCATGTCATATCAAGTTTCAAATATTCAAATACATTTTGTTTTATGCAAATCAAGTTAAAAGTTTGAATATAAAAGTTATAAACAGGATTATCTAACTATATTAAGTGAGAATTTGTTTTCTGCTAACTACAATGTAAATATGTCAACACTACACACTGTCTGAAATTCAGGCATTTCTCCTGGTATCCTGGAAGAGTAGGTAAGTCTCCCGCAATGGCCTTGAGGCCGTGATTAAATGCAAAACATGGCCTCAAATCCCACCTCCCTGTCTACAACACTATTATTCCTAGTGTTACTAGGGACAGGGTGGGACTTGAGGCCATGGTTTGCATTTAATCACGGCCTCAAGGCCATTGCGGGAGATTTATCCATTTGCATAAATTGTATCATCAAGCTCCCGTCCCCATAATGGCATCTATTTCTTCCCTCTGAGATCTCCTGATGTGAAAAAATTCAAAGTCAACAACCCCCCCACCATCACACCACTATCCTCATATTACATATTAAACCATATTACCACACCATTATAGCCAAATTGCAATATTTCATCCATCACAATCAGTGAGTGAAAAACTAAATATATCAGTATGAATACAAATATAACTAGACCATAAAGAATCATTAGTAATGCGTTTGTTAGTATAACTTGTAAATCATTATTCCTCATTATTTTTTTTTAACCATTACATTTTTATTACATTTTTTCTCCCAGAATAAAGGGGGGTACAGAAAAGAAAAAAAGGGGGGGATTCACACAGTACAAATAACATATTACAATGCACAATGTAACTATATGCAAATACAATGGTAGGTGATGAGGTCCCATCTTAACAATAGGACCACTTTTATGAGTTGGATACATTTACACATAGGCTACAAATGCACTTTATAATCAATAGTAGTAACATTAATAGGAACCAGGGGAACGAGGGAGGGGGTGTCCCACTAATAATTAGAAAACGCAACGTCCTCAAGAGTTTAGAGAAACTGCCTTGTCCCGTTATTTGAACCTACACTTTCGCTTTCAGAGGCTTCACTCCGGATAGATACCTGGTCAGAGTTAGTTCCCTGATTGGTAGCAATAAACTCAGCCAATTTAAACCATAGCATTGCCGTGGATGAAGGGTTAGAGTATGGGACATCCAAGTTTCTATAGAGTGACAAAAAGATACCTTTGTTATGACTTTAGAAATGGAGGGGATAGTTTGAGATTTCCAATATTGCCCTATTTGGGTTTTAGCTGAGACTAGAATATGACCTAAGATATATGTGCAATCTAAAGTGGCCTCTGGGGTATAGAGGTGGAAAAGAGCTATTCGTGGTGTTAGAGAGAAATTTATTTTGCAAACCTCTGAAATTAAAGATGTGATCTCCTTCCAGAATGGCTGTATAGCAGGACACTCCCAAAATATATGGAAGATGCCTACTATATTGCCACATTGTCTCCAGCAGAGCTTGGACTGATCGGGCCAAATTTTGTGGAGACGTTCTGGTGTGAAATACAACCTGTGCACTAACTTAAGTTGCCTTTCTGAATGATACATACATTTGGATACTTTAAAAGTAAGTGCAAAACTATGTTCCCATTTGGCCGGGGAAAAAGTCATTTTACAGTCTTGCTCCCAAGCCAGTTGTGTCTTTAACTTGGGGAAGGAAGTGCTTAAAACTAAAATGTTGTACCAAAAGGATATATTTTTCTTACTTAGGGGCCCAGTAAGTTTTGAGAGAAAAGGCTCAGGAGGGATTCCAGTATGTCCACCTCTACGAGTAATTGAATCCCACCAATGGGTAATTTGTAAATACCTGTAATGCTAATGTCTTAGGGAGATTAAATTTGTTTTGTATGCAGGAGAATGGAAGGAGACCATAAGATTGGGTAATATGGTCAAGTGTCGCAATTCCATGCTGATCCCATATCTTAAAACTAGAGCGAGGAACCATCGCCGACAGAGCATTCAGGGAAAGTCTAGAGGAGGGGAGGGAAAATAGCCTGTTTGCTACCACACAATTGTCCCAAACCTGAGGGTCTCAGTGGGTGAGGGGTCCAAAGAAGGTCAGCTAACAGGAAATAAAGATTAGTACTACGTTCAGGGGCGGATTGGGAAATGAAAGTGGCCCTGGAAAAAAAATCTTAAAGTGGCCTCGGGGCGGGACCAAATCAACTGTAGGCAGGGCCAACACAAAGTGGGCGGGATTACCAATTATTGATACCTGCAAAAAATATAGTGAAGTATCGACTCACCGTTTTGCAGTCATCTGTCTTGGGATGACTTGCTAGTAGTTCTTGACGTGTTGAAAGCTGTTCGGAAAATGTTGATTGAAAATCTTCTACTGTTGATTGAAGATGCTGCTCCTCTTGATATTAGATGCTGTTCGGCCTCTACTGGTTCTTGACATGACGTCCTCCTGCTTCCTGTTCTGGGGTGCCGCTGCTAATGACCATTCGGTCACTAGAGTTCCCCCTATTATAGTGTATTAGACATCATAGACACTAGAGGCTGCATCACTTGCTCCTTCGCCACCGAATGCCAAAAATCCGTGAGATCCGACACAGGATTTAAAAGTTTGGCCTTGGTGACTTCTGAGGCGCGCACGGAGATCTGATCTCCGACAGAAGTCTCTTTGTGATTGACGAACAAATCTGTCCACAAATAAAACAAATTTTTCACACACTGAGGTTGGGCAGAGCACCACCACAGTATAGCAGTGCCCCTACACAGCCCCATACAGTACACAGCCCCTTGTCACACAGCACTGCAGACAAACCCCCAGTAACCTCATCGTATGTCTCCAGCCCCTTAGTATCCCCCATTATATGTCTCCAGCAACCCAGTATCCCCATCATGTTCTCCAGACCCCCAGAATCCCCCATCATGTCTCCTGTCATCCCAGTATTCCCATCATGTGTCCAGCTCCCCTCAGTATTTATTTTATGTGTCCAGCTCCCCCCCCCAGTATTCCCATCATCTGTCCAGCTCCCCCAATATTCAAATCATGTGTCCGGCTGTCCCCAATATTACCATCATGTGTCCAGCTCTCCCCCCAACAAAACCCCTTCGTGTCCAGCCCCCTCCTGCCAGCACAACTCCAACATGTGTCTAGCTCCCCCCCCCCAGCAAAATCCCATCATGTGTCCAGCCCCGCCTTCCCCCAGCAAAACCCCATCATATATCCAGCTCCGCCCCCCAGAAAAACCCCATCATGTGTCCAGCTCCCCCCCCCCAGTAAAACCCCATCATGTGTTCAGCTCCCCCCCAGAAAACCCCATATGTCCAGCTCCCCCCCCCAACCCCATCATATGGCCAGCACCCCCACACAGAAATCTTTAAAAAAAAAATTACCTTTTTTTTTTTTTGCAATTCTTTGCAAGCCTGGCACCACTGGCCACCACACTTGCATTCTGGTAGCGAAGGCCCCACGCGGGGCCGCAGAAGCAAGTACAGGGCGGCCAGGTTCATCATCCTGGCGGCCCTGTACTGGCCTCCGCGGCCCCGCGCGGGGCCTTCACTGCCGGGCACTGTGTATTCACATACACAGTGCCCGGACTGCTGCGTTCTGTGTCCAGGCACTGTGTATGTGTTGCCATAGCAACACATACACAGTGCCTGGCCTTCACCTGGCCTACGAGATTCTCTCCAATGAGGAGAAGAGAACAAACTATGCCATGTGGAAACAGAAAAATATTGAAGCATATTTGCGAATATTCGCATATTAATCGCTATATAGTTAGAGACAAAGTGGCTGACCGCGGCCCCTTGGAAGCTCTAAAATCCATCCCCGGGGGTCAGGCAAGCTTGCACACATGTTAAGTAAAGGCTTTGCAGTGGCCGGGTCAGCCAGTACAGGGCCGCTGGAATGATGAACCCGGCGGCCCTATGCTGGCTACCGCGGCCACTGCAGGGCCTTTACTTAACATGTGTGCAAGCTTGCCTGGCCCCCGGGGATGGATTTTAGAGCTTCCAAGGGGCCGCGGTCAGCCACAATTTCCCGGTAAGGCCTATGACCAATCCCCTGCTGACTACGTTCCAGATTCACCCAGACCTTTACGCCAGGGGAAAGTGTCCAGTCTCTAATCTGTGCTAGCATGCTTTGTTGTTGGTATCCTAACAGATCGGGCAGGAGAACTCTCCCAGCTATACGGGGTAAGTATAATCTAGTCCTAGCAATCCTTGGGGGGCGTTTACGCCAGACATAGGATGTCATTACAGTGCGCAGCTTGTTGAGATGGTTAGCGGGAGGAGAGTAAGGGATTGTTCTAAAAAAGTATAGAATTTTAGGCAACACCATCATTTTAAAGGCAGCTATGCGTCCCAGCCAGGATACTTCGTATTGCATCCACCCCTTAGTTAAGTGGGAAATTTGCTTAGTTAGTGGGGTGTAGTTACAATCAAATATCTTTGATATATGGGATGGGATCAAAATCCCCAGGTAAGAAAGCATGTCCGTTTTCCACACATACTGTGAGCCGCTTGAGCAATGTAGGAGGGATATTGATAGGGAGGGCTTCCGTTTTGGCAGCGTTCAACTTGTAGTAGGAGGCCTGGGAAAACCCCGGGAGTCCCTTATTATTCAAGAGCTCTACAACATCAAGCACCCGCCGAGTGGCGTCCGATGCCTGTCTATCCAAAATAAACCCCACTTGGTCGGGATGGACCAAGAAGGGCAGAAGGGGTCCAATTCTGTTGGCTAGCAATTTGGCATACATTTTTAAATCAACATTCAGGAGTGCAATTGGCCTGAAATTTTGGGGGGCTATGGGGTCCTTCCACAGCTTTGGGATAGCCCCGATCCGCGCAGACAACATTTCCGCTGGGAACAAACCACCATCTAGAACATTATTAAACATTGAAGTCAGCAGGGTAGCTAATTGATGCACAAATACTTGATAAAAAAAAGAAATAAACCCATGCGGGCTGGGGGACTTTCCCTTAGGAAGTGCTTTTATTACAGCTGTTACCTCTGCTACTAACCATGGTGCATTTAGACTCGTCAAGCCCTCCACATCTAAACAAGGCAATTCAATTTTGGCAAGAAAATTTCCAATAGTGCCTCGCGAGGGCTGGAAAAGATCCTGGTCATTCTGTAAGTTACAGAGGCTAGAATAATAATCTGCAAAAGCATTCGCTATACTGAGCAGATTGAGTATTTTTTCACCTATAGGAGATATCAAATGATTAATGCGAGTAGAAGCCTGACGAGCCCTAAACTTACGGGCCAGCAATTTCCCCGACCTATTAGCTGAAGAATAGAATTTTCCCTGAACTTTTTTAATAGCAATTTGAGTGTGCATGACCAGCTTTTTTCGAAGTTCCTTATGAGTGGCCTCTAGCTCTAGTGCAACCTGAGGTGAGGGGGAGTTTTTGTGGCTTGCTTCCAATTGGGACAATTTCAATAGTAATAGCGTAATGACATGAGAATTCTGGCGCTGAATCCTAGACCCTATCTTGATGGACAACCCCCTTAGCACAGCTTTTAGAGCACAACGATGGGTAAATACATTCGTTTGGTCCAGTGAGCTATGGTGAAGATACTCTGATAAAGCGTCAGTTAGCAAATAGTCAGGGAGTCTCCGAGGAGGGGGGAGTAATTTCTGGGTATCCCACTTCCAAATCACTGGAGCGTGGTCCCACCACACTCTCAGGAGTATATCAATAGAGGTTGAATGCTGAAGGTACCATTTGTCTGTAAGAATCAAATCAATCAGGGAGTATGTTTTATGGGGGGCCGAGTAAAAGGTATAATCCCTTTCCCCAGGGTGAGGAACTCTCCATAAATCAAAAAGGTCAAATTCCCTAAGTAGCCTTATAAACCTCGCCGATTGAGACTAAGTTGTAATTTCCTAACAAAATAAGGTGACCTTTGTGGAGGGTATAAACTTGCTCAAAAAGGACACGCAGGAACAGCAGTTGATGGGAATTATAAGCGTATAGTGAGACTAGAGTGATCCAGCAGGAATCCAATTTACCGATAACAATAATATATCTCCCGTTTTTATCTGATATACTTGATACTAATTCAAACTGGATCCGCGAGTGGATTAGAATAGCCACCCCATTTTTCTTAAACAGGCCATTGGAAGTAAAGCAGGTAGGATAACTGCGATTTCTAAACTGCGGAGGGGACCTAGAATGAAAATGCGTTTCCTGTAGGGTTACTATGTCGGCTTTAAGGAAGTGGAAAGAAGTCAAGGCCAGTCTCTGCTTCATAGGGAAGTTCAGCCCCTTTACATTCAGTGTCAGTAGGTTAACCATAGCTACCTAATTGGACCATGTTTAACCAGTGATTTGTATGAATCTGCGATAGGAGTAGGTCATAAACCATCTCTGAAGAAAATGAGAACAGAGTTATGAGTGTGGTAATACCCGGGGGGAAAAAAAAACCTAGGCGAAAGGAGAACAAGGAAAAGGGGAGAGGGGGGGGGGTTAAAACCAAACATGCCCAGTATATCGGGCCAGAACGAGAGCCATATAGGACCGTGTGGCAACACTAACATTGTGGGGGCGAGATAAATATTTCTGGGGTTATACGAATACAAGACAAATAACCGCTATGTCTAGCTAACGATATCTAGTAATAAACATACAGAATGACAAAGTGTTTTAATATATAAACAGTACGACCCAATCTCAGTGTTCGAGCTTTATATTCCACCTTCCATTGAGGACCTAAGGTCCCCAGCTCTCTCAGGACAATTAAATACTCAAAAACAGTCATAGGCCAACCAACATATCAGTCACTCACGAACTACGACTGCGAAGGTCCAGTCCAGCTGTAGTGGAGCGGGGTACAGCGCCTTTGAGACTTGGACCGGAATGTTCAAGGCAGACAGAAGGGAAAGCCCCTCCTCCAGCGTAGAGACAACGTGCAGACTATTGGAGTGGCGTATCAGTAACTTCACCGGGAATCCCCAACAATACAAGATACCCTGGGTTCGCAGAGCCGTAGTAATAGGGCGCAGATCTCTTCTTCTACTAAGCGTTGCTGCCGACAGGTCAGGGAATAATTGCAGGCCCTGCAGAAACTCTGAATCTTCAGTGTCTCGGGCGGCTCGGAGAATGTTCTCTTTGGTGTGGAAGAAGTGTACCCGCATAAGGACGTCTCGCGGCTGGGATGGAGGAACCCATTCCGACTTTGGTAAACGATTAATTGGATCCAACGGTAGTTCTGCCTCCGGAGCATCTGGAAGTAGTTTTTTGAAGAGATCTTTTACAAATACCAAAAGGTCTTGGGGTGGGACCGATTCCGAAATTCCTATGGCCTTGATGTTATTTCTCCAGGCTCAGTCTTCCAGATCCATAACTATAAGTTTGAAAAAGTCCACCTCTTTTTGCAATGTCTCTTGTGAATCAATCAGGCCATTGTGAGACTGGACCACTTCTCCTAAATTGGTCTCAAGATGGTCTGTGCGCTCCCCCAAGTCCGCTATATCCGCTCTGATTTCCCCAAGTGTTGTCTTGATGTCAGAATTGATGTCCGCTCGTAATGACAGCAAGAGCTGGTGCATTGTTTTCACTGTCAGAGGGGAGTCAGATTCTGTATCCACCTCTATAGCTACTTCCGGTAGAGTGGTTTTTGGTGGCAGAGGTGAGGGAGAGATAGTAGAGCCCTCGGCAGCGGCTGATTGTTGAGAGAGTTGTGGCTTGGGTGAGCAGGACGGAAACTTGACAGGAGGTTGAAGAGGCGAGGGTTTTGGCTTTCTTTGAGGCATCGCTTTAAGTGAAAATAATGGTTCTACACAGAGGCAAAAAGATAGTGGTCCCATAACGTGAGTGACAGTTGCCAACACTTTATCAAGAGAGCAGCTTGAGTTAGCCAGGCATAGATGACAGTTGAGGCCCCAGAGATATGAATGAGAGCTTTATATTATAACTTTAATAAGCACAGGGTACTGCTGATAGAGGAGCTCAGAAATGCAGGTGTTGAGCAGGTGTGGAGTATAGGCAAGGATACTGCCAAAGCCGGCTGGTATTCTGTAGTTGGTGATGTATAAAGCAGGGCAGGCTTTAGCAGCAAAGCTTCCAAGAGTTACTAAGCAGGGAGAGTCTTAGATGAGATAAAACCATGAGCCTGGTGCTGGCATCCACAGGTTAAGGGGGTATGTGAAGCTGGGTCCTCCCCTGTAAAGCACACAGCAGGGCCTGGAGTGACCAATAGTGGTTGTTCCTTATGATATAGCAGCTCCCAGAAGCAGATGGCGCTCCCCCAGAGCCCGGAGCAGGAAGGATGGTCGCCATATTCTGAACTGCCAGGGGTATCCCCTCTGGAGTGCACTTGCCTGTGTCCCGGGGGCTGCGATGCAGGAGATGGAAGCAAAGTTCCCCTCCTGTGTTGCTGTATCTTCATAGTCGGCAGAAGCAGAGTGTGCATTAAAGATGGCCCCCGTACAGCGTCAGCCCCAGCACTCACATGCGGCGCCACAACCAGTGACCGGATGACCGCCGCAGCTACAGGAGAAGCGACCGGAGCCTCCACAGGGAGCCACGGGACTAGGCCTCACCCTCCAAGAGGTGTACAGACGTCGCTCCTAGCCTGCAAAATAGCGAGCCTGTGTAGTAGCAGATGTGTGAGGGCAGACTTTGGGGAGGTTAGGATCAGGTGGATAGGGCAGAAAAAGGGGTTTTTAACGTCGCTGATGGCCAGAGATCTTCAGCAGCACGTCATGTCTTAGGCACGGTCAGGACATTCCTCATTATTTTTACATTGACATAGTTTCATGTAATTAAAGTAAAAATTCCCCTCTCTCTACCTATGCCATTTCCTATTGTTTGTCTCTTGCAATCTCTTCTTCAGTCACCCCCTTGTATATCTTCTTTAGTCATCCTTTCTGCCCTCCCTTGTGTATCTCCAGTCATCCCTTCTTCTCCTTTTAGGTCTCTTCTCCAGTCATTCCTTCTCTAACCTTGCAAATCTCCAGCAATCATCCCCCTTATATGTCTCAAGTGATCCCTTCATGGATTTAAAAACGCTGGTTCAGATCCAGATTTCTGCAAGTGGGCATTTTCCAAGAAAATGGATTGCAAAAAATCAGATTTTTGGATTTTTGCATGCATATCTGTGGCACATGACTCCGATTGTTACCGCACTTCACTCAATCAAGACATCCAACTGTCTAAATTACAGTTTCAGTAGCTTCTGACAGAGGGGTTGTGCTTGCACTTGGGGGGCTTAGTATTATAATGTACAGCCTACTGATTCACACTGAGTGCAAAGGAGTCAGACAACTTAAGGTATTACCCTTGGATCGGAAGGCAGTGTGAGGGGAGTGTTTAATGAAATGCACACATGGAACAAGCTAATCTCTTCGTTGTTTGTTGACTCTCAGAACCCACTATCTCCTTACAAAAAACATGGAAAGGCCATCTAATGGATGTGGACCGCACCTGATGACAGCTTCAAAGAGTGAGACAGAGTTTCTAATGCGTCACCCCCTTTGATGAATGGAAAAATATGTAGCTTAAACCATGAAACTGTGTAGTGTTCCATGAGTTATAGGGTGCAATAAATGGCTGCACTGCTTTAAAGAACTGCTAGCCAGGAGTGTAGCCATGACACAGACACAGTGCCCAGCTAGCTGGCTCATCGCATTATTTACAGCATTATTCCAGGGGGAACAAGGGAATGGCTAGAGACATACAAGAGGGAGAAGGGAAGGCTGGTAACATACAAAGGCAGAGAAGCAAAGGCTGCAGACATACACTGGGAAAGAAGGGGAAGAGAATAGCTGGAGACATACAAGAGGAAAAGGATAATGGCTGGGAACATACAAGGGGAATGATGGCAATGGCTTTAGACATACAAAGGGGAAGAAAGGAAGGCATACAAGAGGGAACAAGAGAATGATTGGAGACATACAAGGAGGGAAAAGGGAAAACAGTAGAAATACAAGGGGGAAGAAGGGTGTGGATGAAGACATATAAGGGGACAAAGGGAACAGCTGAAGACATACAAGGGGTAAGAAAAGAATTATGGAAACAAAGAAGGAGGGTTGATTTCTAGAAACATACAAGTGGATAGCAGGGATGGCTAGAAAAGGGGGAAAAAGGGAATTGGAGAAGGTATGAATAGAGACATCCAAGGGATAAAGATAGCTAGAGACATACAAGAAGGGAGAAAGGTTGGCTACAGGCATACAGGGAGAGAGAAGACATTGCTAGAGACATAACAGGGGGAGAAATTTGGATGACTGGAGCCAGGACACATACAAGAGGGCAATTTTTCCACTTTAAACTATGTAACTGTAAATATATTTAGACTATGTTTATGATATTGTAGATTAAAGGTGTAATTTAATTTTAAGGCATAATTTTAATTGTGCTTATTTATGTCACTACTATTGCCATTATATTGAGTAATAAACAGGAATTATGATTTGAATAACAGTAAAAAAAAACAACTAATTCTAAGGTCTTGTATAAAAGGGTCTTGTCAATCCTGTATCGGGTGACACCAACCCTAGAGACACCACTGCAATGGCGAAATCAAAGAAGAGAATGATATAAACATGAAGCTTTTTTCTTGTATTATTGCTTTTTCTCTCCCGTGGACTGGATCTAGATTTAATAGGGACATGCGAGCGGACCTCTGCCTGCATAGGTCCACTATAGGATCACCTTGCGATCGTAATTTGCATAAATGCGAGGAGAGGCAACTGCCCGATTAAATATGGGATTGGTGCTTAAATGAGGAATGTACATAAGGGCTTAGTCAAGCACTTACTGTATGATTTAAATACCTCCCTCCTCTCACAATGTGTACACACTTTAAGCATGCTGCCCGGTTCCAACCCCACTTTCAGCATGGAAATCTGGATCTTGAGGATCCAGATCAGTACTGGCAGACCGTACTGTGCGTATGCACATGTGAATATTGGGCCTGTTTTCCGCACGCTGCTTGCAAAGACTGGCCCCAGTACTAAATCTGTATCCAGTCCCTTGTTAGTAAACCCCTATTTTATTTAATCACCAAGGAGATAAGAAAAAAACAACCCTTACAAATATCCACAAACAAGCAATTCAATGTAGGAAATTTTCTAATCATTTTGTTAGTAACAGACTGGAAATGTAAAATTCCCCAATTAAAAAGCATTAAATATTGCTTCTGTTAAAAAAAAAATTATGTGGTGTAAATTAATTAACACTTGGTCAGTAGAGAATTTGTTCTATTGGTTGATATTTATATTGTATGAGGAAGCAGTATTGCAGCTTCGTCTTGTGTTAATAAATGGAAATATGCTGAGAGAGAAACTTCTCTGTCGTGCATTACTTACATCTATATGTTTTATTGAACAGCTACCGAAAAGTATGGTGAAACAAATTCAGCTTATAAATAAGATATTTTTCATTAAATTATTTTCAGCTTATGTGGATGACAGTGTCTAATTAAGGAGATAATCAACTAAATAACGTTAATGGAAGGCTTCCTTTAAAAATATGAGTGTAGTTAAACAAAAGGAATACTATACATTAGAAAATTTTAGTCTTATCCGTGTTTGAAGTGGCCGCCTTTCGTTTAAATAATTTTTCTTTAAATTCCTTGGGCAACTTTAACCTTTTGCTTCAGGACCATAATATGGTTTTCACAGAAATACAGTATGGTATCAAAGCATTGTCAATATACATTGTTGTAAACTTAAGTGAATATAAGTAATGTTGTTAGACATAAGTGCAGGTAAAATGGGCCTATATTGGATTATAGCAGTGGTTGAAGAGGATCAATATTTGGTGGTAGGCTACATAGCTAATGTATAATAATAAAGATACAAGATGGATGGATTCCATCCATCCAACCTTTGTCATTATAGTATTATAGAAAGTATTAGTATAATTAGTAAGAACAACTTTATACATTGATCACAAGTAATTATAGGCTTTGCGAATTCTCCAAATGGCTATACACTTTTACAATTACCTGACATCCAGATAAATGGTGCCAATAAATCGTTTGTTCTAACTGACAACCCTATTTTTTTTACTACCATCTATCAGACAAAGAAAAACTGATTTGAGAAGATTTACTTGCGGGACTTAATGATAAGCGGACATTCTGAATGTCGTCGGCTGTTGACTTTAGAAGATGGAGAGATTAAAGGAATGTCAACAAGGCTACACATAATTTAGTATTACTAAAAATAATTCACATTTGTCTTTTTAAACAAATGTTACTGTCTGTGTGCATGGAATAAATGTTATGGGTACCCAGGCCCCACACCATGGCACGGAGTCGAACTGGGGCCTGATATTCACCAGAGCTTCTGATGGTGATGTTAGTCTTGGCTGCAGGACACCCTGCAGGTCACTGCCTTCGGCGTTGTTCCCTGAAAGACCTGGCAAGCCGCTATGAGAAACAGAAACAAACTCTTACAGTTCACAGACAGGAAGGTCGAGGACCTCAGGTAAGTAAGGAGGATACCCAAGTACCAAGATCGGGACCCACAGGGGGTTAACTGACTCCCTCTCACACTCTGCAAACCCAGGGTGGAGACAGAACTGAGCGATAGAACACAGCCCCCCACTCTGATAGATGGAATACACAGAAGGTACTGGGGATGAATAGAATGGAACTGCAATAAGGTCCAGCAACAGAGCCACTCACTCTGATAGATGATACACAGACTGGTGTTGGATATAGCCCCCAAATGAGACTCAGAAACACAGCCACTAACTCTGATAGATAACACACAGAATGTCACTGGACTCAGATGGAAAGACTCGGAAACAAACAGTAAGGGCTTGCAGCGCATACCAGAGCGAGACGCCACCAGCACAACAACAACAACAACAGATGAGAACCCAGACACCACGAGGACCAAGAGGTACGGCAGGTGGGAAGGCAGTATATCGGATGGAGGACGAAGACAACAAAAAAAAAGGTATGGAAACAGGAAACCAGACACTATCACCGGCACACGCAAGCAGCTATTTAAAGTTTCCGCCACCAATCAGTACCCCCTTCCCCTTGACGACGGGTCAAAGGGAATTTTGAATTTAACAATTTCTTTATTTTTTCAGTGTGTACATCTCCAGCAGGAACTTTTTTCAGGGCCATAGCCCTTTCCAATGAATGAGGTAGTGAAGTTGGCCCTGAACCCACTTTGGGCCGTATCCAGACCTACGCTGGCTGGCGTTAAGACGCCAGCCAGCAGCGTAAGATCGGCTTAAAAGCCGATCTGCGCATGCGCCGGACAGATGTATCGTGGATCGGGCGTCCGTAGCAGCAGCGTAGTAAAGCTGGAAGGGGCGTTCCCCTCCGTTACTACGCTGCAGTTAGTGCAGGTAGGCGGGGGGAGGGAAGGTAATGAGGCTGGGAGGGTGGCGTCAGAGTAGTATCGCTGGTGTCCCAGCGTATTAACACTGACTTACGCTGGCTGAAGTTAGGGTAGCCTTCAGCCGGAATAAGCGAGTGTTAATACACAAGGGGGAGTGTTGGGGGAGTGAAGCGATGGCACGCTGAGCGTTAGCACGCTCAGTGTACCATCGTAGCTCTGGATCAGGCCCTTACAGTCCAAAATATCTTCCACAACATATTGTAAGCAACCCAAGTCTTTACGAGCAAGGGGAGTGCCTAGAAAATACGATAGTGTAAATACACGATGAAACGTAACAAGCCCGTAGGTCTGGATCTACCCTTCTGTCTGTCCATTACTCTGGGGATGATAGCTTAAAGAGTAGCTGATTAAAATGTTGAGTCCTCTGCAAAACAATTTCCAGAATTTTAATATAAATTGAGGGCCCTGATCTGAGACAATGGGGTAGATCCAGAACTCCGCTTGCAATACGTTTACTCGTGTATTTACGCGTGTGTACCTTCTATACACTCCCCTTGGCACACCCCTTGAATGTACGTATTTTGTCCGAGATCCGCTTTCCAAA
>WWET01000786.1:395917-411196 GCA_011038615.1 Limnodynastes dumerilii | reverse complement strand
GAATGCTAGCACACAGCTATGCAGGTTGGAACCCTTGCATACAGAAGGACAACAGGTACCAGGAGGCAGCAGATGCAAGACAAGTTGGAGATTAAATATTGCACACCGCTAACAGGGGAGCAGAGTCCGATGAGCTGAAACACACAAACACACTGGCAGATGGACACTGTGGTAAATAATAAACACCGGAGATAGATTCATGAGGTAGAGACACAAGGAGAGATGGAAAACCGCAAGTGTACACTATCACAAATAGTGGCAAGTGCCGCACTTACCCCGTCCGTCGGCTGCTGGCTCCTCGGGGCTCCAGCGCTGTCTTCTCCCGGAGTCTGCCACTATCTCAGTGAGAGATTCCGCTACTCACCCTGGTGCTGCAGGCATCTGGTCCCGGCATCCTCCTCGTGGCTTCTGGGCGGCAAGTGCGGCGCTGCTCCGGTCCGTGGGCGCCGCCATCTTGGAATAATCACCTGCGCAGGGTGCACTATTTAAAGCCTGCAGACCCGCTGTTCAGTGCCAGAACAACTAGGTCATCTAGGTGCCTGGTACTACTCTTTGCGCTCTGAACCTGATCCTGGTTAATAGCCTGATCCAGTCCTGCCTGCGTCTTGCCTGATCCAGTCCTGCCTGAGTCTTGCCTGATCCAGTCCTGCTCCAAGCACTCCAGTCCTGGACCAGCAATCCAGTCCTGCTCCAAGCAATCCAGTCCTGCTCCAAGCAGTCCAGTCCTGCTCCAAGCAGTCCAGTCTTGCTCCAAGCAGTCCATCCCTGGTCCAGCAATCCAGTCCTGCTCCAAGCAGTCCAGCCCTTGTCCAGCAATCCAGTCCTGCTCCAAGCAATCCAGTCCTGCTTAAAGCAGTCCAGTCCTGGTCCAGCAATCCAGTCCTGCTCCAAGCAGTCCAGTCCTGGTCCAGCAATCCAGTCCTGCTCCAAGCAGTCCAGTCCTGCTCCAGCAATCCAGTCCTGGTCCAGTCATCCACTCCTGGTCCAGTCAATCCAGTCCTGGTCCATTCAACCAGCCCTAGTCCAGTCCATCCAGTCCTGATCCAGTCTCCAGTGCCATCCCGCTCTAGTTACAATACCAACAACGCGGATTCATCTTGTTCATCACCATCTTCAATTTTACAATACCCACAACCCGGATTCATCTTGCTCATCTCAACATCCAAACTCCACAGCTTCTTCAACCCGGATTCTCCTAGTTCCTGTCATCCACCATTGAGACTGCAGCTGCAAGCTCACTTTAGCCAGACAACAGGGCAGACAACAGAGACAGAGAGGGCAAGGGTAACACCAGGAATAACAGAGGGACAGAAAGCATGACACAATCCAAGGCAGGAGCACAAGGAGAACACGATCAGAACGCAGGCAAACACAGGAACACCAGACAATATAACCGACAGTAAGGCTTCCTGGGCTTAGTCTATATAAAGTCCACTCCTCCAATCAGCTGCAGAGATCAGAGATTAGCTAACTATCAGCTGAGGGAAGCTAGGCACATATCAATTGATTATCCAGCAGCTGAGGGAAACTGGGCATTTAGAACCAAGGCAGGGGAACTTCACACGCTGCTTTGTTTACCTCAGCAGCGGGTAACACTATAGCTGGTCCTACACTGCCTAAAGAAGAAGTGTATATAAGGTTGAACAAGAGCTGAACAGGAGCGGCAGTCCTGTGCACCTGGAGCGCCGTGATTCACCACCCGACACGCATTCTGGCTGTGTTCTTATTTATGGGAAATGGTCATGCCACGATTGGATGAAGCGCAATCGTGAGATCGTTAATTATTAGGGTCAAGTTCCTGTACATTAGATTAGGATTATGTCTTCCTTCTTTTGGAACTTTAACAATCTTCTCACAGTATGTATTCTATGGTCTGCAGTTTTATTTCTATAATACATGTACAATGGCTGTAAATGTTTTGTATTGCTTTGCACATCAATAGCTTGCAACTTTATATCTTTGAATAATTTGTTGCAAATTCTTTATTTTATTCCCTGCGAAGAATTGAGGAGTGTTGAGACTTTTCTTTGTAATATATATTAGATGGATTGAGCTGAACTTTTATTCGAACATATTTTGTGAGAAAACACATTTCTAATCAAGTTTATAATAAACTTTATAATGTTTTCATTGACATTCATGAGCATTTCTTCCTAAGGTATATATAAATGTCATTCCTAAGTGCACTGAATATTGTGGTTTGGCTACCTGGGCATGTTTGTATTAATTTCTGCTGTCGTTGTATGTATTAATTACCATATAGGTGCACCAGTGATATTGTCTAGCTTGTGTGGCTTCTCTGAGTATACTAATGCTATAATTATAAAAGTATAAGATTCCATTCATATCAAAATTTCCACTTTAACCACTGTCATTATAGTATTATAGAAAGTATAAGTATTATGCTGTACTTGGTAAATTCCAATGTTTTGCACATATACTTCATTGTTTTTGTGTAATCTTAAGTCAAGGGTTGGCACATAGCACACTGTTGTGCAGTTTAGATAAAACCAGAGGTAAGGAAGGGCTGTCTTATCTAGGGATTTTGTTGATTTAAAAGGGTTGTAAATGTGTTACCTATTGGTCTAACACTGTAATAAATGATATACAGATCCTAAAATATCTATAATAAAAAAGAGCAATATTGGAGAGGAGTAAACCTTACTTCCAGCATTCACATTCTCAGGTGGACCTGAAATCATACAAAGCTGTTGGGACTGCACCAGCACCCCAGAGCAGAACACTGCTCACATGGGGTAATTTCTATGCATAAATAGCATGATTCATTCCTATTTTATCTAAGTGTATCATTTGCATGTGCCTTTATAAGTAACTGATGATAAGGTACTGGTAGCTCATATAAGTAATGGGAGAATCAGCTATAAAATTCCTTACTGGCCATGACTGCTGATTTATGTTCATTGGTATTTTCATTACTCTGCAAAACACAGCAAAGCATATTAGATGATACTTTTAAAGTTAATACCTAATCAGATAAAACCATAAAAATAAGCAATCTGCTGGAGATGGAGCAATGTTGTATTTTAGGTATTCACAGCCAATTGTGTGAAATATAGCTGCGAATACCTAGTTGAAAAATTTTTTTTTTTAAATAAATAATAAAAAAATTCCTTCCCCCTTAGACACAAAAAAAACTTATATTACTCCCTGCACTACAATCCACAGCAAGCCCAGGCTGACAATAATAGTTTGGTCATGCTGCTGCTTGTAGTACTCCAAATGCCAGCATGCCCATGGCTGAAAGGGCATGCAGGCACATAGGGAACCATAAGAGTCAGCATGCCCTAACACAAGAATTAAATTAAATAAGTAAAGTTAAAATAAAAATGTAAAAAAAAAAACTTTTATACCTACCAAATTGATCTTCTGTTGCTCCAGTCTTCAAAGCTTTTAATCCACAACCACCCTTGCCAAAAATTAAAAAAAACCCTGTACAGGCTCTGTATACGCTGTCCTAGGTTATATTGCACAATTCTGAACTCAATATTGTGGTGATTTCTACAACATCACCATGATCTTATGCAATTGAATAGGGATGCATGGTTGGGGCACAATGTTAGTATAATCTATTGCAATCGATGGCATGATGTAACCATTGAATCCATTCTATATGCAAATTATCTAAAATCGTGCCTAAACCATACATCTTGCTCAGTTGAATTGAGGCTTTAAAATAAAAAAACAAAACACATCTCTAACAGGCCATGGGTCAGATTGACTAAAATTGAAGGACATCGCTGTAGTTTGCTGGCGATTTTTTTTTCCATAAATCACCATATTTACTATGGGTTGTAGACTTAAAAACTACAGCGATGTCCATCAAGAGAATTTATGTTAAAGTCTGGCGAGTTTGTACTAAACTCGCTGCAGTTTATGAGAACCTATGTAGATCATGGCCCTAAAAAAAAAATGCTAATCAATAGAAAGGGTTAAATGCATAAACTGCATACAATTTACCCTTAGCATGCTGTCGCATATAGTATTATAAGGCACAGCACACCCATATATTGCAGGAGATGCTGTGCCTTTTAGTACCATAGCCAAGGGTTATTGGCATGCCATCACATATACAATTGCCCCCCAGTAAATATTAAATACGTACTATACCCCATACATATAATTAAACACAACATGCCCCCGATACATATAAATAAATAATTACTGCCTCGATATATATATAAATACAAAATTACTGCCCCGATACATATAAATAAATATTTACTGCCCTGACACATAACAATAAATCATGCCGTGATATATATTAATAAATAAATCATGCCCCATTTTAAGAAAGAAATCATGCCCCGAAATTGTACTTACAGTAAGGGAAGTTCTGCCGTGCGCATTCGCAGATGTTCCCTGACATTTTTACAACTTGAGTGAGGCGGGGGTCACTATTGTGAGAATGTTCAAAGTGGTGGGGACTACTATGATTTTTTAGTGATCTAATGGCACACCCTACATATCTAAATCCACAGGAGCACTGCAGAAGATAAACTACATATTCTGAGTTGCAATTAATAAAGTGCTTTATGTAGATAGTTTCCTCCTCTTTGTATCATTCTCATTCTGTTGGCAACATGCTTACAAGTGATACATGATGTCCTGCGATGTGATTGTTTTGTTCCAAAATAGAGTTCTTTTTCTTATATTTTGATTTAGCCATTAAGAGAGAAGTACGATCCATTTCCTCCACTTCCTTCAAAGCCGAGGCTAGTAGGTGAGGATATCCTCTCTCTAGAAAGCTTTTTGTTATGTTTTGAGCCTGTAGTTAAAAAGAATCAATAGCAATTTTGCAAGAGATGGATATATTGTCCCTTTGGAATATTTGTTTTCCAAGGGGCATAATGTTCACTTTGAAAATGTAGGTATGTATTTGTATAAAACCTGTTTCTCCACTGGAGGAGAGGGTAAAATCCAAGAAACTAACCATAGATGAATGATAAGTAAAAGTATAAGAAAGATTATAAGAATTAGAATTAAGAAAATCAAAAAAAGAAAGTGCAGAATTAAAGTCCCCATCACAAATTATAAACAGATTATCAATATAACAGCCATAGAAAACCAGGGACGTGTAAAACTTGCTATCCCAGATGAGTTCTTGTTCAAGCTGGCCTACATAGAGGTTTGCGTAGCTTGGCGCAAACCTGGTTCCCATGGCTGTACCTATCACCTTTTTATAAAAGAAACCAAAGACACCAGAAACCCCTGGTGTTGGTCAATCAAGGTCCCATCTCATGCCAATGCCTTCTTGATACACTCAATGGGCTGGATCCAGACCTTGTTAAGTGCATGAACTTAGTTACACCTGGGCTGAACCATGCTGAATTCAGGGGGAGCCAAGTTAATTGTATTTTTTGCATGCAGGGATATATCTTTAAATTGCTTACTGCACACAGATACTGACCAGCTTTACTGTCACACTGTTAGTTAGACTTGGGATAGGAAACCACCTCTCAACACTGACACTGTTTGCAACAGATGAAATATGACTCCCCTGAAATCAACATGGTTGGGATATATCTTTAAATTGCTTACTGCACACAGATACTGACCAGCTTTACTGTCACACTGTTAGTTAGACTTGGGATAGGAAACCACCTCTCAACACTGACACTGATGAAATATGACTCCCCTGAAATCAACATGGTTTAGCCCAGGTGTAACTAAGTTCATGCACTTAACAAGGTCTGGATCCAGCCCAATGCCCTGAGAATGAAGTATGTTGGTATAAAGGGCCTGGACACCCAGCGTCAAAAAGCCATAGGAGGTCTTCCACTTAATATCTCGAATTAGAGATAAAAGATGCAAGGAATCGTGAATATGGGAGTGGAGAGTCAACACTAGGAATTGTAAAAAGTGATCAACGTAAAAAGAGAAATTAGAAGTGAGCGAATTTATACCAGAAATGATAGGCCTACCCAAGGGTGTAGTAAGGGATTTGTGTTTTTTGGGTAGGTAATCAAAAAATAGGAGTGCCCAGGAAAGGAACAAGAAATTTCCATTCTTCCTTGGAAATGACCCCCTCCTCCAATGCTTTATCTAACAATTGTTTACACACAAGTGCATAGTTACAAGTTAGGTCTTGCATTAATATAAAATAAAATTGAGCATCTTATAGTTGTCGAAGTGCTTCTCCAATATAATAGAACAACCCCCCCTTATTAACCTCTTTAATCACAATAGAATTATCTTTACTCAGAGCTTCTAGTGCTTCTGTTTCTTCTTCTGTAAGATTGGAACATAAAAAAGGACCAGATTTTTTACACATGGTAGTAAATTCCTCTAAAGTTAATTTGTAAAATAAATCTATACATGAGTTCTTAAGATAACAAGGAAAAAACTCAGATTTGTTTTTAAATAAAGATCTATCTACTGGGCTAGTGTTAGGTTTGGAAATGGGTAATTTTTCTTATTTGTTTCTTGTAGTTTTTTTTTATTTCACTATTGGTAGATTCCGCTTTCATTAGTCAAAATTTTATCAAAAGTTCCATTAGACTAAAAGAGCATATATCCAGAGCGTTGCTCCATTATTAAACTAGCCTAAAGTTAAAAATCTGACACTAACACTAACTTTAGCCTAACCCTTTCCTTACCGCTTCCTAACACTAACCCTCCCTTCATCACAGACTAACCCTAACCCTCCTCTTGCCACAACCTAACTTTAACCCTCCTCTTATTGCAGCCTTACCTCTCACGATGGCCTAACCCTAACCCTTCCATAACAGCATTCATGTGTTGAATGCAGAAGTGTCCAGAAGTGAGATACAATTACCTTCTCTAAGACCATCCTGAGAGCAGAGGTCTCCAGGGGAAGTCCCTCTCAGTTTACTTGCTCAAATAATGGCTTGAGCGCATTGACCTCATGGATAATATTTATCCTAAGATAGGTTCTTCGATAACACAGCGTCTGCATTTAAGATGGGGACATCTTTATCCTTCTACCTCCACCAATATAGTTTTTGTCCTTCCTCCTATGAGGTAGTTTGACTTTTCTACATGCTCTTTAGTTTTTCACTCTTATTTCTATAATTTGCAAAAACAAATGTTAAAGATATTGTTCAATAGCTTGTGTCACAAAATCAAGGTATTCTGCCTTTTTCAAACCCTGCTCTCTGCCTGTCAAACCCTTTCACACTCGCCTGGAGTTCAGCTGCTTCAAACCAGCCATCACACGGTTAACACACAGCAGTCTAACTTCATTACTCCCCATCTGAGTTGGTCTGGTTCTGTCTCTCCCTACTATTGGACTCTGATTATTTAGAGCTGCTGCACTGGCCCAGCCCTTGCCAGTACAACAATTGCCGTTGCCATTGTATCTGGTCTCAGTGCTTCCAGTCCACATTTGCTCCTCCATTGCGTGTGGATACTCACCTGTGTCCTTCCTAGTGACTACTCCTGGATAGTCACCTGTGTCCTTCCTAGTTACTACTCCTGGATACTCACCTGTGTCCTTCCTAGTCTCTCCTCGTGTATCCTGGCTGGTTCCTGGATCCTAGTGTGTCTTCTATTTGTCACGAACTGTGAATCTTGAGTGGGATCTGCCCGGGTTTCCAAAGAAGCAACAGATGTGTCTGCAGAAACCATCCTCCCTGGTGAGCTACTCCGAAAGTACTACTCCACTCACATTGCGTGACTCCGGCCTACTAATCCTGGGCTGTGCGGTGCTAAGCTGCCATAGAGTCTTCAGCTACCATCTGCTCCTGTAAGCCAACCTGCATGTGAGTACTATTATCTCCAGCCTATCATCACTGATTCACTCTGTGCTACAGTGACTGTGTTAAACTTTATTCTCTGGTGCACTACTACACCCAGCCTGCTCCGCTACACGGAGCTCAATTGAACTTTGTTCCCTGGTGCACTACTGAACCCAGCCTGCCCCGCCACACGGAGCTCAATTGAACTTTGTTCCCTGGTGCACTACTGCACCCAGCCTGCCCCGCTGAACGGAGCTCATTGAACTTTGCTCTCTGGTGCACTACTGCACCCAGGCTGCCCCGCTGCACGGAGCTCAATTGAACTTTGTTCTCTGGTGCACTACTGCACCCAGCCAGCCAGCCTAACTATATTGAACTGTGTATCCTGCTGTGCATTGATGCCAGGTGATTCTTTATATCCAGTAACTCCTTGTGTGATATTGCATTTATCTGCATTCCTGTTTCACTGTTTATTTTACTCTGAACTGTTTGCATTACTACTCCCAGCAAGTATCTAAAGCCTCAATGTCCATTTGCATTTATCGTGTTGTTGTACTTGTCAGTCATTTTCACCAGCCCAACATAATACCAGTCCACTACCCTCTCAATGGTCGTGGGTCCTGCTATGGATTGTTGTCTGTACATACTGCAATAAACTTATAATACTTTTACTTCCTTCTCTGAGTTGTTGATAAACAAGCCTTACATTAAGGCTGCCAGCCATCACTACCATAGCCCAGATACCAGGGGACCTAAGGCTGAATCCCAGACCCCAGAATTCCTGACAGCTTGGTTTTATCTTTTATCCAAATAATTATCCATCATTTGATAGCAGTGATCCATTTCAATGTGACTAAATATAGAATAGAATACTTTAACTGTTATTAATAAAATAGTACAATATCTTAACTTGTAAATCTGAGGTGGTCTCTTGTGTGACACTGCTTATTGCATCATCATGCTCCACTACTCAGTGTTGTGATCAACAGCACTGTAAAACAGGAAGAGATCAAGAAATCTGTATTACTTTGCATTATCAATTTAAACATTTTATTGACTGAGAATATATTAGGTAAATTCTTAGATGATACTCCAAAATGTATTTTTAAAAAGAATAAAAGTTTAAAATCCATGCTTTCTCCCAGCAATATCTTCTAATATTTCTACTTGGTTGCCCAAAAAACCCAAAGGTTGTTATAAATGTGATATCCATTTGTTTGACATGCCAATACATATTAAACAAAACACTGTCCATTAAGGCTACAGTCAATAATTATTAACATTACATTTCTCAATGTCAATTGTGACTCCACATATGTGATTTATTTGCTGCAGTGTCCATGTTCAGTGCAGTATATAGGCCGTACCACTAGGTCTCTAAAATCTAGATTTAGAGAACACAGATCAAACATCAGAAGGGGCTTCCTTACTCATAGTGTGTCAAAACATTTTCATTACTCACAAAATAATTAGCACGGACTGACCCGTTCTGGTTCCCGGGGATGTGATAGTGGTGACTCAGCGAGGTAGCGGAAGCTTGGAGCCTTAATATAGGATTTTCTCATGAGTCAGTGGGCAAAGGGATACAGGCTTGACATGGCTTGACCAGGAATAGATATGAACTGGTGCAGACTTGACGTGGACTAGACCAAGACTGGAATTGAAGCAAGACTTGACTGAACCTGGACTGGCCAGGAGTGGAACTGGAACAAGACTTGACTGAACCTAGACTGGTCCAGGAGTGGAACTGGAACAATACTTGACTGAACCTAGACTGGGCAAGGAGTAGAACTGAAGAAAGACTTGACTTGAGGTGGACCAGATGACTTAAACTGGAACAGAGTTAGACTTGACCTGGGCTGGACCAGGTGGCTTGAACTGGAAAAGGATTAGACTTGACCTGGGCTGGACCAGTTGTCATGAACTGGAACAGGATTGACAGACTGCAGACAGCTGAGGTATGTTGGACACGATAAACAGTCTGCAATAGCAGAGGTCTTGAAGCTAGAACAACACTCTGCAATATGTTGAACAGGATAGACAGTCTGCAATAGCAAAGGTCTTGAAGCTGGAGCAATACTCTGCAGTCTGTTGGACGCGTTAAGTCCTGCGTTTTGTGACAATAATGATCCACAAGGATTAACTATAGTGGGTATTGAACAAATTAAACAAACATGTAGAGGGGAGATAAGTTCATTCAATTATATTGCCAATAACTGTATTCGATCTTTAAGTTTCAATTAGGTCTTAATGAAGATTTGGAGTTTCAGTCGGTTAATTTCTAGATGCTCCCTTGGAACTTTAGCGATATATGTTTATATTTTTTTATTTATGTTTTATTTTAAATAATATTATGTGCATAATTTGAATGTTGCTTCAGAAGCGATGGGTTAATTTTATGTCATGTAAAGACCTCTAATTATCTAATTACCTCTCAGATGTGCATTTAGTATATTGTCATGATTCCTTCAGTTCCCTGTTCACTGCACATTTGCCTTTGTTTACATCATGGTTGCCAGCTTTTGCAAATGAATATCAGGGAGATTGTGATCAAGGCGCTGCACCAAAGGGGTGTGTCCTGTACTACTAAAGGGGTGTGTCTTGCACTAAAGGGGTGTGTCCTGTGAATAGCTCCACCCGGGGTGTCTAGAACTGCCAGGAAAAGTATTTCTCAATAAAAATGGCAGCAAAAGTATTTATTCAGTTTTAAATTATCAGCAAATAAATACGTATTTATTAAAAAGATAATTGCCAGTCTTTGATTACATCTTGGCCTCCATAGGCCTCAATGCAGGGAAACAGGACACAATATCTACATTTTGTCGTAATACAGCAGTGACATTTGGAACTGAATCAACATCAGGGAGATTATCAAACACTTCAGGGAGTCAGGGAGATTACCCACATTTCAGGGAGTCTCCCTGATATTCAGGGAGAGTTGGCAACTGTGGTTTACATTCAGCCTGTCACATGATTCCCTTTACCTTTGCACTTCCTGGTTCACTCCCTGATGCAGCATAATCTCTCAGGTGCTGCTGATTGCCTTGCTTGATTCCCTCTTCATCTGGCCAATTTATATCCCTCACTAACTCCACAGCCCCGTCAGAGAAACAGCTATCTTAGCCTGCTGATCTGTGTCTCTGGCTCCCTGGTCAATTGTTTGTATTGTGGGTTCCTGGTTCTCTTCAAGTCCTGCTTAAGTGTTCCTGTATCTCTGGTTTCAGCACAGCTCCAGTCCTGTCATCGTATCCAGCCTCTGTAGCAGTGTCTCCACTACCTGCAACTACTGCCCCTGCTCTGCTTGGATCTCGCCTCACCGTCTCTGTTTGTGCTCTTGTCCAGAGGGCCGCAGTCTGCCCCTTGCCTGCAGCCAAGTCCATCCCCACCATCAGGGGCTCTGGTAAATACCTGGCAAGGGGTTAGACTCTGTGCCTGTGGTCCGGCTCTGAGCTCGGTGAGTGACATTTATTAGGAGAGTAACTAACACAACCTTTTCATTTGCACCTTACTTTTGGCTTGAAAAAGCTCTTAATCAGAATGAAACGCGTTGCCAGAACAGCCAGATCACATTTCTTGCGTCACATAATGCAAACTAGGATGTTTATGGAAACAGATTATTTATTGGAGCAATCTACTTGATATATAAGTCTGAATATTACAGCTTCAAAGGAAACCATCGGTTCATATAACAAGAAGGCGGTGGAGTGCATCAATACTAATCAACAGGCATAGATTTGTGTCCATATCTGCTGCGGTTTCCCGTCGGGGTGGCCCCGGCAAGTACTCATTCGTCCCTGCTTTGGAACTCAGAACTGGGCTCCTAAATGTGTGTGCTCTACACCAAGTGTGATAATATCATTAAATTTCAGACTGTGCAATATCCTTTGGCTAATGTTTATATCAGACTATATTCATTCATACCTTACTAAGGATACTTGATTAATTGGTCACCAGCAAGTGTTTATTTATCTTCACATTGGGATTTAAAATCGGGATCCTAATATGTGTTCCAAGCTAAGTGTGATAATACAATTAAACCTTAGATTGTGCAATCTTCTTTTGCCAATATTTACATCAAATTATACTTATTCATGCTCCATTAAAGATATATGATCTACTAATAGTGACGCTTAAATTTTTTTTTAAATACATTGTGTTTTATGTTATGTTATTATTTACCTTTATAGATAATAATATTCTGTCTTTTTATTTAACCCATCCCTTCATGAATTTATTCAGTCCATCTTGGCTTAAATGATGTATTCAACATACGGTTGGATACCATAATATAGCGCTGGCCTGTGTAATATTGCTGGTAGCAGTTTCACATTACAGATTATAACATTTCATCATCAAGTCCCATGCTTAAGGTCCCTAACCTACATAAGGGATTTTGTTGCCAGCAAGAAGAGGTGCTTTTAGAAACAGAGACAGTTGGAAGCTAACATTATTCTATCTCTATTTCGAAAAGGCAGCCATTCGCAATTTTTTTTTTTAAGAATGGGTAAGAATGCGGTTGGCATACTTACTTACCTATACATTTTTCGGAAGCTTTCTGACAGACCCGTTGCAAAACCCACTGGAGAGGTAAGTAACCTCTCTGGGGACTTTTAGGCTTAGGCTCTGGGTAAGGGAGAGTTAGGGTTAGGGTCATGAAAGGGGATAGTTAGAGTCATGGAAAGGGAAGGTTAGGGTTAGGCTGCGGGTATCATAGTCTCAGGGTTAGGCTGCAGGGATGGGAGTCTTAGGGTTAGGCTGTGGGAAAAAGAGTCTTAGGGTTAGGCTGCAGGGAAGGGAGGGGTAGGATCATGCTGCGGGAAAGGGAGGTTTAGGGTAATGGAAGGGGAGGGTTAGGGTAAGGATTAAGGTAAGGGTTGGGAATAGATTTATACTCACCTTTTGGTGCAGCATTTTCGAGGCAAAATCAACCGATTTCTCCTGGATAGGAGAGAATAGCCCTTTCTCAGCGGCGACCCACACCCCTCCATAAGCAGTACAGTGTTAAGTATAAACCTGTAGAACTAGTACTCCTATAAGTAGAAAATATCATTCCTGGCCTTCACTTACAAATGCACAAAGCTTAATGCATATACACTTAGTTCACATATAAACTTCCAGATCCCAAAAATGTGGAATCTCAGTAAATTCAAAGAAAAAAACAAGCCAACGTTACATAAGAATTACAATAAATACAATATTCACACAAAAAGCTGGCTTCTCATATTCACACAAGAAATGGGATCCAGACAAATAGCCGAAACCACACCAAATGTAAACAAATGGCAAAATAAATTCACAGAATATGCTGGATTCACAATAAATTTACACACACGTATGCGGTTCTATTACTAATTCAAGCAAACACAACAAGTTCTTGCTGGATCTCTGCCTACTCTACACAAATAGCCATGGAGATGCTGCTGGATCCATAGTTTATTCAAACAATGTTGAGGTTGTCTTAAGTGTGGGTATGTTTTCATGTAAATGTATTATCAGTCCAGCTTGTTGTGCAGCTAGGCCTTGTGTATGAATTTAGTGGGGAGCTTCCTTTTGTGTTGATCACGGTGATGTCAATATGTCAGTTTGTCATTTGCCCCAAGGCTCCAGTCTTCCAAGTATGCTGTCTGGAGAAGCTCCACTAATTGACAGATGGTTCACTAATTGACAGAACAGAATTAAGCAGAGGCACATTCTACGGGTCTATTACTGAACTAAAAATAACAACATAAAACATGCAGTTGTGGGTGTACCATAAAAAAAATAAAAAATCAGATTTACTTATACAATAGATGTAAATATAAATGTTCTTGGAAAGAAGACGTTTGTCTTTATGCTATGTTAATGCAAACGGTTGTGTTTAGATGTACACAGTTTCATTAATCACCAATGTATGGTTGAACATATTTAACATGACAGATGTTCAAACTGTTTGAGGGCCTGGAATTTGTACAATTGCTATCTTTGGGCAGATGTAAATTTGATTCCACTAAAACAAATCCAATTCCCAGCAGCTAAATTTGAGAATTAATACTATGCAATGTCCCCAGCAGAAGAGTAGTGAGGGTAGAGGTGGTGGAGCTTGTGCTCCGGGCGCTAGCAAACAAAAGAGGCGCCACAGAGCACAGCCAATTCCATCTCAAGATCACTAATATCCCTAAAATACTGGTAATATGAGTGGGAGAATATTAAGGGTCTGGAATGACACACTACATAATGTACAAGTGGAGAATATCATAGCTCAGGAAATGACACATTTTATAATATATATGGGGTATAGTACGGGTGTGGGAATGTGCTTTATATAGTGTGCCATGTGGATGTGTAATGAAGGGAGGGGGAGATGTAGGGGAGGGGTCTTCCTAGTTCTAGCTGGCCTGTGATCCATGGCTGCCTGTTTTGCTTGGCTGGTGACTGTAGCCATAATGGAAGCAGTCATATGTTTGCTATGCTCCAGTCAAGAGCTTCCAGAATACCTAGGCTTCCCAAATCAGCCTATGGGGTTCCAGCACTCGCTATTTAAATCGCTGGCATGGGTGTACCTATGCCAGTGTAACAAGCACTACATGTGCACCGTTCCTGGGAGAGCATTGTGAATTCTCAGTTTTACCTGTGTTCTGCTACTTGTGATCATCATTCTGCACTACAAGTACCAGCAGTACCATCAATAGCTTGTATACAGTTCTCGGCATAGCTCTCTTTATTGCCCTGCACTACCAGCTTCAGCACTCCACAGGCAAGTCTAAGTGTGGACCTCATCCAGCCCTCTGAACTCTACTTCTGCAACTCTAACCATACTGCAGATCAGTCTGCCCAAACTTCTTAAGAGCTCTGCCTCTCCTTCTGCTTGTGATACTCCAGGCTGTCCAGGTCCTCTGACTCTCACTGGCCTCTCTCTTCTCTTGACCTCCTAGTGCCCAAGCCAATGAGCAAGCCCTACATCAAAGCCCTACGGTTTCTACTGTCTACTGATAACCCAGATTCCAAATTCCCAGAGTCTGTGACAGGGGACAGAAAGGGAGATATGAAGGGGGTTCAGGGAGGGGAAAGTGTATTGGAGAGGGGCACAAGAAAGCAAGTATGTCATTAGGGGGGAGAAACTGAAGAACCAGCAATCAATATTCATTTAAGTAAAACCAATACTTCCTTTTAGATAGCAAATGTTAGAGAACATGCTCTTTACACTCACCTGGCAAACTACACTATGGAAATAGGTTGGGGGGCGCCACATCATTCTCTTGCTCTGGGTGCCATTAATCCATGCTACATCTCTGGTCCCCAGTACCCGATATAGAAATTGGTCCATGTCATACACTGCACTATATTTAGAGCATTTGGCTGATACTCCCCCTCTGTATGTGGTGTGTAGCCAGCTTTACACTAAATTCAGATGGTTTGTCAGAATTCCAAGAAATAGCATTAATGGCAAATATAGTACACACACTTTTTATTGTAGTGAAATATTCATTGACATTTACAAACTTTTTGTTTGTTAGCCAACAGTGCACAAATGTAATGGATATGAACATCTCCCCTTCTCTGTCTATGTGTGTGTGTATATATA
>WWET01000786.1:359001-369924 GCA_011038615.1 Limnodynastes dumerilii | reverse complement strand
GGGAATTTACACAGATACAATAGGTAGATATGAAGCTTGTACCAATCATAAATAATGCTCATCAGGTGTCCAGTTGGTATCCTTCTTTATAGTTGAGGTGATGGTTTTTGTGTAATAACTTTCAACAAGCATTTTGAAAGTGGAGTTTTTTTTATTTAAAAACTTCCATATTTAACATAACCTTTTCTACATTTCAGTATGACTGTATTTATTCTACATTTAAAGTCATAAATATGCAAACAGTATAATTTTATCACTTGATTTAATAGTACTTTAGTTTTTTTTTTTTTTTTCTTGTTTCACATAAAGCTTAACCAGATAACAAAGTGTAACATGTTGTAGATAATGAGCATAGCATTTGTTCATAGAAAATGGAGGGAAAGATAAAATTGGATGGCAACTGATCATTTTCCAAAAATAGGACCAAGTGTTCATGTTTTTTATTTCTACAATAAATGGTATCGTGCTACATAGCTAAAAATGTAAAGGTCAAGCCTCAAATGATTGATTTGCTTGTGTTTTTTTATTTCAAATTAAAATAAGTTTAATGATACTTGTATATGTCCAGTGATTGCAAGGCCTAATGTGACATGCAAAGATAGGGAGATATCTTTGTAGTCAACATGTACAAAACATTTGTACATTAAAACACTTAGTTGCGCGAGTAAAGGAAAGTGTTGGACTGTTTGTTTGAGAGACATCCGAGACAATGAACTTATTGATTGAATTGCAGAGATAGGGCTATTAAGCTGACCAATCCCTTTGTGAATCAGAATTTTGTAGTGTAGTCACGGCTTTCTCCTGGTCTCTGACCGTATTTAATAGTCACATTAATTCTTATCTATTTATTTTTAATGTCTTGTTTTCAGAGCTAATTCTACAAATACACAATTGTGAAACTGTACTAAATCTTCTTCATTCTTGATCAACATGTTACATTTTATGGTAGAATTTGGTAAAAATACAGTCACCCTTGTGGAGTAAGAATGTGCGGTTTTAGCCTTGACTTAATTATTATTCTTAGGTGCTTATGTCTATTGTAAGAATGGAATCCCTTTCTGATCTCTCTTTAGTGTGATCACTTATTTTGTAATATTCACCTGCTTTAAAATATTTTATGTGGAGAATATTTGTTTAAACAATACTTAGTAGAATACGTCAAGTTTTCTTTTGTTTTGTTTCTAGATTGAAAGCTTTATAAAAAGTGTTTTGAGATCTGAGAAACATTTACTTCATTACAGATTTTGTAATAGAAATAAACATTCTTCCATTATTGGAAACACGTGACATGCTGTCTATACAGCCACTGGCTGTGGTCCACATGTTATTCCAGTGTTGAGGTCACAAATGTTTTTTTTTTTTATAGCTTTTGACACTTGTGTAAGATGCCTACTGGGGTGGTATTACATACACTTGGCTTTCTTTGCTGAAATTTATTGTTTCAACTTGTATAAAATGTGATTTGTTACGTTGTAGTTATTTGTAAGCTTAAAGTGTTGCGCCATGCAGCCATAAAGGTTTGTGTGTATATATAGTGTTCGGACAATAAATTAGGAATTATTTAGGTTCTTATAAAGTAAATTAATGGTAATACTTTATATAATCTTATTTTTTATTTATTTAACAGCTTTTTTTAATGCATTAGCATATACGTCTTCTAGTACTTGGTTGGGCCACCCTTGACTTTGATAACAGCTCAGCTTGACACACGTTTTCTTATACCGTGTTCACACTGCCGCCATGCAATATTATTGCCGTGTCACCAGGAGATCCCAGGGTTTACAAACCCTGTTTATATTGCAGGGCAGACCTGGGAAATTTCGGGACCCGGGTCTACCCCGTCAGTAGTGTGAGTCATCACACTGCGTAATTTGTTTACTGTTGCTCTGGCAACACTTGTTGCCAGGGCAATAGAAAATAAATTACACCAATCCTGAACTGTCTGTGCAACCCGGGTTAAAAAACCCGGGTCGCACCGTTCACACTGGTGGCTACCCGGGTCTGACCCAGGAATAACCTTGCAAATGTCCTGGGTCTAATTCACGGGTCAGCAGCCGGCATACCCGTGCACACTGAGTACTGACCCGGGTCGTCGGAGCTTGCCCTGGCAATATCTCGGGTTTTTGGCTCAGTGTGAACAGGGTATTAGCTAACTCTTTTATTCTGTCATCACACTGTATTCCCTGATGCCTATCACTTCTTCTTCTCTATCCTAAACTAACCACAATCATTTTAATCTATGTTAAGCAGTCAGTGTTCTGCTTTTTAGTCAGATATATTATAAATAACCTAAATTTAGTTTCTGTGACATGGGACCTGATTCAGACTTAAGAAAGAGCTTGTAATTAAGAGAGGAAGGTTACACCTGGGCAAAACCATATTGATTTGAGGGGGAATCACGTTAATTGTATTCTGTGTATGCAGGGATATATCTTTGAATTGCTTACTGCACACAGATTCTGACCAGCTTTACGATCACACAGTTATTTAGACTTGGGATAGGAAACATCACCTCTCAACTCTAATAATGTTGAAATAGATTAAATATGACTCCCCTGCAGTCAACATGGTTTAGCCCAGGAGTAACTTTTCTCTTTTAATTTCAAGCTCCTTCTTAAGTCTGAATGTTTTTTTAGGTATGGAACTTTTCAGTCGCTACTATAAAATTATAATTTGTATACAAAATACCAACTGTGGCATAGGCAGGATATTTTTAGCACTCCATGTAGCATTTTGATTGAAAGCATTGCTATTGCTCGGCTACAGAGCATGCAGCACTAACCCAGATGGACCAGCAAGTGTCTTTACTATGAATCAATGCAGGACCATGCTGAAGTTAATAATTTGTGGTGGTAAGTTGTTACTAACGTTGTAATACCTCATTTAGTAAATATGCCCAATATGTGTTATAAAGCTTAGAATAGTGCATGTAACCTGATTTACAATGGAGAACATTGGAATGTGTAAAAGATAACAGAGAAAAGAGAATAAAGTGCAAATTGTAATTCTGTATTCTGGTTTCTGAATTCTGCTAGTCAAATTCAGAAAATGCCCACTGGGAGCTGGCGCATTTATGACACCACAGTAATGTAATGAATGTTTTGACCACAGTTCATACAATATGAACATTAAATAAAATACATAAAACAAGTGAGCAGGATGCATGTGATTTAAGCCGTTATCTTATCGTGTGGATGCCAGCTCTGTGAGTGTTAGAATGTCATTATATTATCTCCCTTTAAATGAGATGTTGATTAGAATGTGGCACAAGGAAAGTGTCACATGCAAGAACTGAGAGCTGGAATATTATATTACGATCACTGCCGCTTATATCATGAAAAGTAAAGAGAGCAGCTCTTCATTTTAAATGAAATAGAAAAAGCACTAAAATATCTGGTTGATTTAGAGTCTTAAACACAAATCAATCACCCATGCTAGAAAGCACAAGGAGAGAGAGAGAGAGAGGTCACTTGGAGCACATGGGGGGTGTGTGTGTGTATACACGTGTGAAAATTTGAAAATACAAAGAACACTGTTTTGGTGCCATTAATACACATTCTGACCATGTTAAAATTTCCTTTCAAGCAAGGCACTATAACCATCTTTCTGTTCTCTCTTGTCTATTTGCCTGTGTATCTTGTATTGTGCCTCTTGCATGTACTCTTTTCTGTGTCACCCTATGTGACTTGTATTATTTTTATTACACTTATGCTTATTGAGTTTTCAGTTTCTTGCCTCTGCCTGTGTGGTACATACCGTTTACAATTTTCCTTCTGCACATTTTTGAAACTGATGTGTACAGTTTTGATGTGTTGATAACCTTTTTCTTTCTGCTTATTGCTTTGTGCTCTCTTGGCTTTGTCATTTTTTTTTCTTTTGTACCCTGAGACTGAAGAATTCTGCAGAGAGAGGACTTTGAAAACAGAGCTAGTGTTTAACATCTAATGTGGCATCAAATTGCATCCTTCACACCATTGTTAAGAATACATTGATAATTGGGTACATGATCAGCCAACAAACTATGGCACATTCCTAAATCATGTTTGCCTATATCCACACATGTGTTGAAAGATCTTTATGAGCATATCCTTTCTAATAACCTGATGCAGCAGCCTCAAGTTGTAGATGTCATGAATATTCAACTTTTCAAAAAGTTATGAGATTAAATTGTTGAACATTATTGGTAATATACTGAAAACTACTATCAAACACATCAGACAATTTCTATGGGAAAATCGTGGTATATGAATTTTCTAGTTAATAACTGGATTATTAGGATGACACTGTAACTGAACAAATACAAGTTGTGTGTTAAAAAAAAAAAAAGTTAATTTTTTTTGGATTCCTTGTATTACGTGAATTTAAGTATGCCAGTTTAGTTTAGAAGATTATCAAAATGGTGTATTTTAAATTTATATCATATTTAATCACAGAAATATGCCAAATATAAAATATGCATATTAACCATACTCTTCTTAAATGAAGGATTGACATTCAACTACAAAAAAAAAAATTAAGCCAATTCTAATAATGTACAAATATAAGAGGCATGTGAAGAGTTGACCATTTTATAATGGTATCCTCTTTGGATTGTCCGTTTCCAAAGTTTTCATTCAACATTTCATTCATTATTAATTTTTAAGAGAAATAACTGTATTACCTATTTTTGGACCAATAAAGTATAGTTTTGACTGCACAGTGACGTTTATAAGTTTGTGGGCTGAGTTTAGGATTCTCAGAGAAACTAATTTGCATTAATTTAGTCAAAGAAGACCTGTGCAGACAGGATTGCATTTTGATTAGAAAGATGGGTGACATGTACTTTTTCTTTATTTTGTTACAACTGATGCACAGGAAAAATGGGGAAAATAAATAAACTTTAATTCCCTTTTTTCCAAGTAACACCCACATCTACTACTGTATATTGTATTGGTAAAAGTACAAAGCAGGAAAAGCACATAAATCCATGGTTTAGCGATAGATGCATTTATGTTTCCAGAATAGTCAATAGAATAGTAGATTTTACATTAAGGAACAGTTAATGTGTTTAAAAAAACAACATAAGGCTAAGAACAGTAAGTTATGCTTGACTATGGTTCTGATCTGTGTTGTCCATGGACAGGGCCGGTGCTAGGGTGCTCGCCACCCCCCTGCGAACTTGAATTTTGTGCCCTTCTGTTTAACAATTTGAAATTGACACCAGTGACCATCCTAAATTATAGTAAACGTCACCATACAACACAATTGTAACCACAATAAAACAACGCAAATCATAGTCCCCACTATACAATAGTGTCCTAGTCTCCGCTATACATAGACATAGACTGTCTCCATCATGTCTATCTAGAACCCAGTACCCCCATTGGGCCGTATTCATACCTCCGGCCGCATTGCATATGCGACCGGAGTTTACCGATATGAACTACTGAGCATGCGCAGTAATTTCGTTACGATATCTACGTTACTTTTTGCAACGTAGATTGCATATACGCGGTCTTTAAGATCGCGTATACGCAATCTAGTGCCGTTATATAAGGTCTTATATTTTGTTTTAGGTATACACAGAGATGTTTGGATAGCAGAGTCTGTATCAAGGAGGTAAAAAATCCAAAATTACAGTTTTATTATTTATATTTTTGGGACACCCTCCATACAAAAAGAATTTAAGGGGTTATTATGAGTAGATAAGAAGAATTCAAAGCACTGATTCAATGTCAATATTTAATTTATTAAGTAAAATGTAGCCACTATTGAGGCAGATTAAAAATAGAAATAAATATAGAAAAAAGGGAACCTTTCCTCCACTTGTATGACCCTATTCCGAGATCCAAAATTAACTATAGTTCCGTGCGTTTATTTAGGGTCGGATTGATTTTGCATCTACTGCACATGCGTATTAATAGTGATACGCCGTCTACGTAGAAGATAAGGTCGGAAATGGCTAAGGGACGGACTTGTGAATCGGGCGGAGACTAATGCGACTAGTGCGGTGGAAATATACGGACCTAGGGATTTGCATAGAAATGGGCGGAGGGAGGCATTAAGATGAGGGAAAGTGGGCGCGCTTACAGAGTTAGGGCCGGAAATATCCGTAACTAATACACATAAGGCCGGAAGTTACTGCGGCCAGATAGGGCAAGTCAATGCAGGTGTAAGTTTAGGTCCGGCCGGGGTTTGCGAGGGGAGTGACTGTTTTTTCTGGTGGGTGTAACCTGCTCCGACCTGAGACTTAGTTGCGTATATTTGCGGCCCGATCGCCGACGGAAGTCTGAATACGGCCCTGAATGTGTAAGATAGAGGAAAGTATATATGTAAAATAGACGTACAAAATACATGGAAAGTATGAAAGCAAGTGACGGATACAGCTAGTTTGGCAGACAGATAGAGTCATGGGGATAGATTTACTAAACTTCTCAAAAGAAAAATGGAGATGTTGACCATAGCAATCAATAATATTCTAGCTGACATTCTCTAGTATATAATAGAAAGCAAGAGCTAGAAATTCATTTGTTACTATGAGCATTTTTTTTTATTTAGAGAAGCTTAGTAAATCTAGCTCACTGTGTCATTAAGATTGTGTAAGTAGACCTACTTTATATCTTTATTTATTTATTAAACTTGTTTTGTGAAAGTGTTTTATGTGAAGTATGATCAAGTGCAGCTCAAGTAGTTTGTTTGCAAATACAAGTATATAATATGTTTGCATCTTAATAGCAGCAAGTGACAAGTGAATCTTTCTTGAATTGAAAAGTGTGTCATATGAAGAGGGGATGAATTTGTTTGGATAGGTTGTGAGTGACAGTCAAGAGGTGAAGGAGCTGAGAATAGAGCTGGAAGTAGGTGTAGGGAGGAGAGAATGCAAGTCTATGTTATTTTATCCTTTAAATCAGGAGCAGGGAACCTTTTTTCTGCCAAGGGCTATTTGGATATTTATAACATCATTCGCAGGCCTAAATTATGAACTTAAAAATGAACCTGCTATATTTGGTCAGAAAGTTAATAAACTTACCCCTAATTTGAGAATTTTTAGAAGAATATGGCAGCCGCGTCCAGGAGGTCCAGCTGCTCCCCAATGAGAATTTCAGGATCCAGGAATATGGAGAGTTTCAGGGTCCCAGCTGCCAGGGATCCAGGAGTAGATAAGGATATGGAGCCTGCAAGACCCAGCGATGTGATGCAGCCTTCATCTCCGGAGCATTGGAAGCAGGAAAAGTGATTTTGCGGCCTAGTGCACCGGAGCTCTGGGGAGCATGACTGGAAGCCAAGAAACCCCCACGCTTGAGTCTCGTCTGCAGAGTGCCAGATCAAATAATTCAGCGGGCTTTGCACAGTCCTTTGGACAGGACAGGACCAGCGGCAGCGGAAGGGAAGCGCCTCTCTAGCATGACGCCCTCCCGCCACGCTTACCCCACGTGCCGGGTTCCGCCGGCCCTGTCCATGGATGCTTTCATTGATCTGTTCAGGAATGTTTCTTACTGGATATTTTACTGCTGACAGGACCAGCGGCAGCGAGAGGGAAGCGCCTCTCTAGCATGACGCCCTCCCGCCACGCTTACCCCACGTGCCGGGTTCCGCCGGCCCTGTCCATGGATGCTTTCATTGATCTGTTCAGGAATGTTTCTTACGCTTCTGGATATTTTTCAATTTCAGGCAATGGCAAGCTTTGGGGTTTGGGGCCATGTCAGTGAGAATATGTCCTAATGATACATTTCTGCCAGAGCTAGATCCAGGCAACGGAAAAAAAAAATATCGGTGGATTTGACAGAAGTAAAATTAAATGATACAATTAAAATAAAGGGAAGTGTTTGTGTATTATAAACCTGAGGACAGGGACATGTAGTTGTTAAGCACCATGACTACCTTTGTAGAATTAAAGTGGTCAGAAAGACTACAATAATTGGGCCGTCATGGCTTCAAGTCACATTATCAGATAATATATTTTGGACAAAAAGCTAGACCAATGACATGCACGTACATTGTAACGGGAATGGGGAGCATCCAATCATTTTAAGAATGATTTAACAATATTTAGTGAGGTTCGCTAAGGTAACCTAGGAGATGGCAGTAACTCTAGAATTTCCTATTGAGTTGGATTGGGCACACCAGCTCTGTTGAAGGATTTCCCTTTTTTGGCACTGTCTGATCCAAGTTACGATTGGAGGAGGGAATGTACAGCAATCATGAGCTGCATTTCTGACCATAATGATCACAATTACTTCCCCAGTGCAGGGTATAGTCTAAGTACTAGTGAAAACTGCCTGCTCTTGTGGTTTCCAGTAATCCATTGGATGTCCATGTAAACCCAGATTTAAGCTGAGATTCCACTCTGGATTTGCAAAAACATCTGACAGTTGTGCAGTTCTAGTAGTTTGTCTGCGGGATCTCCATAAATGTCATTATTAGACAGATTTAAGTTTCAGATAGAAAATTGATATTAGAAGTGCAGATGATTGATATTGTTAGTGTACAGACTAGAGTCTAATTAAAGGACTGCTGTTGGTTGGTGGTCAAAGTAGGGAATAAAGATTTGTCTGGCTACTCCTCTTATATTCCTGTTGCTATCCCAGGTGAAAACTTTTTTTTGTCACTCCGGGTCCTGCTGACCCACATTGTTCATTGTATATTAGATTGCCACTCGTGAGGCTCTGTGTAGTGATTGCGCATTCAGCAGGGAAACTAGTAATATTCCGCTTTTTAAATTGTGTAACCTTTTCATGTTAGAAATGTTGTAACCTTCAACTTCTTGAGATTGCAGCCTTTCATCTGCAGGCTGCAATTTATCCTCTAATCTCCCTCCTTATAAAGCAATAAATGACATACAACACTTTTCTTTCATCTTCAAAGCATGATTCACTTATGTGTTCTTCCTTACACATTAACTATGATGTTTTTCCACAGACCTGTCTGTCTCTTATGACCTCTGCATACCCTCTTTGTCTCTGCTTTCCTGTATGCAACAGTAGAAGAAATAGTGTAGACATGACTATAACATGTATAGTTGGTGTGTGCATTGCTGCCATAAGAAATTGTGGGCCCTGTACTGACAGAACATGCAGGGTACGATCACCCTTCCCCCACACACATACGACCCGCACTCATCTACCTTATCACCGCACAAAAAATGTTTGGATATTTTGGCCAATATAAATCAAGTATGAATCCAGAATATGGTCCGGATTCACAGTTACGTCGTTTTCGTCTTGCGTTCGTTGTTTTAAGAATTGCGCTACCAAGCATGCGTAGTAGCTTATTTACGCTATCTACGTACCATTTCTGTATGTAGATTGCGTAAGGTCTAAAGCGTATTCTGTTTTGAAAGAAAAAAAACCACCTTATTTATATAAAAGGGAGGCGTAGGGGACTAGCTGTTCGGCAGCTGAATAACTAGGGCCTAGTCTCACATCAATAGTGGATCCCGTGTGGAATTTGTGACCCATACTTCCTTTTCAGCACAGAATGCAGCATTGGGTGGCTGCGCGGATACACTGCAGCCAGGGCCATATTAAAGGTTGTGGGGGGGCCCCAGGGCAAGTAACCTTTGGGGCCCCTGGCATATTTAATTTTTGTAATAACAAATATGTTAAATATATGTAATAAAGGTAACCGATAAATATATATAACACCATACCCCAACTGCAACTCTTGATTTTTATCTTGAGATATATATATAGATATGTACTCTAAAGACTTGGTAAAGATTTTTAAACCAATGCTGTACTCTAAACGGATGAGCACCAGAAGCAAGCTTACCACTTAAACTGAATGCCGGTACTTTTGAACTATATATATATATATGGATGTGAGTTGTGAATACGATCGCACTGCGTTTAGGTGTCATATTCGTCTGTCTACTTCAATACAGGACAGGAAACAGGAAGAGAAGGAAACGGCAAGGTGTCATGTGGTATTTACATAATCACGCCTATGAAAGTAATAACCTCACCTAAAATTTATCGGTAAAGATTTCACGATTATCCTGAAATGGCCATACACTGTGCAATTTTCCTTTTTTTCGCCTGCTTTGCCCTGACTTAAATCAAACATGTCAAAAGATAAGATAATCGTTCAAAAGGGGTTTTTGGACAATTATTGAATGATTGCCAAAAAATCATTATCCTATACTTGCACGATAATTCGCTCAATCACCCGATTATTGGGTGATCGAGCGATAATCAGCCTAGTGTATGGCCAGCTTAAAAGAACAAAGCAAGTGTACTTCTCAGCTAAACCATTTTGCAATGCAAGAGGAGCTAATTAATTTGAATTGTTTTACAGAGTAAATATTTTACTTTTGCACATAGAACTTAAATACTGCATAGCTTTTATGTATAATCTATAAAATAGAATTGTGATAGGAACTTTCACCTCTCAATTCTAATTTTGCTTTCACAATTTAAATTTTCCTCTCCTTGCAGTTCAATATGGTATTGCTCAGGTCTACACTTACACCTAACAATAAATGTAAGTGCAGCTCTGGATAACTCCTAGCGACTTGCAAAAACTTTATTATATATATATATATATATATATATATATAAAATTATAATGCAAATTATTTTAGTTACTGTAATATTTTATCTCCTTTCATGGCCTTTTGTTTTTAATGTGGTGCTAATTCACCATAACTTATGTCATGACCATATGCGACTACTGTATTAATAAAATATAAATGTAATTAGCATATGAATCCAGTTTTAAATCTTTATATAGATAGTTTATTTGAGTACACATATTACTGAAATAATGAAAATATCCAGCATACGTTTTTTTTCTTTCACAGAGCTTAGTCATTCCAAAGTTATATGACGTATTCGGTGCTAATTTATCTGTTTATTTGCTTCTGTACTGCCTTTTCTGTCATTTGGTAACTAAGAACTTTTATTGAGTGCTATAACATACATAGTGGAATTTAGGGGCAGTAAA
>WWET01000786.1:336345-348448 GCA_011038615.1 Limnodynastes dumerilii | reverse complement strand
CAATATCACCTATAAAGATATTAAATAGCACTGGTCCAAGTACAGAACCATAGGATACTCCACTGGTATCGTTGCCATCCCCAGAAGGGATTTCATTTACTACAACCCTCTGTTATCTATCCTGTAACCATGATCGTATCCATGCAACTATATTTAAGTCCAATCCCAAGTTTTCCAGCTTATTTAACAGTCTGCGATGTGGCAGTGTCAAAAGCCTTACTAAAAATAAGCTAAGCTATGTCTACAGCTCCCACTTTATCGAATACTTTACTGATCCAGTCAAAAAATTCAATCAAATTTGTTTGACATGATCTTCCCCCAGTGAATCCACTTGGGATCCTGTACTGTATTTACTCTTTTAGTATCTTCGGATGTATCCCATCTGGTCCCATTGATTTGTCCACTTTCAGCTTTGAAAGTTCTTTTAATACCTGCTCCTCAGTGAAAGTAGTAGTAATTTCCCCCATTGTATTAACAGCCTTCCCATTTAAAAGTGGTCCCCTCCCCTCTTTATTTTGTGAATATTGAACAGAAAAACTTAAGATGATCTGCCACAGCCCTTCCACTCTCTCTGTTTTGAGCCTTACTATACCCTCTTTAGTTTTTCGCCTTTCATTTATATACCTAAAGAAGCTTTTGTCCCGTTTTCGTACCAAGGGGGCCAGTTTGTCCCTTTGCTGCTCTGATAACCTTTTTAGCCTCCTTCTGCGTTGCAATATACTCCTCTCTGTCATCATTATTTTGAGTTTGCATATAATTCCAAAAGGCCATCTGTTTTTCTTTCACTATACTTTTACTTTTAAAAGTATATTGTTTCCTGACTTCATAATTAGAGGTCCTGGGCTGAATCCAGACTTATGATGCTGCTGTGCTCAAAGCTCTGAGCGAAGTGGCAGTGGCGGATCCCCACTCTGTCCAGCCTTCCATGTGTTTTTCACCCCTTGCAGTTAAAGCATTTTACAGAACTCTGGATCTGGTCCCCTGTATAACTGTCACAATTAACTACAGATTTGTTTACTTTTTTAGACTTGAATGAAATGGTGCACATGATGAGAAACATCTTTTCCACCTTGTTTTCATTGCACACAGATTTCATGGAAAGAAAGACTTTATAAAGATCTGCTTGTATTGTAATGTGAAGTATTCTCTTTATCTGATTATTTACTTTTTAGATTATGTTTCACCAGTGGTGATAATCTTCTGTGTTGCCCTTTTTGAGATACCCGCCTTTGCACTGCACTGCACTGAACACCTGCCCACTTGCATCACAACATATGTTTTGGCAGAAGCATTGAAACTCTGTTTCATCCGTTACTTAACATATACTGCTGTCCTAAACAACCAAGGAGCATGCGAGAAGACCTCCTGGAGCGGCATTATACAAATAGCAGCAAAATTATTCACGGAATATGCAGCGCTTATCCCTCTTCTAAATATTTTGGGCTCTAGTTTCATTACAGATCAACGTTCTGTATTAACAGCAGAGGATCAAAAATGTAACACGTCACGTATAATAAATGCCAAGCACAACAAACAACCTTGAGATGTCTGACTTGGTGGAGGCATGGGATATTTGAATGAGTACAGATTAATATTCAGATATGGTGTACATTTTTGTTTTGTGCCAGATTGGCCTGAAGCATGTTGATGACAAATGTGTATGTCAGGGATGATTACGTTAGAAAAATACACTGTGTTGAATGGATTTGTTTTATACGCAGGCTGGCAATAGTTTTTTTTATTGTTCTTTATTCCATACAGAATCAGATTTCTTAAAAAATAAACATCAGAGCAAGTGTATCTGTATTGGGTTGCAAATTATTAACATTTTTTGCATGCAGTAACAAAAATATTTTGCTTCTGTTTATAGCCCACAAATACGGAAAAGCTTTGTTTTATCAATGCAATTTAGAAACGAAGAGAAAAGTCCAGCTCTCCACTTTCATTCTGTTTTCACTCTACGTTTGTCTCCCCTTGCCGTTCACCATGGTTTTTCACAAATGAATATTTTGTTCCGGGTTTAGATGTTCCTCTCAACACTGATCAGCCCTTTTGGATAAAACTATATAGAAGAAAAATACCCCAGATGGTCTAATAATGCCTTCTCTCTTTGGGGCAGATCCAGAGCTACGGCTGCCACACTAGTTACGGCGACCATATGTGTAAGAAATGGTAGAAATGCTGTTCTGCGCATGTGCTGGGCATATTTTGCCCAGCGTAATCCATGGCTCTATGAGCCATGGATCTAGCGTCCGTAACTACAGTGTAGTTACGGATGAAGGGGTGGGCAGCTCCGTAACTGCGCTGTAGTTACGGAAGCTGGACGGGAGGAGGGAGGGTAATTAGGAGGGGGGGCTGGGTTAGGAGGTTACACTCCTGTGTGAGCGTAGTTACATACAGTTATTCCGGCTGATGTTAGGATAGCCTCCAGCCGGCTTGACTGTGTGTAACATCGCTCACACAGGGAGAGTGACGGGGGAGTGCACTAGAGCTGCACCAGGGCCAGCGTAGCTCTGGATCAGCCACTTAATCACCAGTAAAAAAAAGATGCAATGACGTGCCAGAGGGAAAAAGGCATGGCTTGACTTCAGCACAAATATAAAAGAGTAGAATTTCTGTTGTGCGTCCACATACTGTACATCTGTTCTTTCCCATAGTGCACTGTACCTGCGAGCACCAATACAGGAAATCAAAATAAATCCTTTTTTTCTAGTCTGTCAATGTACTGAGTAGGTTGTAAATTTAGCTTTATTTGGAATACATTGGCAATGCAATGCAAGCATCCTCTCCAAATAATTTTTATTAATAGTACATTTGACTTGGCCAATAGAGGCTCTGGAAATGTCACTTATATCATGTCTTTATTATGTAAACTGTGCATTATTATTTTTCTCAGATTCCCGGGCATTTAAGATTCACATAAGTTTACAAAATCAATGCTGAAATGAATGTCTTCTCAAAATACAAATGATATCAAATAGCAGTTCTAGGTTATAGTTGTATTCTCTTGTTTCATATCCAGGAGACTGTCCTCGCACCATCAAAGGTGTAAGTCCTATACCGCCATAGGGGCATGTCCTGTTAATAGCTCCACCCATGGAAGTGTCTAGTGCTGCCAGGAAAACTATTTCTTAATAAAAATGGCAGCATCAGTAGATCTTGATTGCTAAATTGTCATTGAATAAATATTTTCAGTATTTATTGTAAAGACCGTAAATAGGAGATCCGCTGACTTATTCAGCTTTATAGAAAATCTACAGCTGATTAACAAGAGACCAAAGTATATTTTAAATTTCTGTCTCCATTAATGAAGTCATGTTGTGGTAAATAACCGCCAGACTTTGATTACATCTTGGCCTTTATGAAATTGGCCAGCTTCATAGACATTAATGCAGGCAAACAAGACACTATTTATAAATTCTTGTTGTCATTCTTAAACTAAATCCTCATCAGGGAGATTTCCAAACACTTCAGGGAGTCTGGGAGATTACCCACTCTTCAGGAAGTTTCCCTGATATTTTGGGAGAGTTGGCAACTATGTTGTATTCAGAAATAAGTAGAGGTATAACCAAAGCAGTTATGTTTTTAAAAGTGTTCAATCAAGACATATACTTAAAGTATAAAAGGAGTGCTGAGATGCACAGATTCCTACCACTCCCCCTTAGGAATCCTAGACTTAACGGTATGTAAAACACTAAAATTAGTAATGTGAGTTACTGAAGATAGTGGCCGGCTTCTCTGGTCATGCAATTAAAGGAGATATACTTTATTAAAATGCGTTCCAAAAGACCTTTTGTAAATGAAGGTAAGTGGAAGGTCAGGATGGATGGATATTATTAATATTCTGATTTGCATCAACATGTTTGTTTTATAGGAGCAATGCTGTAAAAGTCACATAACACCAGTGTTATTTCAAAGTAAAAATTTGATTTCCTAAAATTAAGAATGCAGACACCAGCTTAGCTATATGCTGACCAAAAACAAAGCCTTGGAAGTGGCTGGTGGCTTATATATTTTGCAAATGTCTCTGACTTTTATTAAGATAGAATGCCATGATTAGTTACTGGTTAATGCAAGAGTGCTGGGGTGACTTTTTGTTTGTATCTATGTATATTTCCCCAAACTTCTCTAGGGGTGTGGGTTGCCACTGTGAACAGCCCTTTTTTAAAGGGCCATTCTCTCCCAGCCAGTTCCGAACAGCAAAGACTGAGCTTCGAATGGCAAGTGTAAATTTCTCCCTATCCCTAAGACTTCCCTGCCCGTAGCCTAACCATAAGACTCGCCTCCATGCTGGCTTACCCTAACCTTCCATTACCATAACCCTAAAAGTCCATGGAGAGTGTTACTCATAACATTGCGCAGTGCATTCCTGGGAAAAGGTAAGTTTTTAAAGAAGCCCACAGACAGTAATAGCTATATTACTGGCTTGGGCCCATTACCGGAGCCTTGAAAAGCCAAATCAAGGACCGGTCACTACAGAATGGACAATGAAAGTGCCTGGAGCTCAGCGCTTCCATTGCCTCTGGTACTTCCGCCACTAGACTAAAGTAGCCCTACTCTGTGTGCGTATGTGTTAGGGAAGTTACACTGTAGCTCCAATGGAACAGGGACTAATGTGAATGTGAAATATTCTCTGTAAAGCATTTGCATAATCTGAAATAAAAACCTGTTGATAAGTTAATAAATAATATCCAGCACCCATACATATTTGTTTATTTTAAATCTATATAATTGGCTTTACTGAAAAAAAACACTTAAATGTGAACTATTCCCCAATTATAGAAGACACCCAAACGCTTCTATTTTATTTGCTTGGTTTTGATTTTATAACTGGTTTCCAAATGATTTTTAAGGTGTATCCAATTTATGGCTCTTACATCATACTTTTTCATGTTTATTACTTGAAGCAGGGATCTTTATTTTACTCTTATCCTTTCTTTTGTCCTTTTAGTATTGAATTAATTGTAGCATTGACATTTCTCATAGTTCTTTAGTAAATTGATATTTTTATAATTTCTTTTGGTTGCTGTAGGTGTTACACTCTAAAATACTATATAGATGGTGTAGTGAATGTAGCAGTGTAAACTAGATGCTGGTGTTATGAACTAGGAATCCTAGGAGACTAAAAGAAGCTGTAAGAGTTGCAGGCTATAACAACAAGAGCATAGGTTTCTTTTCCTCTGACCCTAGTAGGTGCTGATAAAGCTGTTATTTGGCAGGAACATGTGTGAAGAGATCACTGGAATAAAATGTTCCAGAGTGACCACTTAAAATACTTTAATTTGCCAAGTGCTATGAATTTCGGATAGGAAGAAGCACGTGACACGAGTAGATGTTTCTGTGAATATTACGTTTGAAAGCTGAATCTCATTAAAGTTTCTGTTGCTGCCCTTGCTTCACAATGCAGGCTTATATTTTCTGCTTTTGCTGTTACATTTACTAGTCAGTAATATTTTTCAAGGTTACAGTAAGGTCCTGATTATGTATAGACGATTTCCATATATCAGATAGGCAAATCGGAGTTATGCATCGGATTGCATCCATCTGATGCAGAATTCAGTCTCCACATGGGGGGGTGGATCACTCACCATGTGTACGACATACATGTGGTGGGTGGGAACCGGAATGTTAACCGTACAGTTAGGGTGTTCCAAATTCTTTACACACAATTCACTGTTCCATAAATTGCCTTCCGCTTGTGTAATGGTTAAGGTAGAGTTTAGCATGTAGAAGGCCTGTTCATGTGAAGGGGTGTGGGTCCCCGGAAAGAACGGCCCTATGTCGATAGGGCTGTTTTTTCCCAGGCAGTTTCGAACTGGCTGGGATTTCGATTGCTTATGCCTCGATAAGGCATAGGAATCTATCCCCAGAGCACCGAACATGGTGCTCCAAAAGGTAAGCCTGAAAACTACCCCAACCCTTCCCCTAATTCTAACCCTAACCCTCCCCATCCATTACCCTAACCCTCTCTTCCCTGCAGCCTGACCCCAACCCTGGAGAGGTTACTCACCTTTCCCGACGTTCGGGTGCTGCGGTAGCAACGTCAGCATTTCCGAAAGGGAATGGGTGAGTATGCCGATCAGCATACTCGCCCATTCTGAAAAACAATTTCTAAACTGAAAGGGTATTCAAAATAAGCAAATACGAAATGGAAATTTAGAATGTCCCTATTTCGGAAATCAGCCATAATATGCGGGCACAACTGAGCCTAACGTATGGAATATGCTATTCATTCTGGATCCAGTCCTCTATAATTATTTGACTCCTTGTTTCACAAGTCAAGCATATATGATACCTGGTTTCTTATTTATTATTCCCCATTTCCCTATCTGCTTTCACATTCTCTACCCATTTCACTTTGTTTAATCATGTGGTGTATTCTATCTTTTCTGTTTTAGCTATCTTCTAACCCCCACTTCAATGGTAGTAATCAATTGATTAATTGTATTTCTGATAAATAGTAGGTTTTTCAGTTGCTACTGTATCCATTAGCCTGACAGGAAGTGGTTGAGTTCCCTTTTAACATTCATGTAATTTACAATGACTTATTCCTCATTTTGATTTTGGGCCATGATATCTCCTCCATCCCATGTTATCTCCACCTCCACTAGTTCTAAGCTATGGAAATGATTTTCTCCAGTTTTAGCTTCTAGCCACCCTTTTTCATTCTTCACCACTCTCCAGACGCTGCCTTTTTTCCAAGCTCCTACCTATGTACAGGTCAACCCTCTCATTTGTTCCTACTTCTCAGTAATTCTCTATGTTCTTAAAACAGTCATTGGTTATCTCCAGCTCCACCTCCCTGTTGCTCAATCATTTCCTTTTCTTGTATCTTGCCTATCTTCTCTGTTCTTCTTGTCCCTGTTTTCTCTAGTTTTTCTTCCATTGTATTCGTTATTCCCCATCTATTCTTGAACCATTTACTTCAGCTATTCTCCCATAAGGTCACCTAACAAGAGGTAAAGGGCACCGTCTCCAACAACTGGATCCCTGCTGTCCTCCTTATAAGTACCATATTGCTGTCTATACAGTGCTTCCGGAAAGTATTCACAGCGCTTCACTTTTTTCACATTTTGTTATGATTCAGCCTTATTCCAAAATGGAATAAATTAATTTTTTCCCTCAAAATTCTACACACAATACCCCATAATGACAACATGAAAAAGTTTTTAGGAGATTTTCGCAAATTTATTAAAAATCAAAAAACCAAGAAATCACATGCACATAAGTATTCACAGCCTTTGCTCAATACTTTGCTTTGTTGATGCACCTTTGACAGCAATTACAGCCTCAAGTCTTTTTCAATATGATGTCACAAGCTTGGCAAACCTATGGTTGGGCAGTTTCACCCATTCCTCTTTGCAGCACCTCTCAAGCTTCATCAGGTTAGATAGGAAGCGTCGATGCACAGCCATTTTCAGATCTCTGAGATGTTTAATCAGATTCAAACCTGGGCTCTGGCTGGGCCACTCAAGGACATTCACAGAGTTGTCCTGAAGCCACTCCTTTGATATCTTGGCTGTGTGGTAGTCCGAGGTCAAGAGCGCTCTGGAGCGGGTTTTCATCCGGGATGTCTCTGTATATTGGTGCATTTGTTTTTCCCTCTATCCTGACTAGTCTCCCAGTTCCTGTCACTGAAAAACATCCCCACAGCATGATGCTGCCACCACCATGCTTCACTGTAGGGATTGGTGTCAGAATTCTTGTTCTCTCGATAATTCTGGCAGTGCCCAAAGGGTATAAATATACCCCAATGACAGTAGACCTTACATTAGCTTCGGGATGTCCTGCAGTGCAGGATATGGTATTCGTCGTCTGTATAGGGTTTTTTTTTGCCAAGGCCACCCCCCGGATTAAAAGCTTACAAGACTGGACCCCCAAACAGAAACTGAGAACAATGTTCACAAAAAGGTCCTCTTATTTTGCACTTTGGGTCTCCCAAAATAACCATTATTAGGAGTAGAAATAATTGAGACATTAAAATATAACAATCTTTATTAGAATAATAGTAAAAGGATATATAGATATAGAGGCTAAATAACTAAAACCTAAATATAACTAACAGTGGCATAGCCGCCGATGAAACAATTAAAATCACTAAAGAGCCACAGTAAACTTTGCCATATGAAATAAATTACTCCCCTGTGAATAAGCACTGTCCTATTCCGATGAGTGATGGAGAAGTAAGGACCTAAGTACACCTATCAATTTAGGTAGTAAGAGGGATATTATGAAATGTATATGGATATTGCCGCTGAGGCTAATTATCTATATAACTGGACCCCCATCAGAGCAGGTAAGTATGTTTTTATTTTTATTTTTTTATTTGTGTGGATATTTTATGGGCATTTTTTTTATATTTTTATTTGAGGGGCACATGTAGAAGTTTTTATTAGTTAAAGTATGTGGGCACTATAGGTTTTTTTTTTTCACGAAGGGGACAGGGACCTGGCATTTTTTTATTTATTAGGATTTTGAAGGGGCACATATCATGATTTTTTTTTTCTGGGGGCACTGCACTATTTTATTATTTAACATTATAGGGGGGTACTTGGACGTTTAACTTTTTTTTGGAAGGGCACAGTATTATATATTTTCATGGCATGGGCATCTAACTCTTTTTAGTGCAGGGCATGCTGCTTATAGTAGTGCTACTAGCGCAGGCATGCCTTGTCATTCATGGGCATGCTTGCACTAGTAGTTCTACTAGCGGCAGCATGCCCTGGTGGGCCGTTCTTTATTTTCAGCGGTTGCGGTAGCGGGGGAAGGGGTTATTTTTTTTATATTACAAAATAAATTTTTTTTTTTTTTTAAATACGGTCAATTCATTCTAAATAGCACGTTTTAGCGGTTGCGACTTCCGCATCCGCTGAAACTCTGAATCAGGTCCATGGTCTGAGAGTCCTTCAGGTGCATTTTGGCAAACTCCAGGTGGACTGCCATGTGCTTTTTACTACAGACAATTCCTTTGACGTCATGCTTGGTTTGTGCACTGGCATGCACTTTCAAGTGTGAGACCTTATATAGACAGGTGTGTGCCTTTCCAAATCATGTCCAATCAACAGAATTTACCACAGGTGGACTCCAATTAAGCTGTAGGAACATCTCAAGGATGATTAGTGGAAACTGGATGCACCCGAGTTCAATTTTGAGCTTCATGGCAAAGGCTGCAAATTCTTATGTACATATGATTTCTTAGTTTGATTTTTAATAAATTTGCAAAAATCTCCCAAAAACTTTTTCTTGTTGCCGTTATGGGGTATTGTGTGTAGAATTTTGAGGCAAAAAATGAATGTATTCCATTTTGGAATAAGGCTGTAACATAACAAAATGTGGAAAAAGTGAAGCGCTGTGAAAACTTTCCGGATGCACTGTAGGCTGCGGGGAAGGGTTCAACAATAACTTCTCCATGTCTATGCTGCCTGGGTGTATTAACCGGCTGCTTAGCTTTGAATAAGGACACATTCATTTTTGTATAAATACCAAATATGTCTCAACACTGTTCAATGTACGAATATAGCCAAAAATAAAAAATGGCAGCAAAAAACAACAAAACATAAAATAAACACAATGTAAAAGTAATCACAGTGTTCAGAAGCTTGTTACCTGCATGTGTTGTAGATTTTTATTAACTTACAAATCGAATTTTAGACGGGATCCAGACTTTCGAAAAAGGGGCATGTTCTGATTGCTAGGATTAGCAAAGCCGGTATGTGAAAATGTGAGGGCGAGCCAAGTGCCCTTCTCTGTTTCCAGACCTCTGAGCTGTCCCTATTCTACATTAGGATGGTGCAGCAGTCTTAAAGCAAGGGTCTTGTGTTGGAAATCCTTATGAGCACCTGTAGTGACCTCCCTTTGCCCCCAGGGATCTGGCTTGAGATCTCTACTGCTGCAATCAGATTGGCATCTGATTGCATCTCGCTGAGCAAAAAATGGAAACACAGGACACCAAAAACTGTGTATTTATAATATCCTAATTATTGAACATTAATTCTTTGCTCATAATTTTGGCACAATTCAGATGAAGTTATGATTTGACTTTAATCCAATTATAGTTTGCAGGGAAATGTCAATAAAAGCCTCATCACAGTGTACACACTTTACATGCCTTTAGAAAGATTCAGAACTACATTTCTTTCCTTCCGGCTCAACCACTAATGTGCTTTCAAATTTCTAGAGATTACTTTACAGAAAATAGCACTTAACATTAGTATTTTTCCTCTAAGGATCAATTTTTCTAAAAATGTGCCTCGAGTCTATAAGGAGAAATTGACAATATGCTACTGTAACTATTTCCACTTATTTTTCCTTTGTTTGACAATCCCTGCATATTTCTAGACTATATAACTAAATGGACAAGTCCTACAGCTTGCAAGCTATTTACTTACTGACAGATGCAGGTGTACGTATAGGATGAGCCTGTCTCTGGCTTTTTCTGGTGGTAATTGTGCAGATCACACAATTAAATGACAGCAGGTATCTTCCTAGTGTATCTTGTCAGAGATGCTGCATCTATCTGTTTGCATTTTTGGACGCATCTAATTTTCACGATTTACATTACCTGATGTCTGCTGCTTTCTTCAGAGTGTACGGTCAAGTACAGAACGACCCAGCAGTTTCAGTGTGGACAGTACAAAGATCAGATACAGAATTGTGAGTAATAACGATGTTGAATCAGTAGAAAAAAATCCCAGTGTGCACTTGGCTTTAGTGCACTAAGTAAGTTACCGGAGGTGGCAGTGAGTAATGACTTAGTGGTCTGGGTGAAGATCAAGTTGGTATGGATGTTAGCAGCCAGCTAGTGGTGTTATGTGGGCTGAATCCAATATGGGGGTGGTATTTCTGGCACTCAGAGTATAAATCTGGGATGCTAATTAAATCATAAAATCTAAGATCTTTCCCTCCGTGATTTGTGAAAAGCATGACAGGTTTGAGATTAAATTAGACTCAAATAAACTACAAGTGCTACTCCAAACAATATTTAGCCTATAAAAAATGAATTTTGGCTGCAATAATTTCCACTAGTTAACAAGAAAAGCAGATTTACTAGAAAATTGTAAATCTAGAATTTATCACTTGCTGATTCTTTTGCTAGATGTACTTTTATAGTGCTGCTTCTGACAATTTCTGTATCACAATCTAATGCATTAAGTGCCTTATCCAGTTTGTAGCAACTGCAAAAAGTTGCAAATATATACCTGGGGAAACCATGTTGCATGTGAAGGGTGAAAATTTATGAAAAAAAATTCTATTGCTTATATTCATAAATACCGCATAGTATTAATTAACCTCTAATTTAGAATTGACTTATGAATTGATATATCGCAACTAAATTTGCCTCATTGTTTTATATTTGTGTGCTCCTGCAGCTCAGCATGGTTTTGCCATTTTGCTAGTGCTCCAAAATGTGGGTTAGCTGATTTCTGATCTGTGTGATATCCTCTATAAACACGGGCAAATTGGGAAGGGAGGCATCTGATTACAAAATGCTACTAATTCAGTCACAGCTGAAATGTGCCAGCCCTCACCTGACTTCAAAAGAACTTCCTCTAGTCCAAAACCAGATAAAGACAAAGACAATTGATATTTGTTTGTCATTTATACCACGTTCAGATTGCCCAAGCTGAAAAAGCTGGGTTTTCAGCCAGGGTGTAGAGCTGGGAACATTTTTGAGGCTGTTAAAAATGGAGCGTTCAGATTGAGCTGAAAACACCGGCTTTTTTGATGAAAAAGCCGGCTGCAGTGAAAAAGCCGGCTTTTTAACTTGGTCTGAACGGGCCAAGCCAGCTACTGAAAGGCGGTGTTCAGAGCCGGCTAAAACCCTTCTTTTTAGCCGGCTTTTTGTAAATGGACCGTTAAGATTGAGTTTAGAAGGCGGCTTTTTTACTACAACCGGCTTTTTCATCAAAAAAGCCGGCGTTTTGAGGCAATCTGAACGGGGTATAAGTTATCTGCATTTCTGGGGAATGATTTTGAGGCAATCTGAACGGGGTATAAGTTATCTGCATTTCTGGGGAATGAATGTTGCATAACCAATCATTGATGAATAACTTTCGTAACATAACAGTTTTTAACTTAAAATATTTAGCAATACTCTAATTAA
>WWET01000786.1:324476-335614 GCA_011038615.1 Limnodynastes dumerilii | reverse complement strand
TGTCTGTATAGGGTAATTCAACGTCTCTTTGAATAACATCTCTTCGCCATACTTTCAAACTACCTTCAGTGAAGGAGGTACTCGGGTCAAGCTTGTTTTATTTCTTTACACAGTTGTGTTTGGTATCATGTAAACTTGTTTTTTCTTCTGATAATATGGGACTGGACCCAGATTTCGGAACGTTGTATGTTTTCTACATGTATCCAGCTACAGCGCATGTGCACGTCGCAGATTTCCAGTATTGATCAGGGTCCTCAGGATCCAGTCTTCTATGTTGGTAGCGTTCCCATTGGCTGGGCAGGAGGGGGCGGGTTCCATACGTCAGGTACACATTCTGGGAGGGGCATCATGTTAATTGTACAGTAAGGACAAGCTCTTAGGTGCAATCTTCATTTCTGCACTGTCCCCATTTCTTTGCAGAAAATTAAGGCAGGTTCCTTGGTGGCAGAATGTCCTGTGTCCGAGGGGTCTAGAAATCTGACTTATGTACCTATGTATGTTAATACTGCCCGATTACTAAATGTGCTGGACTTGTGCATTTTATATTAAATGGTAGTCTCTCTTTTACTACAGTTTACCTTTTTCACAATGACTCTTTGAACCAGTCATATGTGAAGACAAGAGTATAGTATGTTGACCACTTTACTATGCATGCGCAGAGCACCTTTTGGGCATATGTGCAGGGCAGCCCCTCAGGATTTTCCAGCATTTATTCTGTTTTCCAGCCACCTGGGCTGGTTCAATGTAGCCGCAGCCCCCTGTCGTCTTTCTCTATCTTGATCTATAGTGTCTTTCTCTACTACAATGTGAATCAATAATGACTGACACCACAGACACTCTTCACCTTTGTGTCAAATTTCAGTCACCCCCATACTTTTCTTATCCTGTTTCCCCTCCTTTGTATCTAGCAGAACACTGGCCTTGCTCTCTCATTATCCCCTGCCTGATTACTGCAGATAAAATGTTCTCTCTGCAGTTTACTTCTAAGTCCATAGTTATAGGCTTGGAACATTTTCACACTCTCACATCTGCTCCATTGCATCCTTTATTCCAGTCCTTTAGCTGCTGCTGTATCGCTTTTTATCTCTGTAGATTTATTATTTATTCAGATTACTGTCATTATGCATGCACGTTTTATGTGTAATTGAACAGTGATGTGCGCTTTTTCTGATGTATTTCTTTTTATTGTCTTTTTTGATGGTCTCCCCACTTTTAAAATCCTATTTTTTTTTGTTTTGAAACTTCAAATAAAACATTTTTATTCTTTATTGCTAGCATAATTAATATGGCAATGTTCCCTGTGACACCTCTTTCATTCTCCCTTTTAACAACTCTTCACGCAATGCACCTAAAATATCTTCCACCTATGTTGTATTCATTCATACTGTGTTCACTTACTGTAAAGTGTTTTATTCACAGGTAGGACATCATTCTCCTGCTGCTTCTGTTTACATCCCTAGATTCAGTATGATGCTGTGTCAGATTGTACTGTTAAATTGTACTTTACTGCAATAATATTAGATTCCTGTAATTTTGTTGTGAAGTTTTTATTCTTTGGTCCTAGATAAATGTGAATTAGTAAAACAATCTATGGATGGAGTGGTGAGACAGGGAAGCAAAAGACAAATTTTTTGGGTTGTTTTTTTTTTTTTAAACGTCTTTTTTGTTCTTAAAAAAAACAACAACAAAAAACAAATCCAAAATTTTACTTTGAACTATTTTTCAGTGGCTTTCAATGTATATGCCATGTGGATGTCACTTTAATTTTAAGATAACTTGTCCTCTTGCTAATACAGGTAGGATTGGCGTTGTGGGCAATTGGTATTCCAAGCAAGACCAGCACTTAGACGTTTAGTGGCTGTTTTCTGGTGCTGCAGATTCTAAGCCCAGTAATACAGGGACAATGGGGATGATCCAGACCAGGGTCCAAACTTACGCAGCCGTAGCGGGGAGTGCATGCCCCAATAACTCCTCGCTGTCGGTAGGAAATCTGGACTCTTACTTCTCCAAGTTCCTACCTTCCTCCACCCAGGACACTTAATTTAAATGGCTATCCCCGCTTATATGGAGGGGATAGAGCCATCAAGTGAAGGGTCTACCCCTTCATCATAAGAACTTACGCCCAGGGAACATCTGCCTCGCACATGCGCAGATGTTCCCTGTCAGGGAACTTATGCAGCTGACTTGCGTAAGTCTCCTGTCGGCTGGAATTGAGGATCTGGCCCAATGTATCTAGGATGGATGCTTGTTTCACTGTTACATAGCAGATTTAATAAGCATGATTCCTGTTTTGTGTTTTTGGAGTGCTGGTGGTGCATCTCTGTTTTATGGTGTCTCTTACTGAACAGCCATCATGTTTGTGTGGACCGGACTAGAGTTCCGAGCATGTGTGATGCGGAATCGCACATGCTCATTTGACTACGGGCTATTCAAGGATGCACTTCCATGTATCCTATAGCCCACTCTGAATAGCACGTAAGGTGCTACTCAGAATAGTATGCGGATGTGCAAGGCACATCCGACTTGTTAAAAAGTAGTCGGAGCCTTAATGTTGATTTATTCTGGGGCACTGGTGGCATTATTGTTTATTTATTCTGGGGCACTGGTGGCATTACTGTTTATTTATTCTGGGGCACTGGTGGCATTATTGTTTATTTATTCTGGGGCACTGGTGGCATTATTGTTTATTTATTCTGGGGCACTGGTGGCATTATTGTTTGTTGTTTTTTTTGCACTGGTGGCATTAAGACTAAATGGCCATGGTCTGTTTTTTAAACAGGGCATGCTGCCGATAGTAGTTCTACAAGCGCTAGCATGCCCTGTCATTCATGTGCATGCTTGTACCTGTAGTTCTACTGCCTGCAGTATGCACTGTCGGACGGACCTTTCTTTCTTTATTTTTTTTCCACATGGGCTGCGGCGGCGGGGCAGCCGGGGGAAGGGGTTAATTTTTTACTAAACAGAGTTTTTTTTTTTCCCCCCTATTTTTTTTCAGCTCCGGTGAACTGGCCCTACGATTCCACCACCCCTGAGCTGGTGGAAACGTAGGGCTTTTTCCGCATGCATCGGACTGGTGTGCACGGTGTATTTAAATGAGAAAATCGGAGCATTTTGCGCATGCGCAGACCCTTTAAAAAGCATTGCATCCGTGTGAATTTCACACGGATGCGATACTCTGAATCAGGTCCTGTATAACAACATACTACTGTCTGTAAATTACTGGTTGAGACACCACTTAAAATAATGTAGGTTGAAAAAAGGAAGAAAAAAAACACGACCCTGCTCTTCAAGGAATTAAACCAAGCAACTAAAATGGAAAGGTCTGAAGGTCACCATCTAAAAGACAAAATATTATGTAAGATTAAAGGTAATTTGATCCTAAATGTACTAGCAATGTAGGTTTAAACAAATGGGTAACAATTTTACTTTTTTTTTTTCTTTATGCATTTATAACTGGGCACCTTGACCTGGTCAAATTTCGTCATCCGATTTGCAGTTGGCTTATGCTGCAGGGGTTATAATGAATTATTAATAATGTCTGTCTCTAATCTGCCAGTGATGTGTACATTGGGAGGAGCAGATACTGACAAAACCTAATTATAGCTGTACTCCTGTCACAGGGAATTATTAGACACCTACAGAGCATTGATTAAACCTATGAAAACTGTTCTTATTACTGATTATATTATATCTATTGATTCTATATCTATTTCTAAAAATATGTCAAGCATCTGGATCGAGGAATGACATCTTAATTCATAAGGAAGGGGGGGAAAAGCAGCTAAAGCATTTGAAAGTGTAATTTAATGGAGGGTTGATACAACGATGCAAAGGGACATACTTTGCTAAAATGAATCCTAAGTATCCATTTACTGTCTGAAGGCAATTCTTCTGTTTAATGCAGAATCATGTACATGTTAATGTAAGCCTGAATAAACAGTTCATTTCTAATGAACCCTTGGTGCATTTATAACGTTTATTCAAAAATCTACTGTCTTGTGTATTTCCTGCAAGGCACAGTAACAAATAATATTGTATAACAATAATATTGTAAACTCTGTTGATATGTTGCAAGAAAAAAAAAAAGAGAGAAAAAGGAGACAGACCAGATCAAATCAAACCAAAATACCTGTATATAGCTTGTAGCAGAAGTGTTGTTAAAATATGGACATTTATCTTTTTTTTTTTTTTGTATTTTCAATTACTTATTACTTTCATTGAATGACTTGTGTTTCTCCACTGATATTGTTTGTGTTCTTGGAGATTACTTTCTGTTTCTCAGTGCAATTTGGATTTACAGGTCAAAAAACATTGTCAAAGAGGAAGAGAGATGTTTGTAATTAGCAGACCTTGCCTGACAGCAATCAGGATATCAGGCCTGCAGTGCAGTGTTTACAATTTGGAAAAGCTGACGCAGCTTGAATAAAGATCGATATGCTGTTTGCAACACAAGGTCAATATTTCTTGCAGCATTTATTTGTGTGAGAGTGTGACAGCAAAGGAAAAGAACTGATCTATTTGCTTTATTTACAGGTATATAAGAGCTCAATCCAATTTGCCATTCCTTTTGTAAAGTAAGAGATTTCTTTCAATTTGCAAAAAAGAGTTTAGGTTTTCTTTGCAATTTCCTTTCTAATAATGAAAATGGAAGCTAGGCAAAGAGGGTTTACAGTAGTATAGCAGCAACTATTGTAAAAATGTCTGGTATAAAACGTTGATAGTCAATATGCTGACATTTTTAGTAACATAGGGGTAGATCCAGACCTAAGTACGCTAGCGTTTACGCTAGCCGCTGACATAAAATCGCCTAATTGTATGTACTGTGCATGCGTGCGGCAGATGTTACGCCACGTAACTCTGAACGTACGTACCATCAGCGTAACTACGAACGAAGGGGCGAGTCATCCATACGACACCTGGAAATACGCTTTGGAGGCGGAGGGAGGCATTTAAATTGTACAGTATGGGCCGGGTTAGGCGGTTACGTACGTGAATCCATTACGTACGTCAGTACTTGCGCTTTGACAAGTTAAGGTAGGGTTTGGGAGACGTAAAACAACCAAAGTACATATGAGCGAGGGGAGAAAATACGCTACGCCATGTAACGTAACAAGCACTTAGCTCTGGATCTGGCCCATAATACTCAACTGTCAACATTTTGACCATTGACATAACTGGATACCATATAAGTATTTCTCTAAAGGTCGGCATAAATACTTAAATGTTTTAAAAGAATGATTAGCAATAGTTTCCTGCTTTCAGCATACACCTTCACTATGAAACACTGGTATGGCCTACCGAGTCTTTCAGCATACACCTTCACTATGAAACACTGGTATGGCCTACCGAGTCTTTCAGCATACATCTTCCCTATCTAACACTGGTATGGCTTACCGAGTCTTACAGCATACACCTTCACTATCTAACACTGGTATGGCCTACCGAGTCTTACAGCATACACCTTCACTATCTAACACTGGCATGGCCTACCGAGTCTTTCAGCATACACCTTCACTATGAAACACTGGTATGGCCTACCGAGTCTACAATTGTTAAGTCTCCTATGTCTAGAACTTAAAGCATGGGTGTTCAAGGGCATACTTGGTGAATATCACAGTAATGGACATGTATCCTCCAATGGGTGTAGTATGTGAATGTGATCAACCGGCTTATTTTCACCATCAATGGTGTAACAATGTCTTCTCTATTACTATGTATGCTGCCCTGACAGGAATAAAGACAGATCCACTGCTAAATATTTTCAATATATACAGCATGAATTGCTTTACAAATCAGGACATCAAATCATGTGTAATATGGTTACTGATGCCACATCATTGGAAAAACCTCTGTTGTATACCCAGCTTAAAACACCGTTTTACTATATTTATTTAGTGAGCCTCTAGCAAGTCATGGGTCAATACAGAGAACTTTCACCGAGTCTTTCAGCATACACCTTCACTATGAAACACTGGTATGGCCTACCGAGTCTACAATTGTTAAGTCTCCTATGTCTAGAACTTAAAGCATGGGTGCTCCAGGGCATACTTGGTGAATATCACAGTTATGGACATGCATCCTCCAATGGGTATAGTATGTGAGTGTGGTTTTGTGAGCGACAACCATCAACCGGCTAATTTTCACCATCAATGGTGTCACAATGTCTTCTCTATTACTATGTATGCTGCCCTGACAAGAATAAAGACAGATCCACTGCTAAATATTTTCAATGTATACAGCATGAATTGCTTTACAAATCAGGACCTCAGATCATATGTAATATGGTTACTGATGCCACATCATTGGATGTGATGTGTGCCCAGCTTAAAACACTGTTTTACTATATTTATTTAGTGAGCCTCTAGCAAGTCTATTTGTAATGAGTTGTCAACAACTTAAAATAATCCTTATGTCCCATTACTACATATTACAGTCAGGTATACTTTTTATTGTTTTTGGACTAATGTTGTAGCCTGTGGTTTTGTTATGCTTTTGTATTTCAATGTCTTGTGCATCCTTTTTTCATGTCCCACTTTTTCGCCTGTGACTGTGTTATTTTGATGATGTTATAGTACTATGTCTCCTTATTTATCTCTCTTAGTCCTGTCATCTTCAGCTTGCCCTGCTCTAGTTCCCTTTGTCATTAAATTCTTCAGGGCATCTGAGTGCAGTTCAGAAGAAAAGGCAGCTTCTTAAGCTTAACAGCACCTTGAGACTGACAATCAGTTACTGCAAATGTAAAAATGGCAGCATGGTCAAAGATGCTGTTACATTTCCACAGAGACAGCCCTAGGTTTTGTGGAGCCCTAGGCAAAAAAAAAGTATAAGGGCCCCCATGAAACATTTATTATTTTAAAGTTAGTGTGTGATATATATATATATTATAGAGAAGGTTTATTCCACACTAATTTACCACCCTCCCGGTTAATATTATGTTAACTCTCTCTTTATCTCCCCACTGCTTTTCCAGCAAATGAAGTAAACAGAAAGAGGGCAAAATACTGCAACTCACAGAAAAGTCCAGACACCGCTGTGCTGAATGCTATCTTTGTTCCTGTGATGTGCAGAGGGTGCATTGAAGTTCCCCCCCCTATCAGATACAGTGTCCTGGCTACAGTAAAGCCGCATTCACATTGCACCAAAAACTCTAGTTATTTCCAGGGAGAGCGCTGACTACCCGAGTCGAGGCGCAGGGTGAAAGGGTCTCACTGCCTCTACCTGGGTCTAATGACTCGGGAATTGGACATGGATGAAAAGAAAGGTTATTCCTGGGTCCAACCCAGGTAGCCTGCAGTGTGAAAGATGAGACCTGGGTCGCACAGAAAGTACTTGATCGGTGTCATTTGTTTACTATTGCCAGGGCAATAGTAAACAAATTACACAGTGTGATGACTCACATCCAGATTTTCCCGGGTCAACCCTGAAGCGTGAACAGGTTGTTGGTGGTAGAGTCTATCCTGCTCTGAGTGGTTTAAGTATGAAGTGTGCCTATTTCTGTCTATTATGATGGCTGAACATCGTGAATTTTTTGTTGCTCCTCTATGGGCTGCGAGATAAAATCTTTTATGTAGATTTGCACGATGTAATTTTCTAAGGGCACATTGCCCAAAATAGAAGCTTCCCCTTAAGTTGGCCATACACTAGAGCGAATATCGGCCCGATCCTACAATTATCGTGGATCGGGCCAAAAATCGCTCTAGTGAGTGGTACAGATAGATTTGTAAAAACTCAGATTATCGTCCCAGACAGACTCTGGGACGATAATCTGATCGAAGGGAATTCCCAAAGGGGACAATATCTTGTAGTGTCTGGGCAAGTCCGATTATCGGACCATGTACCTCCACCTCCTGGCTGTAGTATCCCAGTCTGTCTGTCTGAGTCAGACAGACAGGGAAACTGCAGCCAGGAGGTGAAGGTGCCACATATTACTGTGAGCTAGCTGTAGAACCTCTCACACTGACAGCTGAAAATCGTCCTGTTTATCGGCCGCCGCATGCCGATAATCGCTCTAGTGTGTGGCCAGCTTTAGTCTGAGGTCTTTATTATATTTGGTCACACACTAACATTGTCTGTTAATATTCTTCACTTGTATGAAAATAAAAGCTAGTAATAGGTTATATTTCACAATATATTATTTTTCTGTATCTGTCCCTAGTGTTGATCCTTTTTGATTTAGTATTTGAAGTTAAAGGTTATAGCAAAATCAATTAAGATTTTTTTTGCAGACATATTTTTCAAACATTTTTGGTATCCGGCTACTTTCATGTTGATGTCCATTTAATTATAAATGTTAATTACATAATTGAAAAGTTGATTCACATTAGGCAATGCTCCTGGGTTTAACTAAAAATGAACATAAAAAGCAAATGAAGGCATTATCAGCTACAATGTTCTAAATAAAAAAAACCCAGACAGAAAGTCTCTTCCTTCTATATATCCAATTACCAACAACTGCTCTACAAATCCTTTTTAATATTCCATTCATTTCTATGACTTTGCTCTTTCTTTAGTCCTTTATCACAGCCCACAGACTCTTATCTTCTCTCTGACCTTTTCTTCATCTTCAAATCATTGTCTTAATTTTATCAATCTTATCCACCTGCCTTCACCCAAATCTCATCTATTTTACTGTTATGTCATTTGTTCTTTTCAGTTAACCTTTTACTTTTTAAGTGTAATATATCAACACGAATGTAAAATAATCTCATAATATATGCAGATAATCTAGATGCACATGTTCTGTCCCTATACTGTAAAGAGGTCAGTTCACAAATCTCCTGTTTCTGGAAATGTATGGCCCTATTGGGGTTTATCTCCAATAGTGGTAGAAACTAGGTGAAGTAGGCACTCGTCTTGCAGCTCTTTTTGTCAGGTTCTGGATCTGGTCATGTCACCATTAAAAGTCCTCTTAATTAGAAATTTCCAGGCAGTATAAACCTGATAGGCACCTACCTGTACTGCAGTTTGTGCAGGGGGTTGGGCTGCTATGGGGCCTGAAGCAGCCCCCTTCTCCTGCACTTATATAAGCAAGATATCAGAGTGTATGAGTGCTGTTTTAAGCTGCTAGCCTCTAAAAGCATACTGCACACGCACCCAGTCCCATCCACACTCTTCCTTGCTATAGGGCCCCAGCTGGTCAACTTTCGCCTCTGCTTATTGCACCTGCTCTTATATTCTAGTCTCTAGTTAGTTTAGCTTCTGAAACAAGAATAATTGTGATGGTGAACTGATTTTATCTGTATAGCAAAAAAGGTTTTCATTGTGTAATAATTCTATGATGTAAAATGTTACCAGTAAACATTTAGGGCTAGATTTACTAAACTGCGGGGATGGAAAAGGAGATGTTGCACAAAGCAACCAATCAGATTCTAGGCTCTCACTTTCCTATTACATGCTAGAGATGTCAGCTAGAATCTGATTGGTTGTTATGGGCAACATTTCCACTTTAGTAAATTTGGGCCTTAGTCTGCCAAAAAAATTAGCCATCTTTTAGGTCAATGTTTTACAATAATAAAAATTTACACAATTCCTGCTCTTAGAAAAAAAAAACATTTTGTAACTGAGGTGAAATGTTGCCAATAGTTTTCTTTTCAGACTGGTTATTGTTATTATCATTGCTTTACATCTTGCTCATGAACTGCTGTCACTTCTGGTATCAATAGTACGTGTTTGATGCTCTACTTTTTATCTTCTGCTTGGTTTACAAATATGTAAATGTAGTACTCTTCCTGTGCTCTTTAATGTTTGAGCACAGGTAAAAAAAATAAAACCTAGATCTGCATAGATCAGCTACAGCACAAAATGCTTTGTGATTTTTAATAATACAATTGACATTTAACAAAAAGATTAGAAATAAATTCCAGTTTGTCATTTCCTATGGTTCATGTACAATGTATTACATTTATGGCAGTCTAAAATCAGTGCTTTGGAAACAGACGTAGCACATTTTGTATTTTGGATACATGTGTGCTTGTTAGATCGAACATTTTTTAAATGTTTTTATACAGTTGGTGCTTTAGTACACTTAATGTTCGTTTTCTTACAATGTTGTTGGACACATCTGTATAGGGGTAGTAGCCATACTTGTATTTTAACCAGGTGCAAAGAGTATGCTGAATATAGATCTTGGAGCTCTATGGGCAATGTATAAAATGTACCTTAAAATTGTGACAAAAATCTTAATTTGTTTTTTAAAACTCTATTTATGTGGAATAGTTTTGTATCTATATGACATGCAAAGTGGTTCTTGACCTGATTCCGTAGTGATAACATGTGATAGCATCCATTTAATATTGCTATTGACAGTCCTAACATCTTATTTATAAAAAAATAGTCATATAGATTTTCTATATTCAGACCTAATTTAATCATTGAGCCTCAAGTTCTGGTATTGCAAATATATCACTATATGGTGATGAAAATCAACAGTTAAAACAGTATTTCAGCTCTACTAATGCATTTGTCATGTATCTTACCTTGTAAACATTTTTGTTCGCTCTGTCCCCCCAAACTGCCCTAAGCTGCTTCTCCCTTCACTGAGATTGTATTGAGGAAATAACATATCTGTGAGGTATTGTTAAACATGGACAATTGCTGATATTTGGCTTCAGATTACAAATTTACAGTTAAGTGGCCTTCCCAATAACAGAATACAAACTTGTTGTGTGTACAACATATATTGCTGCTTTATAAAGTTTTACAATGGTCTCCTGTCTTTTATAAATTGCTTAGTAGCATTAACGCCTGAAGGTACATTTAGATATATAGAAATGTGTTCTCTCTTTACAAAATGGTGTAATGTGTTCTCTCTTTACAAAATGGTGTAATGTCTGGGGCATCTTGATAAGATCACTTTGGGATATGGATGGGGCCCATTTGTGTGTAAAAGGTCTATAATTTGTTGAAATTTACATTTTTTCATATAAGATACTTTACCATATTTTATGTTGTTTGGATAACCCATTGTTCCTCCTAAGTTATGCAGGGAACGCTTTTCTCACATTGGGCCTGATCCTGAACTACGCCGATGCGCTGTGCTTACTAAAGCACAGCGTATTGGCGTTCACTTACCCCGACACTCCCCCTGTGCGGGCGTATGGCCCCTTCCTTACGCCGGCTGAAAGCTACCCTAACTTCAG
>WWET01000786.1:284700-296449 GCA_011038615.1 Limnodynastes dumerilii | reverse complement strand
ATCAAAGAATTTGGAGGGGGGACCAGGTGGGCGGTAGATAACAGCAACACGGAGATTGATGGGGTGGTAGATGCGAATGCAGTGAACCTCAATGGAGGTGAATGTGAGAGAGGGCTCAGGGGATATGATGCTAAATGTGCAGCCACATCCTCCACAACTCAGTGTAAAACCATGCAGGTATAATTCTTTAACCAGTACAGTTCTGATACTGTGTCTGTTGAGTTATGTAATTGAAATAATGACAGGGCTAGGGCAATTATCTATGAATATTAGAAAATGGAATGGTATTATAAAAAAAATATTTTTAATATATCACTTAATGTAATTACTAATTTAATTTAATTACTTACAGTTCTTTATGTAGTGCTCACATCTTCTGCAGCGGATTATAGAGAATATTTAATCATTCAAATCAGTCCTTGCCCCAGTGGAGCTTGTAATCTATATTACCCACCAAACACATTAAGCTTAATTTCGCTAGAAGCCAATTAACCCATTAGTGTGTTCTGTGAATGCTTATCAAACTGGAACCATGATGAAAGCATCAGTGATACCAACTACATTACAGGTGTAGTGTGTGAGCTCCATGTTTAGAGCATATTAATGTTCCGGAGGAGAGTGGTGACATTGCAGTGGAGAGAGCATGGGCAAAGCGGAGGAAAGCGCGAGAGGGAGCAGGAATATTTTTTGTTTTTGCTTATTTTAACAATTTCTACAATTATATGACATTATTGCTGTAGTGGCTGAAACCACTGCATTAGTGTTGTAAACAGAATAAAACCATAATGTATGTGATATATTATAGCCTATATCAGTGTTGGCTAACCTGTGGCACTCCATGCGTTGTGAAACTACGATTCCCAGCATGCTTTAACTGCAAAAGCATAGCAGATACCTGACAAAGCATACTGGCAATTGTAGTTTCACAACATCTGAAGTGCCAACACTGGCCTATATCACACCTATTCTGAAGTGATTCTCCACCATATCATGCCAACCCTGTACGGATTCTACCAACTGGTGGCCTCTGCATCCACATCTTCTCCTTTGGCCTGTGGGTCATCTCTTGAGAACCTTATGTTAACTTTAATGTTCCCAAATCCTTCCCTCCCCCCCTCCTTCCTCTTGGAAGTGATATATAAAGAAATACAAGTATGCAGTATCATAAATCATTGACTTCAGATGTAGGCATGGACTCTAACATAATAATGTCAGTGCAAACTAAGCAGCTTCTGCACTTTCTGAGTAAACACAGCTGTTTTGACATTCAGGGAAATATAAATAAAAATAATATGTTTATGGTAATGCAGATTTACTTACTTAGATTTGTAAAGCCTGATAAAATCTGCACAATATTTGTCCATAACTATTGTGTGGTCTTATATCTACAGAAAACAATGATGTCTTCTTCATTATCTCTTTGTACTACAGCTACTGACAAAAACCTGCAACTGAAACACTTATCTTGGATTATTTTGGTTAAGATATAAATTTATTTTGCATCGTCGTTTATAATATGAAGTTATCCAGCCACAGCTGGAAGCAGTTAAGGTTGTTATGGTGACAATCACATTATTGATGATGATACAGATAAACATAAATTCGACTATATCATTGGTCAATATTAAAATTGGAAAAAAAAGAATCTGTTGGCAGGAGTAATATGACTACCACTAATTGTTGATATGATATCCCTTCATAAGACTAAAATAAACCATAGTCAGTAATCTACTGGATGTGAGTCTCTGCTTAGAACGGCCCTATTTTGATAAGGCCATTTTCTCCCAGCCAGTGTTGAGGCCTCGATAGTCTATACAAGGACGGAGACCCCCATCTTTTTTTTTTTTTAACAAAGAAAAATCCGGCACCAGCAGGGGAAGTAGAAGGGCGTATAAATCCACGTTGAAGGTTTTCGGAAATATACCCAGACATGGCTTTGGTCTCTGGGATTGAAAGAGGATAAGTCCAACCACGTGGAGGAGTGGAACCGGGAATTAAATCAATCAGACAGTGCCATGGACGGTGAGGAGGCAATTTATCAGCAGCTTTGGGACAGAAGACATCAGCGAAGTCTTGATATGGACTAGGAAGCTTGATGTCCTCAGAATACTTCACTTGCCGTTGGGGAATCACTTTAGACAGACAGCTCTGGAAACAAGCGGAACCCCAACTGAGTATGTGGGATGTTACCCAGTCTACGTGCGGATTGTGAACTTGGAGCCAGGGTAAACCGAGAATGAGGGAAGAGGTAGCCTCAGCAAGCACGAGTAGTTGTATGGATTCCGAATGAAGAGCTCCGACATGGAGGGTGAGCGGCAGGGTCCGATGAGATATAGATCCCCCAGGGATACGGCTGCCATCCGCCGCAGTGAGGTATGTAGGAGCAGAAAGAGGTTCGGTAGGAATTTGGAGTTTCTCTACTACACGAGCGGTGATAAAGTTCTCGGCGGCCTCAGAGTCCAACAGAGCAAGGAATTCGAACCGCTGACCCCTCAAAGATATGGACAAAGGAATTAGATAAAATGAAAAAAGAAAATAGGGGAACACTTAGTCACAAAGCGCTAATATTAAAGATATCTATAACATGGTATTTTTTTTTTTTTTCTTCCCTTCTGATCGAACTTTGAAATAAGGTTATGGAATAAAATTAAAAAAGATTTTATAATGTCCAAGTCTCTTGTCTTTCTTTTCCTCAAAGCAAAGTTGTATATAATAGGAACTTCACATGGAGCTGTCTAGATTGAATGTAACAATGTAGGTATCCTACTTAAAAACTCCTCCTCTTGGTATAGGTGTGTATCCTGCTGGTAAATTTCTCTCAACGGGTCTTCAGTCTTTAATTCCTCTCCACAGGATAGATATTGAAGGTATCAAGGGGGAGAAAGAAACAACACAATATTGTAAAACCTTTGATAAATTCCTCTCCCTACCAGCAAATCTGCTTACACTAGTGTAACTTGGGGCAAAAGCATCCAATTTACTCTGATGGTATAGCACTTCATGTGATTACTTCTTCAATTGGGATTTTAACAGAAACACATGAATTTCATATATTCAACAATTATACCTCCATTCCAAAAAATTCAGTTAGGAAAAGGTAAGTAAGTGAAAAAAATCGCTCTTTTCTGATGGTATAATTTCTCAGAAAACTGTGAATTTATTATAATCATACAGCAATAAAAACAGGATTCCCTGACCAGATGAGGATCAGTATGGATGCGGTTAGCAGTCGGCTACCCAGTACTCACTCCCGAACTAGATGTCACTACAGCCGGCAGTTAGAAAAAGGGGCCCGATCGCCTGGTCTGTGTAAGGCAGCGAATATACTGATGCCGTGCTAATGCCGTGCTATGTGCTAAACCGTCCTACAGAAACCTCCCTGGTTCCTCTGCTGGTGAAATACCATGGGGTGAGGTGCCCGCTTATCCTATACCCCTCATGTTTCTTCATTTGATTTTAATAATTTTAAAGTTATTTACAAATGAATATTACTGTTTTTCAAAGCCCTCCCTTTCTGTTTGCCTGTTGACCTTCCAACCATGCCACATCCTCTGCAACATGGGTTAGAACAGCTTGAACAGAGCAGTTTTGTCAGTTACTGAAAACAGTTGTATCCATTTTATCTGTTGTACTTTGCATGGGAGTCCATTCCTTCATTGTGCAATGTAGCTGTATAAGCTTTGTGGGTTTTGCGGATGGGAGAGTTCTCTCAAGGCTAAATACTAATAAACTGTTATATTGATTGACTTTCTTACATTTAATCCTTTTTCTTTTCTAGAACTCAGTGCAAACTGACAATATCCTAATATTTATTTTCCAAAATATTTCTTAGAGGCATATCTGCTGCTACAGTGGTTGACATTAACAGCTGAACAGTCCTTAGGTATTGAAAGTACATCATTGCGGTCCTAAATTTTTAAAGTGTGGATGTGTCTTTCACCATTGCTACAAATTCCATTTCCCCTGCAGTATGTGAAGTTGGACACATTGAAAAAATATTTAGTTCTGTTTGAAAAGGATTTGTGAGAAATAGGTCAGTGAAGTGAAAATAATAAAGTTAGCAGCAAGATGTCTTCCCCATATTCCATCTGGAAGATATTCTTCCAATCCATTCCCTGACATCTGCTTAGTGCCAGAAAATTAAATCTCCCATGTGAGTAATTAGACTCTATAGTGTCTGGTTGAATTATTTCCTCTCCCCCTTGTTGTGGTATAAAATGTGTATGGAGAAAATCCATGGTAGGTAAATGAGTCTACCAGAAGAGAGTAAAATATGTTTAGTGTGAGGAAAGAGTATTTGATACAATTGTATCTTGCTGTAGTGTGAAATAATAGAGCATAACGGTTTAATGTGTAATATTTTATCTCCCTTATTAAGCATCTACTATCCAATAACAACAAGACACTTGAATTTAGACTGTCAGAAACCTCATCTTAAATTAGGTCTCTAACTAAATGCTGTTTCAAGCTGTGCAGTAATACAATTTTCCCTTTCTGAAACGAGTTTCTAGGTGCAATTACAAATGTTAAAGAGCATTACGTGAATTATTAACAAACAAGATGCTTGTATTGTATGAATACCTGTCTTTGCAAGTAGATGCGATTGAGCAGAATGACCACGCGATTTCATCTACTGACTAAATAGCTTCTTTTCTTTAAAGGTGAATTCTAATTGAAGTTGAAATACTGAGAAATAAGAAAGCTTTAAACAAAAAGTAATAATGCAAGTGCATGATTATGGAGTATACACTGCTTATTCAATGAGATGGATGAATGCTAAAGTACTTGTAACTGTTGATAACTCTTGTCTGTCCTGTTGGTGTTCTTCATATAGGGACATTATATAGTTTGCAGTAATAAGTCTTATGGTAACGTGGCCTGGAGAATCGGAAACGTGCTGTGTCTAGAAATGGGAATATGCCTTTTCTTGTTGGATAAAATAAAACAAGTAAATAAAAATACAGAAGTCATTGTTGATTGTGTTGAGATTTCAAAGTAAAATATGGAAATATAAACACTTGTTATAAGCAAGCCAGGGCATGTAGAAGGGTTTTCATGTATTTTACCTGTGATGCAGACTGATTTTTGTTTGTTTCTTGTTCCATTTCATTGCACTTGAATGCTTCTAAAAACATACATTGAACTTGATAAGAGACTATTGTAAACCCTGCCAAATATATCTGCTTTAAATTAGAATGTGTGAATTTGGCAGATTCCTAATTGTAAGATACTTTATTTTTGTGAAATCCACAATACAAACATGGAAACGAACTCCTGCAGTATCAGGGTTTTTTTCCCGCTTAGATGTATAAATGACCACAGAGTTGTATATCCACATACAGTATAAAAAAACCACAGAATTGTATATCCACATACAGTATAAAAAATATCAAAGAATTGTGTATCCACGTACAGTATAAAAAAGACCACAGAATTGTGTATCCATGTACAGTATAAAAAATACCAAAGAATTGTGTATCCACGTACAGTATAAAAAAGACCACAGAATTGTGTATCCACGTATAGTATAAAAAAACCATAGAATTGTATATCCACGTACAGTATAAAAAAGACCACAGAATTGTGTATCCACGTATAGTATAAAAAAAACCACAGAATTGTGTATCCACATTCAGTATAAAAAAGACCACAGAATTGTGTATCCACGTATAGTATAAAAAAAACCACAGAATTGTGTATCCACATTCAGTATAAAAAAGACCACAGAATTGTGTATCCACGTATAGTATAAAAAAAACCACAGAATTGTGTATCCACATTCAGTATAAAAAAGACCACAGAATTGTGTATCCACGTATAGTATAAAAAAACCATAGAATTGTATATCCACGTACAGTATAAAAAAGACCACAGAATTGTGTATCCACGTATAGTATAAAAAAAACCACAGAATTGTGTATCCACATTCAGTATAAAAAAGACCACAGAATTGTGTATCCACGTATAGTATAAAAAAAACCACAGAATTGTGTATCCACATTCAGTATAAAAAAGACCACAGAATTGTGTATCCACGTATAGTATAAAAAAAACCACAGAATTGTGTATCCACATTCAGTATAAAAAAGACCACAGAATTGTGTATCCACGTATAGTATAAAAAAACCATAGAATTGTATATCCACGTACAGTATAAAAAAGACCACAGAATTGTGTATCCACGTATAGTATAAAAAAAACCACAGAATTGTGTATCCACATTCAGTATAAAAAAGACCACAGAATTGTGTATCCACGTATAGTATAAAAAAAACCACAGAATTGTGTATCCACATTCAGTATAAAAAAGACCACAGAATTGTGTATCCACGTATAGTATAAAAAAAACCACAGAATTGTGTATCCACATTCAGTATAAAAAAGACCACAGAATTGTGTATCCACGTATAGTATAAAAAAACCATAGAATTGTATATCCACGTACAGTATAAAAAAGACCACAGAATTGTGTATCCACGTATAGTATAAAAAAAACCACAGAATTGTGTATCCACATTCAGTATAAAAAAGACCACAGAATTGTGTATCCACGTATAGTATAAAAAAAACCACAGAATTGTGTATCCACATTCAGTATAAAAAAGACCACAGAATTGTGTATCCACGTATAGTATAAAAAAAACCACAGAATTGTGTATCCACATTCAGTATAAAAAAGACCACAGAATTGTGTATCCACGTATAGTATAAAAAAACCATAGAATTGTATATCCACGTACAGTATAAAAAAGACCACAGAATTGTGTATCCACGTATAGTATAAAAAAAACCACAGAATTGTGTATCCACATTCAGTATAAAAAAGACCACAGAATTGTGTATCCACGTATAGTATAAAAAAAACCACAGAATTGTGTATCCACATTCAGTATAAAAAAGACCACAGAATTGTGTATCCACGTATAGTATAAATGGCAACATCCCGTGGCACACTGGTGTGCCATGGCACACTGGTTGAGGAGCACTGCTTTAGACAGTGCATCCAGAAAGTATTCACAGCGCTTCACTTTTTCCACATTTTGTTATGTTAAAATTTTTGGGGAGATTGTAGCAAATTTATTAAAAATAAACAAAAAAAGAAATCACATGTACATAAGTATTCACAGCCTTAGCTCAATACTTTGTTGATGCACCTTTGCCAGCAATTACAGGCTGAAGTCTTTTTGAATATGATGCCACAAGCTTGGCACACCTATCTTTGGGCAGTTTCGCCCATTGCTCTTTGCAGCACCTCTCAAACTCCATTAGGTTGGATGGGAAGCATCGGTGCACAGCCATTTTCAGATCTCTCCAGAGATGTTCAATCAGATTCAAATCTGGGCTCTGGCTGGGCCACTCAAGGACATTCACAGAGTTGTCCTGAAGTCACTCCTTTGATATCTTGGCTGTGTGCTTAGGGTTGTTGTTCTGCTGAAAGATGAACAGGCACCCCAGTCTGAGGTCAAGAGCGCTCTGGAGCAGGTTTTTATCCAGGATATCTCTGTACATTGCTGCATTCATGTTTCTCTCTATCTTGACTAGTCTTCAAGTTCCTGCTGCTGAAAACATCCCCACAGCTGCTTCCACCATGCTTCACTGTAGAGATGGTATTGGCCTGGTTATGAGCGGTGCCTGGTTTCCTCCAAACATAACACCTGGCATTCACGCCAAAGAGTTCAATCTTTGTCTCATCAGACCAGAGAATTTTTTTTCTCATGGTCTTAGAGTCCTTCAGGTGCATTTTGGCAGTCTCCAGGTGGGCTGCCATGTGCTATTTACGAAGGCGTGGCTTCCACCTGGCCACTCTAACATACAGGCCTGATTGGTGGATTACTGCAGAGATGGTTGTCCTTCTGGAAGGTTCTTTTCCATCCGCAGAGGGAGTGACAGAGTGCCCATCGGGTTCTTGATCATCTCCCTGACTAGGGCCCTTCTCCCCTGATCATTCCATTTAGATGACTGGCCAGCTCTAGGAAGAGTCCCGGTGGTTCCGAACTTCTTCCATTTATGAATGATGGAGGCCACTGTGCTCATTGGGACCTTCAAAGAAACAGATATTTTTCTGTACCCTTCCCCCAATTTTGTACCTCGAGACGATCCTGTCTCGAGGTCTACAGACAATTGCTTTGACTTCATGCTTGGTTTGTGCTCTGACATGCACTGTCGAGTGTGGGACCTTATATAGAATTCTGTTGATTCCAAATCATGTCCAATCAACAGAATTTACCACAGGTGGACTCCAGTTAAGCTGTAGGAACATCTCAAGGATGATCAGTCGAAACAGTATGCATCTGAGCTCAATTTTGAGCTTCATGGAAAAGGCTGTGAATACTTAGGTCCGTGTGATTTCTTTGTTTTTGATTTTTAATAAATTTGCAAAAAACTTTCCCTTTTTTTTCATGTTGTCATTATGGGGTATTGTGTGTAGAATTTTGAGGGAAAACATTAATTTATTCCATTTTGGAATAAGGCTGCAATATAACAAAATGTGGAAAAGTGAAGCGCAGTGAATACTTTCCAGATGCACTGTAATCTCTATATCTAGCTCCACGTAGAAGGCCAGCACCCTCCTTATTCAGACACTAGTGCACAAATTGCAGTAATCTACAAAAAAGTAAAAAAAATATATCCCTCACCATATCACCATGTTCATCGGTTTCTTTTATTGTCCCATAAAGTATAGCTGACGTTTCAGTCCCTCTGAGGAATCTTTTGTCATTGTCTCCTCAGAGGAACTAAAATGTGGTTGCAGTCCTCGCTACGATGGATGAAGTTCCTTTTCGTCTGTCTCAATTTCGAATAGAGAGTCTTTTTAGAATTTGTTTTTAATGAATGGTTGAGTGTGCTGATCAGCATACTCGCCCATTCGTTTTTGCAGGACCCGCTGCTGACAGCTCTGGAGAGGTGAGTAACCTCTTTGGGGACTTTTAGTGTTAGGGGGGAGTTGGGGTTAGGCTCTTAAGAAGGGAGGGTTAGTTTTAGGGCCATAGAAGGGGAGGGTCAGGGTCAGGCTGCGGGGAGGGAGGTCTTAGGGTTAGATTATAGAGAAGGGTGTATTAGGGTTAAGCTGTGAGGAAGGGAGGGTTTGAATTCGGGAAAGGGTTGAGGTTTGTTTTTAGCCTTACTTTTCAGAACACCATGTTTGGTGCTATGACTCATCAAGGCATAAGCAATCGATATCCCAGTCAGTTCGAAACTGGCTGGTAGAGAACGGACCTATTGAAATAGGGCAGTTCTTAGCGGGGACCCACACCCCTGAAATGTTGGCCATGTAATGATTCTCATCAAATTAATCTGGCTCCTACATTTGTGACCTGGTTCCTATTGTACAAAGAAATTTGTTAAGTCCTGGCATATATTGCAATTTATATTCTTGTTCATTACAGTCAAATATTACATACAGGAAAAACTGTTCTCATGTGTTGGGGGAAGTATGGTTTAAGAGCTATGACCCATTTTTATGTTATTACTATTAAAGTATTCAGGTTTACAGACACAGAGTATAGGAGATTGCTATTTTAAAATCTACATAGATTTGTGCTTTGTGGCTTAGGTGTCTGAGTGCCCTTGGTTAAGTATTGGCTGTGCCTTTCCTCTTTCAGCAGAAACATACAGTAACTGTTTTCTCCTTTCCAGGCTCTTTATGTATTGAGCAGACTTTGCTAACAGCATGTTCAGAAAAGTGGATGTAATGATTTCCTTTGGCTATTTTGCTTTTTACTGTTGTAATTCTCACAGAATGACTGCTGGGGACAAATCATGAGGCTCAAAGTCCCTCTTTTTTTACTTATTTTTAGTTGAAACACAAACACTGAGCAATGTATAGTGCTTAAAGACTGCATTAGGTAACAACCTTACCTTTATTGCGCTGCAAGTAGAACAGAATGTGTCACATTACGACAGCAGTGCCCTCCAGCTACTAGTCTTTTATATAAATCATGCTCATTTTGGCCATCTCTGCTATGGCAACCAAACCCCCAGTGCTCTGGAGCGGTCATTGAAAATCATAAGACTTGATCATGTGTGGTGCACAATTCTCTGTCTTACTGCAATAAAATGATTGTGGTTAATTTGCCATCAGTAAGTCCTAAGTAAGGAATATATTGGTAATAGTAATAAAACATTTATTTAACAGGTTTTTATATAGCGCTTTACAATTTTAACAATCATTACTAGACTGGATGGGTATATTTGTATCCTTATAGAAAAAAAAAAATTCCTCATCCCTAATATTTAGTAGTAAACCATTATGTATAGAAAAGTTTTAATGAATTAATAAATTCCTTGAGATTTACAGTTCTAAAGTTTAATTTGTCTGAGTGCATAGTGTTTAAAGAAAATGAATGTAAATGTTGCTTTATTTATTTTGTTTACATATGAAGTTACTGCAAATAAAATATTTAGTAATACTCTTCATGTCTTCATGCAGAATATAAGCCAAGACTAGATGGGCCATGTGGCTCTTATCTGCCGTCACTTACTATGTTTCTATGTTTCTATGATATTTGGGCAGTTCTCCCGGTATCCCGGGAGAGTCGGCAAAGCTCCCGCAAGCCCTGACCATCTATCAATTACTACTGTAATCCTTAGGGATAGGCAGGGCTTGATGACATCATCAAGCCCCATCCATCCCATGTAACACTAGAGATTACATGAATGATTGACAGGGTGCGGGGCTTAACGACACAATTTGCATAAATCACATCATTAAGCCCCACCCCCTTGTAGAAAGCTATGGCTTCCCTCCGGGTTCTCCCAGAGGAAAGCTTTAAAAAGTCGGCAACCTTGATATAAGCATTGTGCCTTCCTCTTCCTGGCTTTACCATCACCACTTTTTCTACTTGCCTGATGGAAAGAAGGTCATCCACCAGCTGGTGGGCATGAAGGATCAATGTTTTTCACATGTAAGAAACTGCTGATACTTTCATGGCTCTAAGTTAATCAACTGAGATTATAATAATAGATATCATAAATAGTGTACGCTCCTTTTCGTTTGCACTTGTTTTATAAATGCCTGAGAGACATCTTGGACCAGATTCCAATCAGATTCTAGTCTCACTTTCCTTTTACATACTAGAAAATGTCAGCTAAATCTGATTGGTTGCTATGAGCAACATCTCCACTTTCCTACAGCTTAGTAAATCTAGCCCCTTGTATATTTTATTTTGCATTCACTTTCTCACTCTATTTCTGCTTTAACACTGTCTCTTGCTTATCACTACATAAAGAAATAAAGAAAAATGAGTGAAGAAATCTGCATGTGTTTGAAGTGTCTGTCTTACTGTCTCGTTTATCTGTCTAAGCACTGGCTAGTGTCATGAGCATTTTGAGTGCCCAAGAGGTGAAACATTGACTATGGGTATAAAAAAACATGACATGCCCCATAAAAAAATTAAAATGTAAAAAAACCCTTGTCCCCTTCTTTAAAAAAAGAAATAAAAAAAAGTGCCCACATGGTTTAAATGTTAAAAAAAAATACGCCATGTGCCCGTTGAAAATAAATTAAAAAAAATTCCTAAAAAATGCCCAGAGAAATTAAGAATAAACATACTTACCAGCTCTAATGGGGATCCAGTGTTAATCCAGGGGTGGCCTTGGCAAAATAAAAAAAACCCAATGCAGAAGACCTGGCACGCTGGACATCCCGGCTCTAATGACAGGTCTACTGTCATTGGGGGGTATTTATACCCTTTGGGCACTGTAAGAATTATCGAGAGAGCGAGAATTCAGTGTCCCCCCAATGACAGTA
>WWET01000786.1:264907-284156 GCA_011038615.1 Limnodynastes dumerilii | reverse complement strand
TTTTTTTTATAGTGTTGGGGCAAGGCATGCTGCCTATAGTAGTGCTACTAGAGCAAGCATGCCTTGTCATTTATGGGCATGCTTGCACTAGTAGTTCTACTAGCGGCAGCATGCCCGGGCGGCCCGTTGTTTATTTATTTATATAGTTCAGTCGCGGCGGCTGCGTGGCGGGCGGGGGAATGGGTTAATTTTTTACTACAAGTTTTTTTTTACTTTAATTATCTTTGGGTTTTTTTTCAGCTCTGCTGAGCTGTCTCTACACTTGCACCATCGGCTAATTAAGCAGCCAGTGGACCACGGTGGAAACTATATTTAAATGAGAAAAGCGACTCTTTTCTCATTTAAATATTCCACCACAGGCGCAGCCCGGTCGGAGGTGCACACAGTCGGATGCTGTGCGCGCTCCCGATCTGGGCATGCGCAGTGGCCATTTTTACTGCGCTTCTGTCTGAAAAATAGACGGAAGCGCAGGTCTGAATCAGCCCCTTTATCTTTGGTTTGATGGAATAGGTCACTTAGGAAATTGCTACTTACAGAAGAAAGGCTCTCACAAAAACATGGAGAATTCAGGTTGATTTGTCTTATTGATGGTAGAAGAGTTACTTGTTAGTGTTGATTACGATGCCAAAAGAGAACGTCTAACTCTAACTCTTTATCAAGACACTTTGTCTAATAAAGTCTGATAATCATAACCACTGGTCACATACTCTTACCGCTAGGCAGCTTCTGAATTCCTGCCTGATTATAAGGAAATTCTGAACAGGTATTTTTGTTTACTTTCTTTAAAAATTGTCTCTGAAGTAACCTTTAAGTGCAAAAATGCTAAAGAAACTTATAAACCAAGTTTATATGTCAACAATAAAGAAGAGTAAACTAATTTTTGGTGTAATTTTCTGTTTTTCATTTCAAACTGTATTACATGAACTAGACAACATAAAATGCAAATGTGTGTAAGAGCGATGCCATTTCTTATTCAAATGAGTTGGATTGTTTCTGCTATACACAAAATGCATAGATGTAAATAAACTGTCCGTGTTTATAGGTCAGTATTCATGTTTTAGGAAAGATGTTAAACCTGTGTCTGTGACCGTTAAATGTAATACAATGTTGGATTTTAAGGAAGGAAGGTAATTTTGGTGGAGATAAATTTTGTGTTATAAATGTTGTGTCCTTTGAAAATGAAACATGAATTTTCATGTATAAACATTTCAATGAGTAAATACCATTGAATTGGCGTCTGTTCTAGTATTGGGGGTTGAATTATGCTGCTCCTTGTAGAATGGTAATTATGCAATCTATACTCTATTATTAGTTTTAGACATAATATAATACAAGTTCAATTTAGATTATACCTGAAGGTTTTTTTTCAATACCATGCTGATTTGTGCTTCACACACAGAGATATTCTTGGCACATTAATTACTGTCTGTTAATAATAAACGATTTGAAGGTTACACAATGGTATGTTTATTTTCTGTCCGAATGATCAAAAGAATGAAGAAGTTAAAATAAATGGACCAGGTCCTAATTTACGCAAAGGGGGAGTTTTTGATCGCTAGCATCTGAAAACACCTTCTTTTGGTACTATGGCACATGTACCAGAACATACTAGGTGCCAGATTTACTAAGCTGCGGGTTTGGAAAAGTGGAGATGTTGCCTATAGCAACCAATCAGATTTCACTTTATTTTTACATACTAGAGAATGTCAACTAAAATCTGATTGGTTGCTATGGGCAACAGCTCCACTTTTCCAGTTTAGTATATCTGGCCCCAGGACTGTATTCTGGATCCAGCATATCCAGATCAGTCCTTTTATGTTCTATGACGGTGGATCAGTACTGAACTGCAAGTGGAAATACTTCTGCACTGTGGGAGAGGGTTGGGATGCAAATTGTACAGTGAGGACTGGCCTTGGCCCTCGAGTACAATTCACATTTCTGTCATGCTCCCATTTTACATGGGGTTGGGGTGGAAATATTAAGGTAGGGTCTGGCAAACTTTACCACCATACAAGTGAGGAGAGTGGGTTGTTAGGATGGACTGCAGATTTGGCATTAGATCCGGTCCATTGTTTGAATACAGGGGCAATACAAGCATTAAAAGGCCTCATCTGTGTGGAGTTTGTGGCTACTGACAAAATTTACTCTGTATGTTTGTGTTTCAACCTGACTGTAATGAAATTTGGTACAATAAATGCTTCCATGGTTATAAAGAAAACCCACAAATCTTAGGCTGGTATGTACACTGGTTTTGAAGTTATATTGGCTTTAATCTACCATTTTTTTATGAAAAATGTGCTGTTTAACATTTGTTTAATTCCATTTGCATCTCAACTAATTGTCTTAGAAAGTTGGACAAGGTCTCATTTTAAACCTCTTTTCATGGGCTTTCATATGAACTCATCAGTGTGTTTCAATAAAGAAGAAAAATTTGACGTTTTCAAAATTCTAATGTAAATTTTCTGAAAAAGCCCATTTTTTTATTTTTAAAAAAAATACTCAAATTGTTCATACTGGGAACTATTTTTTGGGATCATGATGTTAGGAGCTTTTATTTTTGAGTGATTCATGACTCAACATCTTCTCTAGTTTAGTTCTCTAAATAAAATTTGGGGAATTATTCACAACAGTATAAACAATTTTTGAGATTTTTTTTTTTTTTTATTGGATTTGAGAAAATCAACATTTTGATTTAGAAAATCTTACATTTTTCCTTTTTATTGTAACACACTGAAAAGAGTTTAAAATGAGACCTTACCCAATTCTCTAGCTCAATTAGTTTAGCTGCAAATGCAATTTAAAAAACTGTTAAATATAACTTCAAAAACAAGTGTACATATCAACTTAAGATTTGGGGGTTTTCTTTACACTCATGGCAGCATTTATTATACTGAGTTTAATTGAAATTAAAGAATGTAATTAAGAATTTTTTCTGAAATTGTGTTGATTTGATGTGGAATGACCTGTAGGGAATGTAGAGTGTGGCTCGAGGAGGCGGTTATAAGTGAGTGCCAAGTGTTGGCACTCTATAATAGCTGCAGGGTGGTGGGTTCCGGGAAGCTTTAAGGATTGATTGATTTACAGGAAGGTGGGTGGCTGAGTGTAACGGGCAGACTAGAAGGTCCATGTGTTTCTTATGAATTGTCAGTCTATGTAATAAATATTTTCATGTCAGTCTTGTTGTACATCTATATGTTTGAAAGTTGTAGAAATCTAGAAAGTGCTTTATTGTCACTTATGTGTTGGGCTATATATGCTGTGATTTGAGAAATGGATTTGCCTTATATGCCTGAAGTAGTACTATCCTGGCTGTTGTGCCTCATTTTTTATTTTATTTATATATTTTAAGGAATATTGCACATTGTAAAGTTATATGAGTGCCCTCTTAGAATCTAAATTTTCTCCTTTCCCGAAAGCTAGTCATCCATATTATGACCGCTAAAGCCACCATTGCTAGGCACTGTAAAAATCTATTTCCCCTGGTATTTCAGAATAAATACATGAGGTCTGTCAGGTGACTTCCATGGAGGAAATAACGTACCCTCTCTATGATTAACCTCACATATTCTGTCAGAGCTGGGCCCTGTGGTACAGTAAACTGGATGACTTGCCTATAGTCCCACTCAGTGATCGCGCTACATGTTTTTTTGCCATAGCATTTTAAGGAGTATTTTTAGCCAAAGAGGAGTATAATATTATCGGTAACTAAATAAAATGGTTAAGTGGTCTATGCCGTTCCAAACTAACCATTTTTAAGTGATAACTAAGATCTGTTGCTTCCCTGCCTCATGCCAAGATTTGGACATAATATAACACTTTACCATTTTATGTAATTACAAAATTGTATGTTCCTCTTTTGACAGAGGAATATCACTTCTAACTGAAATTTGTATGTTATGGTTCATTAGAGGTCTGAGGGATAAACACACACAGACACACACATATATATGCAGGGAAAAATACCCAGTTATTTTGCATGCAGGGAAAATACCAGTTGCCATTTGCATGCAGGAAGCAAAAACCAGTCAGTTTTTTATTGTTATACTGCAACTTGAAAGTGGTGTAAGACCTGCCCCCTCTCAACTCTCAATCTGTGCTGTATATTTACCCTCTGTAGTGCAACAGGGTTTTCAATATGCATATAAGCCCCTAACCCTAAATGCAGCCTTGTCATTTCTGAAAAGCTGTTGATCACAGAAAATCTTTAGTCCATAACCCCCCTTCCCCTTAAATGTGAAGTTCAAAATGGTTATTTTAATAACCTAAAGAAAAAAAAACAAATCTTACCTTGAGATCTGGCTGCAAAAGAAGATGTCAGGTCTCTTCAGCCGCCAGGAGGTCACATGACACGCTGTGAGGGGAAGTCACAGTATTGATGACTCATCGTGTTGCAGAGCTGGAGACTTCCTGTCTCTCTCTCTCTCTCTCTCTCTCTCTCTCTCTCTCTCTCGAGAGAGAGAGAGAGAGAGAGAGAGAGAGAGAGAGAGAGACTGCAAAAAGTCCCATGCGTAGCTATACGCATGAGGCAAATATGAAAGCGTGCCTGACATTTCTCAGGCGCCAGAGACGCCTACACAGTCCCACTAGATAATTGACATTACTCTTCTGTCTTTCCTTTAGAAAGAAAGCGTTCTTTTGTACTAATGTTCTTCAAATTCCCTCTCCAATTGTGAATTTGTTTTTGCTTGTTTTAATACAAGTCATGTTTGTTGTATCATATTTCCATATTCCTTTTAATCAAATAAATAATAAAATAAAGAAATCAAAATCTATAGACATAAGCAGCGTTTATTATTGTAACAGTTAATTTAATGGCGGACACTGGTTTTCTTATAATGATGACAATGAATGACGTAGCACCCGTCCATTACTTTTACTTTTCATTAATTAACTGAACATTTTAGGTTATTAATTTGGGATTCCAATCAAATGATATAGTATCTGCTTTGAGACATTTAAATTTAGGCAGTTGACCATTTTTTAGGGATGGAGAAAGGAGAATGTTCATAGAGTTTACATTCTACTACATTCTAAAAATGTTGTTGTTTTTCTCAACAATAGCAGAAAGAGTGCAGTTAACATATAAAATACAGAGATGCTGTGCGTTGTGCCTCAGTATAAGTGTATTAAAAGCTGTCTGTAAAATATAATTTAATGATAATGGGCTGGATCCAGACCTTGTTAAGTGCATTGACTTAGTTACACCTGGGCTAAACCATGTTGAATTCAGGTTGAGTCAAGTTAATTGTATACTTTGCATGCAGGGATATATCTTTAAATTGCTTACTGCACACAGATACTGACCAGCTCTACTATCACACTGTTATTTAGAATTGGGATAGGAAACATCACCTCTCAACTCTAATACTGTTTGCAGCAGATGAAATATGACTCCTCTGAAATCAACATGGTTTAGCCCAGGTGTAACTAAGTTCATGCACTTAACAAGGTCTGGATCCAGCCCAATGTTGGGTATCAACATCTCATTGTTAGGTTCTTATTACTCAAAAATAAATGTATGTGCTAAATAAACAGATAGTAATTTGTCATAATTAAATATATGGTGAACAAAGTATGTAACGTGTGTCTTAAAATATAGTTTTACTGCAGTTGAGCAGAGTAGGAGATTGTATTTATCTGATTCAGTGATGAGGTCACTAGCCATGAAGTCATAGCTATTTTTACTCCGAATACATAAGCTCATCTTTAGTGTGTCACAATGACATAAGACAGGCTGTATTTCTATGTATAATGCAGAAATGGTGCAGTGCTCCCATGATTTACTGGAGTAATCAATCTGGTGAGTGAGAAGAGCCAGTAGTCTGTAATCATCACTTAATAGAGGTTTCAGAAAGAACAGGAGTACTCGGGCTACAGATCTGTTCTTGTTACACTGATTATCAATCCACTCATCCACTGACGCAGAGGAGTACATAGCTTTCCTGTCACTGCTATTCGCTGACAGGGGATTTGGTCTTTGCCGAGTTTTCACTTTCTATCGGGGATATGTTTGAGAAGTGAAAATAATTAATCCCTCAAACTTTTAAGTTGCTAATTTATTTTAATTTATGATTTTATTTTAGTTATAATGTTTTGTTATATAAAAGTAATAGAAAATTATAATCCTTATGTACAGCAGGTATTTTTCTTACATATGATGCCATTGTGTAGACAGTACTAGGTTTGTGACCGAAAGACTAAGTAAAAAAAGGAAACCCCTGTACAGTTCAAGAACTAGTACATCCTCAGTAACCAGCCATATTGTGAAAAGTTGCTCTTCTGAAAACTGTCCTTAGCCTTTATGAAGATATTTTTAGGATTATTTTGTTGTAGAGACAGCTAAAAGCTAATTTTCGTCTGTCTCTATTTAGAAAATAGCACTATTTTGACTTTTTTGCTGATTGGTTTTCTTACCCATTCATTCGGAAACCGCAGACCTGCCGTACCGACTGGACAGGTGAGTATGTCTATGTGGAGGCTTAGGGTTAGGCTGTGGGGAAGCGAGACTTCGGGTCAGGCTGCAGGGAGTAAAGGGTTAGGATTATGGAAGAGGAGGGTTAGCGTAAGGATTAGGATAAGGGTTAATGATAAATACTCGCCATTCGGTGTAGAAACTTTGTTTTGGGGATGATCAATTGCTTCTCCTATTTGCGGTAGAAGCTATAGATTTGGGAGGCACTTGGGAGGAATTTGCTGGAACAAAACGGTCCTTTCGAAAAAGGACTGTTCATAACGCCAACATACTCCCATCTAGAAGAGATCTAGAAGTAGATTTACGAAATAAAAAAAGTGGTGACCAATTCATTGACCAATTCACATTCACATTCTAGCTTTTTTAAATTAATTGCGAAGGCAGAAGTAAAGTGGTGATCTCCATTGCTGCTTAAAGTGCCTCCGTATGCTTGACTTATCATGATTAAATCGCATCCTGCAATCCTGATTTGTAGTGATAAGAATGGTAGCATCAAATGATTTGGTTTTATAAGTGTCCTAAAAACCAGGATCAGTGATGTACATGTATTGTATTCCCAGGCTGTGCTTCATGAAATATGTAAGCAAGTGCATAACATCATTGGAAAAGTGCAGGCAGGGCTCAAATGACAGGTCTCTGTTTTACCCATTGATTGGTAATATTACATTTCTGCTTTTTATATTCTGCTGTTAAATAACCAAAATATTTGTAAATGAATGAACCAAATCATTTTTAAAAACTGGACAATTACCTTGCTGCAAATTAAATTTAGTATCATATAATAATGCTTTTTAAAAAAAAAAAAAACGTGAATATATTGGAATGGTTTATATTGTTTAAGTAATGAATAAAATGTTCAGTTTGGCAGTAGTTAATGTACAATAAGGGGTGTGTTCCTGCAAATGTTAATGTAAATTAATGTAAGCATACATAATTTATGGCTAAATATTGGCATCCTCCACGGAGCATGTCTAAGTCCAGAAGGCTAATGACGCACACTCTCTAGCTCCATGGGACTATTGAGCTACCGTTTAAATTTCTAACTGCTTCTCTAAAGTTATGGAAATGTATAAATGTGTTATTTTTCATAAAATGTGATGTTAATTTAATTCATGACCACGTTTAGTATTTTTGCATTGAAAGCTAAGCACTTGCATGAAGCATAACCACCATTCTCAGTAATCAAGCGTGTATGTGTGGGTAAGAAAACGTATCGGCATTGTAGTTGGCTGTTATGTGTCCAATGCAACATGTTGAACTTTTCGTGTTGGGTTTAGTGTTCGTTCACTGTCATGCATTACTTACATAACCTTGATACTACCCTCTGCAACCATTGGCAAGTAGCAGTTGACGAGCTTTTAATCACAGACATGATCATTGTCTGATATAAAGCAGGGAAAGCAGGGGAAGGCTACTAGCATGGAAATTTTTACTGACATTAACATTATTAACTACATAAAGGGTAACTGGACGTAGCATGTACGCTGATTGATCAACCTTTTTGTAAATAACCAGCAATGACTCTCAGTTATTCTGTCTACTCCATAAGTCTGTGTTTGCTTATAGTTTACCTTGCTGGAATTCTTGTTTTGCTTCCCTGTTCATTTTTGTGTTCTCTGTTGTTCTGTGTGCTCCTTCTGTCGTTCACATCCTGATTTCTCCTGCTCTTTATCCCTCTCTGTGTTTTAACACTTGCTGCTGTCAGTTACTGTGCTATTCCCATCTTGCACTTTACTCCTTTTAGTATCACCTTCTGGTTTTGTTACTGTGCGATTCCCATCTTGCTCTTTTTCTGTTACACTTTATTGTCGTCTAGGGCTGGATTTACTAAGCTGCGGGTTTGGAAAAGTGGAATTGTTGCCTATAGCAACTAATCAGATTCTAGCTCTCACTTTCCTATTACATACTAGAGAATGTCAGCTAGAATCTGATTGGTTGCTATGAGTAACATCTCCACTTTTCCAAGCTCACAGATGAGTAAATCTGGCCTCCAGTGTTGTTACTGTGATATTGCCATCTTGCTCCTGCCTTATCTCTCTGTTCTAGGATCCTCTGGGGTATGTGGGATTGGTTATGAGGGTTCTCCTCTATTTTGTGTTCTCTATTTGTCTTGTTTTTGTTTTTTGGTGTGTTGCTTGAAGTAACTCATCTTGGCCCTCTTGGTCTCTCCAACCTCTTCCTTTTGGGAGCCACCTCCTGGGTCCTGAAGGCAAGTCTGTCCCCATCATCAGGGACTCCAGTGAGCACCTGATTCTTGGCTAGTCTCCATGCCTGGGCATGTTTTTCCCGTAACACTTACATTAAGCTCGGCAGTGACTCTATTATGTTGTGGGAATTTATTATATGGTTAATGTTTCTGATTTTGCTAATGGCTACATCAGCCTCATCTGGGTGCAGGGGGGCAGTGGCCCTTAAGCTAAGATGCTGATTCAGATCTGTATCACATGAAAGGAGAGGTTACACAGATAAGAAAGTGAACTGAAGTGGAGAGGTGACATTCAAGAAGTCCTTGTGGCTCACAGCCATTAGCATGCTATGCCTGCTGTTGTGTTTTATTGTGTTCTCTGCTTACCTTGATCAGACAGGGAGTCTTGGAATCTGAGAAGCAGTTAAAGCTTATAAGTTATTGTTTCTTGCTTGAATGCTTTGTTTTAACACCACTAAAATGCTTTTGTAAGCCAACATGCATCTAAAAATGTAGAAGTGAATCAAAGTATGCATAATTTAGGTCCCCTGTTGTATTGGAATTTGTAAGAAATTTGATTTTCACACTTCTTATTCATAAATAGCTATTTTTAGATGGGAACTGTAAGCAGTTCTCAGAGATGACAATGTAGAAAGTACTGGAATATTTTGGTTGTTATATTTAGAAAGGAATAAAGAACAGAAGGTGTAATAGAACACAGGTTAAGCCTAATTTTCAAATAATTACCATGTAAACAAATCAGGGACTTTTTTTTTGTCCTTTTAATTATATTTTAAACTCTTATTCAACAGTAGTAATAGATGGCATTACAGCTCTATTTTACTAGTGCCCCCAGTTCTGTGTGCTTGTTTTTGATTAGTGTAGGGTAGGAACTAGCAGCAGTGTCGCTGCATGGGGTCTGCCCAAAATCTTCCTGGGTTTGGGCTATGAAGAGGTGGGCGATCAGGTTCTCTCTTCTGTACATGCACTAATGACCTCTATGCATGAGGAATAAGTCAGACGCAGATTTTTATTGTTGGTGAAGTAGCTCTCATCTGATTGCTGGAATGGTGGGATAAAAAGTCTGCTGCTGCATTAACTGTTCCACTAGTTGAGTTGTATGCAAGATTTTAGTTATTATTTGCCTTTCTCTAAAGAAGATAGCTACAATTTAGTTTGTCCAGCATTATATTATAGGTCTAAAGTTTGGCTGTCTGGTTCAATGCACAACAGGAAACAGATAAACGGGGTAATAGACAATGTCATGTGTCATTTGCATTATCACACCTTTAAAGTACTAACATCACAAAAAATGTATCAGCAAGTATATGTCACAATTATGTGAAATGCCCATTAATATCACAATGCAATATTAGAAAAAATCTGGAGCTTTGGTAAGATTTGAAATTGAGCATGTCAAAAGATGAAATAATAGTTTATAAAAACTTCTGGAATGGTTATTAGAAAAGAAAAGAAATCATCACAATACACTAGAGCGATAATTTGTCCGATCACCCGATAGTTGCACGATCGTCCTGATAATCGCTGTATTGGATTGCCAGCTTTACAATGAACAGTGCCATGACTGTTCATTATTAAAATGTGTGTATTATGTATGATTAAGTAGAATTGAGTATTTATTTTAAGATTAAACTTTGTTATTTTCTGAAGTAGTCATTCTGTGTACAGCTTTGTATTTGTATACAGAGGTTCCCTTTGGGAATTTATTTACTGAAAGTTACCTTGTTTACAGTTTTATATTATGGGCACTGGATCCAGACAATCAAAAGAGCAGTGAGAATAGTTAAGAATAGCAGCGTAATAGTAGGATGTGGTTGATATATAGCAGACTGCACTTTCACTGTCTTCATTGCAATTCATGTTATGTTTTGTACATGCCAATTATCTGTTTCATTTCATCATTGCTGTCAATTTGATAGGTTCAAGCTTTAAAAAAAAGAAAAAAGAAAAAAAAAAGTTTCTGCAATAGAGTTTGGAAGAAGTATTATACAAAAAATATATAAGTAAAAAGCAACATTTTTGACACATAGTAAAAGCAGCTATTTTATGTTCCAAACAATTTAATAGAAACTAGTGATAGACTTCATTCTCACAAATATTGTTTAATCCAACACAGCATTTACTTCTAAAGCTTTAAATAACTGTCTGGGGAGGAGTATTGTTGCACTTTTATCTGCATCTTTCAGAACAGAGGTAGTGGTGCTAACATCAAAGGCACATGCTGATATCTAGCACATGCGCAGTCAGGTGCTTTGTTGCACTTGAATTGTTTTGCCATGCAGTACTTACTAGGTGCAAGGAATCACTGGTTTGGGAATCGGTCCTGGGTTCCCTAAGGCTGGCAGAGATGTCAGGTCTGTAGTAGAAGCTTGGAGGTTTGATTGAAGTTCTGCTCATGGGCTAAGCAGCAGTGGTAAGACTCAGAGGGACCGCTATGCTAAGACAAAGTGTAACTGGATCAATGGATATCTGGAGTAGCTATAGCAGTAACTGACAGGAGACTGGATTACAAGCAATTGGAATTGCTGGCAGGATATGGAGCAATTGCGGAGACAGTATTAAAGCAGTTGGAATTGCTGGCAGGACACAGACCAATTGCAGACTAAGACTGGACTGGAGAATGGGATTTGGACAATTGGAATTGCTGGCTAGACTCAGGGCAACTGCAGACTGGACTGGGCAAGGTACTTGAAGCAATTGGAGGGAAAGCACTGTCAGGGGCTGCAAGAGCTGGTGAGAGGCGCCCCTTGATGCACTGGTTACCGTGGTTTGTGACACTGTGTAAGCACCTTTTTCTAGTGAGATTGTATCCTTGACCTGCATTGCCAGACCTGCAGAAAAGTGCCCATCTGCTTATTCTTTCATTAGTAAGAGCACCTGGGAACATGTTATTTTGCTATTGGGTTTTATTGATATATACATGCTTATTTTTGCACGTGCCAATTGAGAATTTAGTGATTTCCACAAGAATCTCTGTCTATTCTTTGAGTGGGGAGTGGGCTGGGAACTGGAAGTGTTAATCCATAAAGCGGTAAGACAGTAAGCCTCATCGGTCAGGACAGCAGGGAATGGCTAGGAACAGTCTGGCCACTGGGTTGATTCTACCCAAGGAGTCTGAGTGAAGGTTTACTATAGCCATTCAGAATGCATACATTGTCTGTATTGCATAACTCTGGATCCAGTCTATAGTGTTTAAATTGTGGATGGAGGGTGGGTGGACATAAAGTTTAAAAGTTAGCATAAAAGAATTGAACTTCTGAAATACTGCAGACTGAGCTCTCCTGCTTGGAATATATTTGTTTAAATGCGCCAATGAGTAAAGGCCAAATCTCCTCAATATATAAGATGTTACTAGATTCTGCACTATAAGTGGGAATTCGACATGAGAGGGAATGGGAGAGAGATCCAGAGCGCGATTCCTGGGTGGACACAAGGGAGCTGGTATCTACCCCTTTCTCCGCAGAATGAATGAGAATGCTTATAAAGTTTACTTCAGGTGGTAATGTACTCAGGTGGGTCCCCTGAATGCTGGAGAAATTGCTGCCACATATGACGTGTCCTGGGGTCTCTAGGTTTGGGGATAGGGCTACTTTTTTTTAATCGATCCTGCTCTTCACCCGTTTACTTTGCCACTCCATTGAAGGCCTAGATCGCCCCCATATGAAGTAAGCGAGCCATGTCTTGGAATCTGCTAGATGTCTTATAGCTAAATTTTGGAAGCAAACAGAGTTATTCCCACTATCTTCTCTCTACTCTGTCTGAGGGACAGCTGATTAGAGAGTGGGAATTATGAGGAATTATGTTGTGGCTAACTTTGCTTCAATAACCAAGGCAAAAACACAATGTTCCTCCACTCATCCTTCACAACCCCCACCTCTCCACCCTTTCTCTATTTAATACCATTAGCTTAATACAAGAATTTAAACAGTAGTCTTCTTGTAGGTTAATCCTTTACTTTAGTGATTATTAGGCGGTGATGAGAGGACGATTAGGATGAAGCTCCAGTGAAGGGACGGTTAGAATGAGGCTGCAGTGAAGGGGCGATTAGGGTAAGGCTGTGGTGAGGAGATGGTTAGGATGATCCTATGGTGAAGGGCCGATTAGGGTAAGGCTGTGGTGAGGGGACGGTTAGGGTAAGGTTGGGGTGAGGGGATGGTTAGGGTAAGGCTGTGGTGAGGAGATGGTTAGGATGGGGCTGTGGTGAAGGGACGGTTAGGGTAAGGCTGCGGTGAGGGGATGGTTAGGGTAAGGCTGTGGTGAGGGGTCAGTTAGGGTGAGTATGTGGTAAGGGGCCAATTGCGGTTAAGGGGCAGTCAGGGTAAGGCTTCGGTGAAGGGATGGTTCAGGTAAAGCTTCGGTGAAGGGATGGTTAGGGTAAGGTTGTGGTGTGTGGGCGGGTAGGGTGAGGATGTGGTGAGGGGACGGAATAAGGTAAAGCTGCAATGCCTGATGATGGTGCCTTTGTATTAGTAAAAATCTTGTCTAAGTTCCAGGATTACCCTCTTTCACAAGAATTAGTTGATAAGATTCAGTGAAGTGGATATTACAAAGAAGTCATCAAATATATATCTTTCTATTATTTTTGTTAATTACATTTTAGTTGGTATTAAAGCTTGTTTTTTATGTCAGTGAAGAATCTAAGTATAACATCTCCTGTTCAGTTATATGACAGCTGTCCTTGCCTAGATCACGGCTGTATGTTTAGCTGTTCACACCCCAGGCAACTAAAAAATAAAGTGTAAAGATTTCTAAAGAATAAAATACACGATTTCTGAAGTTTTTCTACTTAGTAAAAATAGATTGAAAACCTTTGCAGAGAAATCAGTCACCACATGTTTATTGTGTCCATATGCTGCACAGTGTGAGCCAGGGACATCATTCAGTTATAAATAGATAATATGCTGTGCACGGCTGACAATCGTGTTGAATATCACCCTATTTAAAATATTTGTGGGGGTTGTTTGAGGAGGTCTTTTCATGGTAACGCCACAGTTACAGGATCTACAGTAATTACATGTTTGATGAAAGAATATGAAGAGGATATTTGTTTTCAGGAGAGTGAAAGCGTAAAGTTGAAATGTCTTCTTTAAATTTAAAGGGCTATGTGATGGCACTATAGTTTGAAGGGGCAGGTATGGAGCACAAAGCACATTTTGTTTCATATGTATACTGGGCGGCTCTACCACTAGACAAGATCAGGCAGCTGCCTAGGACACCTGAGAGGGCAGCATAGAAGAACACAGGGCCAGTGCAGTATGCTAGCACTGCAGGGGCTGTAGAGGATACATAACATGGTGGGGGTAACAGCCTGAACTTTGTCTAGGGTGCCCAGAGACCTAGAACTGACCCTGTGTGTATTAATATACCTTAAAACAAGGTGTGAGAATGAGAAGATGATACCACATTTCTGCACTGCAAGTCTAGGTTTAGTATCGCAAATAAGAGAGATGATCAAGGACGTCTGACATTTTCAGCAATATTCATTCATCCGTTGCTGGTATGTGGTGTTTTGCATTTCCTGAACCTTATTTTATGGCTTTGCAAACCCCAGGTGTATTTTCTGGATGACAGATCGGACAATTAGGTTCTCTAGGCCACTCATTTTAATAAATCCTCCTACTTTTCCTTCAATTCAGAAGTTCGCAATGAATCTGTTAAATCTTTTAGTATAACTATTACAACGTATAATGGGACATGGACAATGCTGCAGAGGAAATTTCTCCATTAGAATATTAGTTGAGTCGTTTTTGGCAGAGTAATAGAAACATTACACAAATTTATATAGCCGTCTCAAAAATTAGCTCTCTGTCTCAGACAGTGATTACCTTTTGTCAATTTAACAAATAACATGAAACTTTGATAGTTATTTAAACTGAATAAATATTAACATTATTCTTGTATGAATGATGTTAAATACTTTAGTTCATGGAAATCTTGACCTGCCTTGAATAAAAGGAAACTTGTGGGTCTAGTAAAAATGGAATACAAGAGACTATATTCTGTGTATATTCTCAGCCAATGATAAATGGTAAATATTTGTCATCAGGAATAAGTTTTAACACTAGTGTCTGTAGTTGTAGAATCAGTAGTAGTATTGTCTCTTTTATATAGAACTTATTACTTGTGATCATTAGGTTTTTTTTGTTTTTTTCTTTTTTAAATAAAATGAACCATTGATTAAATGTAACAATAAGTTCCTTTTGTGTGAGTGGCTGAATTAACCGTTTAATAGTATAAATAAAATAGATATAGTAATATGTAATAGAAAGCACTTAATGCGATTTTGTAGTATTACGCAGAGATACTGGTCAAATTTTATTTGGAATAAGGAAAATATAATATGAAAATGTTGGTCATAAGTAAATATGCTTTAGTCTTAAATATTATTTAAATAATGAATTTATTGTGAAATAACTTGAAACACCCAAAGCCAATATGTCATTAAAGATTTGGATATATGTCTCAGACTTATTGCATTAACCCTAATATACAAAAATGAAAATGCCACCCTAAAGTTTTCTTCGCCTGAAAAATGTAGCATGTGGTGTTTCTCAATTAGCCTCCATAAAATGGAAATTCCTAACCCAAACCCATATGACAATCACTCCCCCTCCAGACAGCAGGTAAATGATGGGGGGGTTTTGGCAGTCTTCATGTGTTTCTGTTTTAAGCTTGTATGGCCTTAGTTTATTGTTTCAGAAGACTTGTAGCCCACAGGAATGTCGTAATTACAAAAGTTACAAAAACTCAGTAGCTGTATCCGCAAAATACTAGACAAAAAATACTATAAATAATAAATCCAGAGCCAAGCAGAAATAAATGAAGCAAGCAAACAGAGAAACACAGCTATGTGCTTTGTTGATGGAAGATTAGATTTAACATACAGACAAAAGGAAACTTGAAAGGGGGAGGGCTTACCTAAAATTTAAATTATAATCTAAAAATTGGGAACTTTGATATTTATTTGCTAAATGCCAAAGCAACAAGTATTTTTCTGCATGTAAAAAAAACCTGATTTTACAGTACCTTGCATAAAAACATTGGACCGTATTCACGCTTAAGAGTTAGGTTTGGACAGAACTGCACCTAACTCGCCCGTCCTGCCTCTAACCCTTCCCCCCCGTTTTTAGATACTTTATGGCACTTAAGAGTGCCATAGGGCTACCTTATGTTACTGTGTGTAGTTTCCTTCTTAAGAACAGACAATGCCCCCCCCCTGCCCTCCCTGGCTAATCTAAATCCCTCTTCCCTCCCAGGCTAATCTAAATCCCTCTTCCCTCCCACTTCTAACTAAACACTCCCCAAGGCGACATTAGGCCGCCTCTTACCAACTAAACTACTTTGTGCAGTCTTTAAAGACCGCATGGAAGCAATCTACATACCTAACTGGTACGTAGATTGCGTAAATGACCTACTACACATGCGGGAGATTACACACTTAAGAAGCCAGAGCTTCTTAAGTGTAAATCAGGTCCATTGTTATTACTTTTATAATAATGGCTATAACAGTGTACTGGATCCAATCCTCCGCTTCTTATGCGCTCTGAGCTCAGAGTGCAGCGGAAGTAGAGATTGGAAGTCGGTTCCCATTGCTTTTTGAGTCCTGTGTGGGTAAGGGAAGGCTACTTTCTTCTCCCGTGACAACTTACGATAGAAGTAGCCTACCTTTAGGATTTCCACATGGTCCCCAAGTAAAATGGGGGCTACTTGGAAATCTGGATAGGACATAAAGGCATAAATCAGTCCTTGCTGTACAATTTACGTACAGCCCCCTCCCACTTAGCATACATGCTGTACGCTTGCCGAGTCCCTGTAAAGACTTCCAGAATGAAAGCCAGCATCCTGAGGATCCATATCTATGTTGGAAGTCTGAAGTTCACGCATGATCGCCAAATGTATGCATTTTCCACTCAAAAAGAGCTGAAAATGCTGTCATTTTGTCATATTTCAAGTCTGGATCTGGTCCAATGTTCTTAAAACAATTTCATGAACTAATGGTTCATGGCAAATGTACTACAAAAATATTGTGAGATAAGCATTTAGGGCTAAAGCATACTTGTGTTAGTCGGGAAACGATTCTTTGTTGCTATATTTACCTTTTCTGCGTTTATAGAACACTATGCCATGATCAGTTTCACATGTGTGACTCTTGATGGATTGCTGAGAGCAGTCCTGGTCAGTTCAATATAAATAGTTTAAATTGCATTTAATATATTTATTCAAGCGTTTGGCTCTCCAATAATACTGGTATTCTGAGGTTGCAGAGGTTATGTCGGCTTCACAAAGTTTGAGACCTTGAAACTAAGTTTGTTTTATTGAAGGATTGCTGCTTTGTATAATTCATAAAGACAACATGTTACAGTTGAGATAAATAAAAAAAGAACACAGAGGAGTTCAACATGTGCAGGGAATATATATCCGCTTGGAAAAGATGTTTTGCTGACGAGGACACTTACTCTGAATTTAGAATGGCTGTTTACTCTTTTGAGACAAACACTGTTAAGAAGGCATTTATATCTAAGCTGACAACAGTTAAGTATAAAGATATACCATTGCATCATTGAATCTTAAAATCATTATCACTTCCAGTGTTCACTCTTGACACATAATACCAATTGTGTTGATCTAACTTCATAGAAACTTTTGTATACTAAATTGTCATTGCTTTAAGTTTTACTGTTTTGAAGTGAATGCCGATGCATCGTTCACTGGGCAAATTAAGCTGTCTATAAAATAATTTTAAACAATACCATTAGCAATCACACAATATCGTTTGATCGTGCATGCTTGCACAATATCGTGTGAATCAGTCGTTTAATTGTTCGATTGGCCAATTATTGGGTGACAAAAGTGTGTACCCAGCATTAGGGTTAGGCTGAGGGTAGGGGAGTCCCATTGTCAGGCTGCGGGAAGGGGAGCCTTAGGGTTAGGGTCAGACTGTGGGGAAGAAAGGGTTAGGGTAATGTAAGGGGAGGGTTAGGGTAATGTAAGGGCAGGGTTAGGGTAATGTAAGGGGAGGGTTAAGATAAGAATTAAAGTAAGGGTTGAGGTTAAATTCATACTTACCATTCGCCATAGGATCTTCTTTCTTTCTTCGATCAATTGCTTCTCCTGCGAGCTGGCTGGGAGAAAACTCCCTTTTCGGAAAAGGGGCTTTCACAGCGGCGAATCACACCCCGTATTATTGTAAGGCCCATTCTAAATTAACCAATCTGTTTTGTTATTCTAAGAACGCTATCGATTTCTTTTCCCTGTGTCTTTAGCTCCCAGTGCTGGCATGCTGACTTACGCATACACAGAGATTCCTTGAATGGCTGGTGAAGAGGCAACTGAAAATGTATCCATAATTTGGGCAGATGAGGATTTCTGATCACTGAAGTAAGCAACAATTTAAGCAACAATTTTAATTATGACCTTCTCTTGACAAACTTAACCATTGAATTTGTTATATGATTTGAATTTGTTTGATTGTTGTGTTGTTTAATAGTGTACTCCAGAAGTGATGGTAGACATTTTGTGCACTACAATCTGGCTGGCCAATGCAATTTCTGTTCAGTGCAATTTCGTGTTCTATATAAGTGGCCCAGTTCCTTATGGATGGGTCTCTGTGCCAAAAGGCCAGATTGCGTTCTCTGTGGGCAGCATTACTCTTTGTAAATTTTGTTTCACCATCAGCAGTATTCATCTTTACATAACTGAGGTTCATTATAGATATTTCATATATTGCTTGTAAATTGCGATCTATAAAACATTTTTCCATGTACTTTAAGAAACAGAACATTACTCTGCTGTTTTAGAATGTCTATACTAAATTAAAGTTTTGCTTTGTTTTATTTTACCCACACTTCAATGAATTTATAATTATGGTCATTTATTTATCTATAACAGTTATCACAGCCATTGTGGTTTAATTATAGACCACATGGCGTTCAGATAGATGATATTACATTAAGCCCAACTGTTAGTTAAATACTTACTTAATAGTAACTTTACCAGTTTACCATTTGTTTCTTTTATACTATATCTTCTTTCAGACTTAGTGGGTTGTATAAAAAAAACTAAAGACAATTCATAAAAAGTAAAGCTCTTTCTGTAGTTTATGGTTGCCTTGCTATGTTTACTGAACCAGAACTGACCTTAATAGCAACTACTGCTGGATCCAGAGTTACTTACAGAGAGCAGCAGTTGACAAAACTTAACCACCAACAACAGAAGTTATGAGCCAAAATGTACTAAGCCATATTTATTGCAACAAGAAATTATATACAATATATTATATGTGATGAGTCATGGCTGATTGTATATACACTATGTGGACATCTGACTATTATACCAACAGTGACTATAATGACAGGGCCGGTGCTAGGTTGCCTCCCTGCAAACTTTAAATTTGCGCCTACCTGTTTAACAATATGTCATTAGGGTTTCTAGAGCATAGTATCCATGTAAGTATCATAAAACACAATCTTGTAACCACAATAAAAGAAAGCAAATGTATACAATACAGGCAGCATTCTAGTCTCCACTATACAAATTCCATTTCATCATAAAAACTGCAATACAATACAGAC
>WWET01000786.1:222758-262776 GCA_011038615.1 Limnodynastes dumerilii | reverse complement strand
GACTGTATAAACGCTGCCAATCTGTAAGCGTGGTGCGGGGGGATGTCCGGCGCCTATCCAGCATGGTGCCGGGATGCACCGTATCCCCTCGCGGAGCGGGTCGCGTCGGCCCTGTATAATGACATTGTATTCAAATACATATACTTAAATATCCCCCTTTTGCAGCTATAGGAGCTACCACTCTTTTTGGAAGGTTTTCCACAAGATTTTGGAGAGTTTCTTCCCATTCATTACATAGAAAGTGACGGCAGATAAGAACCACATGGCCCATCCAGTCTGCCCATTTGTTTATTTAAATAATACTGACCCTAGACCCTATTTACTCTCAATTTAGCACTGATGTTGTACGAGAAGGCCTGGCCTGCAGGTTTTTATATAACGCCATCATAGTACATAGTGTGTAGAAAGAACATTCTTTCATATACATCAGTCTATGTTACCTTTCACATATACAATCACATACAGGGTTCATTTTAATCTGATGCAAATTATCCGGAGCACCTGCAGGAAACCCACACAGACGAACATCTTGACATGGCGGTGTGAGTCAGAAGTGCTAGCCACTTCAGTCACTGTGCTGTCATATCTGGTCCCAAATCTAATTTATACAGCAATATCTAGTCCAAGTCTATTCCATAGAGCCAGAAATAGCACCATATATTAGGTTATATCTTATTATTAATCATTTACCACATACTGCTATAAGATTATTACGTTTACTATATTGGTTGAAGTATGTATAGAGAATAGCTTTCCCCGATTAAAGTGTTCCTCAACAATGTAAAAACCATCCCATTGAAGTATTAGGCCAAAGTATCCATTCCACCTTCTGGGATATGTAGAATATTAATCCGCTAGTGGAAGAAGAATTTTTGTTCAGCCATCTTGCATAATCGGACCGCTGCAGAGTGAGCACTATGCCGGTTTCAGTTGCATATCTTACATAATTTTGCTTTGCATATTCTCTTAAGGGGATGCACACGGACACTGTCCTATATGCTGAGTTATAAAAAAAAATCATAGGTTTTAATAAATTAGGCAACTGTCCTGGGGACGTTTTTCTCGCCTGTTGAAACTAGCAGGCAAGCATGTTAGTAAGCAGCCTTGGGTGACCTTACCATTGCATACTGGAAGTTGCACATATATGTGAATCCGGTCATCAAGTCCTAATTCCTAGTCACCATGGTGTCCTGACAACCAGTATTTGTTGAGCCCTGCATTAGAGGTCACACTTGCCTCTGCATAGTTTCTAGAAGTGTATTAAACACATTAAATAACATGTTTGCTCAGTACTCAAAAAGTGACAGCAAAGATGGACTGTGGCAAAAGTAATTTTGATGTCTTTTTATAAATAGATGTTGTGATTACTGACTGCAGATGCTGTAGTTTCTGAAGCTCTCTTCTGAACTTGTTATAAATATTAATCCAGTGAAAAGGCAATACTGTCCATTCTACAAAGCCTGCATTAATACAAGTTCTCATTTATTGTAATAGGTCCTATAGCAAAAGGCAGCTGAATCTCAAGATTATGAATGTAGATAGCACAGTGATGTCTGATTTGCCTGTAACAGTTCTAAAATCAATTCTGCTTTAATTTTATCATTTAATATTTCTATCAATAAGAAAACCACTCTTCTGCAAAAAAATATAAAAATAAATAAAGTTTAGAGTTAATAATCCAAGTTGGCAAGCATGTAAAAAGGAAAAAAAATTCTACCACAGCCGCATTCATTTGACTTAACCGATCCATGTACATGCATCTTGCTGGTGTACTTATTGATTTTCCTCCCACATTCGTTTTGAAAGTGAAGAGGAAAAGACGATGGTGTTCATTGCACACATATCCATACAACTTCCAGAGTGGATTACAGGGTTTTATTACTCACATTTCTCCCTGTGCTTTTGAAATACAGCTCGTATGGGCATTTTTCAGCTTTAATGGGACAAGCATACAGCGCTGTTTTACCAAATGCATTACGCATAGTTCATGCGAATCATTGGGAGCTCAGGGCAAAATGAAAGCACGTTAGACTGATAGAACATTGATTTATAGAGCAAGTGCTTAGTGCTGGAAATATTTACTTTTCCTCTATAGGTCTGAAAACAATCGTGCATATAAATATTCCATTCATAAAAAAGTAAAATGAAGTTAATCAGACCATGTCAAGCAAACTACATACATTGGTTACAATCTCACTAGATGACCTTTCTTACAGCTGTATGTACAGTTTATATCCATCGTTCAATAAAATGTTTGCTTAGGAGATATCTTAAGGATATGAAATTTTACATTAGTACATAAGATTATTTATTTCTGCTGATATGTCATGGAGCAACACTAGATTATTAACAGTACTGCTGAAATAAAATAAAAATCTAAACAGTAAGAAGATTTTATTGAATGATTTTTCCTGTTGGAACAGGTTGTATTCGTCCTGGTATATTTTTTAAGCAGATGTATATGCAATACAGGTTAAATCACTGACTGACTTGGAAAAGTATCCTCTCTAGGTTCCCGGGGACGTGATAGTGGTTCAGCGAGGTAACGGATGCTTGGGGATTTTATGTAGGACCTGCTCCCGAGTCAGTGGGCAAAGGGTAGACAATTCAGGCTTGACTTGGCTGCATATGACAAGACAGGCTTGGCTGGACTGGACTTGACCAGGACTGGAGTTGAATGAGGTAAGCTTGACTGAACTGGACTTGACGAGGATTGGACTGGACCTGACTTGGCTTGAACAGGAATGGATATGAACTTTAACAAGATTTGATTTGAACTGGATTGGACATGGACTGGAATGGAGCAAGAGTTTATTCGACATAGACTAGACTGGAGCAAGACTTGACTTGACCTGGACTGGACTAGGACTGGAGCAAGACTTAACTTAACGTGGACTGGATCAGGACTGGACATGACTTGACCTGGACTGGACCAGGAGACATGGACTGGAACAGGACTAACAATCTGTAGACTGTTCATTGCTGACTGAGATAATCAGGCTGATTACCGCAAGCTGAGAAACAGGCTGATATTGCGCACACAGAGATCTCCCAAAGAGTAAACAGGAACCAGGCACATTGAATGACCAAGTTTTTCTAGCACTGTGGATACAATGCTCTGGGTTTATATAGGGCGCCCTGACTCTGGATTGGATAGCCAGATCATATGCTTCTCCAGGCCTGCTCCCAATTGGCTGCTGCAGATCATGCGCAAAGATGGCGGTGACAGTACACTGGAGGACAGAAGTATTTGGCGTCTACAACACACAGGGAAACGTGGTTGACATCAGACACTAAAGGTTGTTAGTACTCCTATGTCCCTGTTTAGTGGTCTCAAATTTAAGCCATCAGCAGTCAATGTTCCCTATATTAAGACTATTTAAGTCCTTCATACAAGAAAGGCTTTTAAATAAATGGAAAGCCGATAATAGGGCTTAGGTAAGAATATATCAGGTGATCGCCTACATATGAGAAATCTTTTTCCAGACAAACCATGTTGCAGTGTGAGGGATGCAAAAAAAATACTGACTGATTTTACTTATTCCACACAAAGATTTAAAAGACTGGTTTTAAATTTCTAATTTAGAGATGAGCTACAATAAGTCACCTCCCAACTCATTCACTTTGCATGTGCATGGTTTCTGCCAAGGTGCAGCTTTGCTGCTTTTTTCCTTTATTTTTTACTTCCACCTCCAGATCAGCCCTGATATGTGCAATTTTGCTTGTGCACAAACACTGCTTTGCACCTGTCACACTTCATTCCCTACATGTACTAATATGGTCGGTTCATCAAATAGTAAACAAATAGAGAAAGCAATATCTAGGGATAAAGAGTCCCACTCCTGTTGTCCATTCTTTGAACTTTAGTAATACACTTGCAATGAGTTCACTAACAGAGACATATGTGTGGGCATGATTTACTAAGGCTTACAGCAAGCTGACAAATCTTTTACACAACAGTATCCCCAAGGCCACAAGTGACTTTGCAGAATTTATCAAGAAAACTGAGTGGAATAACAGCAGAAATTGAGAAAATCATTTAAGTGGCAGCATCCATGGATCAGTAAGAGCTTAGTGATGAAAGCATTATATTTAAATTGTTGATAAGAGTTTTTACTATGCTTCATCCAGGGAAAAGCAGACTTGCCTCAACCTAGTAGTTTGGAGATAAAGGCTAGAAATCCGTCTGTAATGAGGATTTATCTTAGGCACCCTGCATATTTCTTTTTTTTTTTATGGGCAAAGTAAAGTTTTTACCATATTTTTTTTTAAACTAACCACTTAATGTGAAAGTTGTCATGTCTTCAATGTCTTTGTTAGTTTGAATTGCATTTGCTAACTAGGAATTTTAATTAAAATGAGCTATCTTTTTCTGTATCCGCAAGACAGACAAACCAAGAAGGAGGCTAAAATAAAATATGAACTTTGCTAGTTCTGATGTTATACTGATATTTTAAGACTGACTGTTACGTAACTATTCATCAGAAAAGCCAATTTTCCGGACGTGTGACTCATAAGTAGGCAATGATTTTCTTAATTTTGATTCCACCTTATGTGATGAGCGTCCATTGCGTGATTGATGTTTTGCAAGTTTTACCAGCAGCAGGCGATTTTGTCATACCATTTGTTATGTGAGAATTCTTTAATAGGTCGTCTATCAGACAGTTAACTTCATTCACTTGTGCACTTTTAAAGCAATGCTAAGCACATGGCATATTAGGGGTCTTGTGCTGCTTGCATTTGTCTGTTTATGGTAATTAAAACCAGCAATATTTAAGGTTTAAAAGAGCGCTATGCAAATCCAGTCAGTTCCTGGAGTGGAGTTTGAGGGTGTTGGTTGGGTGCCAGAGACATTGTACTGTTTTTGCATCACCGATATTACTTCTGCTGCTCAGTGATGTGTGGGAGGAACTTGATGCAAGCTTATGTTACAAGAGTTTAGCCCAATTTTGGTACATCTGGGAGTATCACCATTTTAGGCAATTCATTTTAATTAAAGGTTGTTGTGGGTTTTTTTTTATTATTTTTAATGGGATGTTAATACTTAGTATTTAATTTGTGTTTTGCATGTCATATCACTATTTATGTAATCTTGGAGATTAATATTTAGCTGCGGAACATCTGGAAGATCAGGAGAATTGTAAACATTACAGTTTAAACAGTGGTCTGCAGAATAAGCTGTTATGCTATTAATAAACATGTCCAGAATTGTCAGTCTTACTAACAAAATTGTTGTGTTGATATCAGGAGGAATGTGACATTATGTTGCCATAGAAAAGATCATTAAATATAATTCTCCATGGAAAACTCATTTAACAGAATTTTTAAAGGATTCCTGATGATTGTACTATTTATGTAAATTATTGATTTACAGCCAAAAAGCATGTTAATGGAAGGAAAATGTTTTGTTTTGTTTATCTATTGGGAAATTCAGCTGAATGGCAGTGGTGTAATTGCTGAAATGCCACAGAAAATAGTAATTAGCTGTTGGGAACGGGTAACTATTTCTATTCCCAAAAGCAACAGGCTGCGTCGGGCCAGTGTTAGGGCTCCAGAAGGGAATATTAGGCTTTCAAGAAGGTAGGGTTAGGGTTATGGCTTAAGGAGAAGGTTAGGGTTAGGCTGCAGGACATGAAGGGTTAATGGAGGCTTAACGGTAGGGCTAGGACGCAGGTTCTTACCTGTCTGTGGATCGCACTTCATGACTACGGGTGTCGCATTTCCACTGCTGTAGAAAATGGAGACTGTTGCAAAACAGTCCATTGTACAGACAAACCACACCCATATGTTATACAGTTTTGGAAAATATGGAAAAATAAGGAGAAAAGAAACAACCTGTCTTAGTTCTCTTTGAATCTTAAAGAAACTCTGTGAAGATGAAAATTCCACAAAGTACGTCCAGCTATATTCATAGGGATGTTGCTAAGCTGATGATACAGAGGCTTCTTCAGTCTTCACTGCCCAAATGGTATGTTCCCAATGGCTTTATTCTGTCCTCTGCTTCTTATCCTCTTCACTGGATCCATCATCTTTAGCAATGTATTCGTTAACACCTTTTCCATTTACATTTTCCTTCTAATGATGATGTCAAATACTGTGCTGCAGCTTCTGAAGTGTGGTCCTTTAGGAAATAATCGTAGTAGGTCATTTAGGCAATCTTCGTACCATTTAGAAATTTAAGAAGGAAGCGGATACCGCCGTACCTAAGTCATTCTGATCTGTGAATGCGGTCCCATGTTTCTAGAAATGAAAGGGATTTCAATTGACAGGCGAGTCAGATCATGAAGCCGGTTAGGGATCATTTTATTGCCCAGCAACAGATCCAAGCATGGAGAGCAAACATTACTTGTGTCGCAGAGAAATGGGAAAGAGAACAAAATGGAACAAGGTTGAGGCATTACATTGGAAGATAGAGACTCATTTGTGCTGCCTTATTTTTGTGTGTGACATTCTTACTCTCTAACTTCACAGGTCCTGCATCAAACATATTGGCAGCACTTGTCTTCCATCAAGTTTTAGTCTGTACCATCATAGGACCCTTTGATTATGCTGAGGAGTAGACTCTATTTAAAGTACAGACCAGAAATTGGGTCATTCTCTTAAGCTGGGTACACACTGACAAGATAAAACGATCGTTCAATAATAAAAAGATAAACTCACCGTTTATCTAACGATCCTGCAGCTGTACACACTGGAACGTTCCCAGAAGCCCTTTCTTCTAAATAGACACAGATTCAAAACCACAGATCGTTCATCATTGATATGTGATTTTCAGGAGCTGCTAAAAATCAAGATCTGACGATGGAGGGCATCGTTGGACAGTACACACACACACGATTTGAGAGGTATCTAACGATTATCCTATGATTTAAAGGATAATCGTCAGATATCTCTCCAGTGTGTACCCAGCTTTATTTCCTGTGATAAATTTAAAGCCACCATAGCTATTGGAAATCTTTTTTTTTTTTTTATTGTTTTTTTTTTTTATATCTGCCAAGGCTTTAACAGTGGTAGCAGCATTTATGTGCTAAAGAAATATTTAAGTTATTGAGGTTACTATTATTCTTATTATTTTTTTTATAAACAACTCCAAAATCACATTATGTATTCTCATATTCAAAAGTATTCAATGTATTATCATATGTCCGTTCCTTTCCACACAATTTTCATTTTATTTGTTCAGGAATTTAAATGAGCAATGTTTCTGCAGTGGTCTTAAATTGGCATGTGCCGTTTCTTTTATACTTGACTCAATGAAAGAGCTGGGCTAGATCCTTGTGTCCTCCTTTGTCTTCCCGTTCACTCATGAGTGGGCAGATTTAAAAAATGGCTCATCTATTTTAAGTGTGATGTCTGAATACTAATATTAAATTCCAGTAAATAAAAGTCCTGCCTAGATTGTGGCTCTTGTGCTGCTTTTCAGTCCATCTGTATACAGTTATATGCAGACTTGACTATTTGTTGTGGAAAATCATATGTACATCTATTGTTTTTTCTCCTGTGGTGTGTTTGTGCAGTGACTTATATTTGCAGACAGTCTTTTGTCTCTTTATTCTGTGTAGACTATTGTCATTGACAAAACTGCCTAATGCTGTTTTTTATATCTTATCCTTATGCTTACAAATCCCTTATCAAGTGTTTGAGCAATCCATCATAATTTCCACCATGAATCATGACTTCATCATTGTTTACCAGCAGAAGTGAGATGACTCGTAGGATGAATAGTATAATGGCATGTCACATGAATTGATGGTATTGATGGTGCTGTAAGAACAAGCTTGAAACACCTTTTCTGTTCATTTTGTGCGTTAATTTTATTGCTTTCAGAAGACTTAATACTAACACAGCACCATCCTGCTATCAATCTACTCGTGCTTCTGCGCCCTGAATCTTAATTCTTTACATAAGAGAGTGATTTCTATTTAAGTAGGAGACTGTACCAGCATTCACATTGCATTGGTTTAGATCATTGGTGTTTTAAATTCTGTTAAAATATTTTACCTTCTTGTTTACTGTTAATTAAGATATAAAATAAACTGTATTAAAATTGTGTGCTTAAGTATTACATTACTAAAAATTACCGATCTTTGTAATGAAAACTTACATACACTTTATTATGATGATGATTTTAACGGGTTATAGAAAATATAATGGATGTAGATATAAAATGTAAATCTACAGACATCCTCTTTCATTTGTTGCTTAAAATATATGCGTATCTGCTGTAAATGACCTCCTTATGAATGGTAAGAGACTCTCCGTGTGGGACAGCATAGTGGCACAATGTCTATACATATAATGTGTGTATATATATTTGTAGCCCCCTTGCCCCATGTTTGTAAGGGTTTACTACACCTATGGTAAGATATTGACATTTAAGTTTACAACTACTAGCTCAAATACAGCACCTTAAGGGATAGTCCAGATGGTTTTGTGTGGGGAAAAAAGGTTCCATGAGCTATGTGCGACTGTATGTACCAGTGCATGATTGATCTGATTAATGTGTACTTAGTGCCCCTGTTTTAAGTAGATTATCTCCTGATGTGTAACATGACATTTTTTGGGTTCATTGTAACTGCAGTTTAGGACTAATTTTTTTTATTTATGAGTAGCAGCTTTAAGCTCAATGGCCAATTGGGATGTAATGAGTTCAGCAAACTTAACAGCTAGCTTTGCAACTATTCTACTACTACTCTGTCCATTCTGTGCAACTGTTGTTGCTTACACACGTTTCACTTTAAAGGAAATGCCTTGAGAAAGCTTGTCTTTCAAGCAAAACGCGCGTCGACGTTTATTTTCTATGTGGGGAGACATTTAGATATTTATCATTGTTATGTAATAGGCATCATTAGTGATACTAAGATATTATTTTAATTTAGCTTGTATGCTGGCTCTTAACTAGTTGTAGTCTTTTCTTGCATGAAGGTGGACTTATAAATTAAATATATATAGCTCCTATAGTGGCTCTCAATTGTTCCCAATTATTTCTTATATGACACCTAATATATTTCTATTAAAGCCTTATTATTGGCTTTTTAACCGGTTTAAATCATTTTTCATATATAGGTAGTCCCCTGATATATTCCTACCTAAGCCTTATTATTGGATTCCCATTTATTTATAATCCTTTCTTGTATGAAGGACTTAATACATATTCTTAATATAGGGAACATTCACACCTGATGGCTTAAATTTGAGACCACTAAATAGGGATATAGGAGTACTATTAGTTATTATGCCAACAATTTATCTCTTAAATTTGATAATTATATAATGTTACCTCATATGATATTGATGAATAATTTACCTTTTTGAAGAAATATTAATATAGTTAGAGAGCAGTTTTGATATTTTGTGACATTTGATTGCTCTCTTGTTTTTAGTTAGAGCCTTTTTATACAGAGCATACGTTTGCTGACATAATGATGCTATATCTGTTAAATAAATAATAAATAAATTTATATCTGTTGCGAACCATTAACAATTTTTCAAATTAATAAATGTTCTCCTCACTCCCTTTTTAATTACACTGTCTTGTGATTCACACCTTTGCACCCACGCCATTTGCGGTGCAAAGCTAATTCCGTGAATTCTTATTTGTGGATTTTTATGCACGCCCCATAGAGGTGTGCTTAAAAATCAGCGAATTTTTGCTACTGTAAATGACGGGAAAAAGTGCACCGCAAGGTTTTTTTTTTTCATCATCGCGGCCCCATATATTTTTCGTTTTTATATTTCACTGGAATTTTAGCTATTTCCTTTCCTTATATCCATGTGTGCATTATCTATCATATGATGTGACTATATATTGTACAAAATTGAACTCACATTTTAATGATGATTATCATAATTTTTTATGTTATTTATAGTGACACAATTTTGTATCATTTGTCTTACATTGAATTGTAAAAATTTTTGGGACATATGCGTGCATCCTGCATTACCCTCTCTTCTCTTTCTCTCTGCAATTAACCAGGGATGGGATAGCATCAATGGGTTGGGAAGAGTGCTAGAAGGTGCTGGTATTGATACAATTTACTATGAACACTCCCTCCCATTTAGTCCTATAATACCTATGGTCTTAATGACTTCATTAAAATTGAATTGAAATATGGGGTGCACACATGAACCCCCCTGCGTACCAGAAGTCCAGTCTATTAGATGTTAGAAAAAAGTTCCTACAGCGATGGCCCGGGTATCCACTTCTGCCTGGAACGATCGTGACTCTGAATAACTTGTGGCTTGCGGTGAGGACTTCAATGTGTACAATCTGCTGGCTCCACTGATGCGTTTCTAACCCTCCGGGGTTCTTTCTCATTTCAGAAAGGTGATCAGCCACAAAAAAAAAAAAAGAATCACAGGAGATGTATAAGTAGTGAGGAAGCAGTATTATAACAAGCAGTGAAGACAGAGGGAACTGCTAAATGTAGCAACATCTTACACTTTGTCATGTAAACAGTCAAAGGTAACCTTGAGAAAACAAGGCAATACTATACCAATAGAGATAGATGTACCAAGAAGTCATTGAACGTTTTCGGAGAATCTGCCTTACAACCCCCAAGCTAGTAAGATAATTGTGCTCCTGCCTCAACATCTTGCAAGATGGCCTACCTGTCCATATACATCATTTCTTGCAACTCTTGTTTTACTTTGGTGAGAGAGTGAAGAAGGAGGAAGATATCCAGTGGCAGAGTATGACTTTGTGTGTAATGGTGGGTAGATCAGCACACCATAGTTTGGTGTATATGGAGGGTAATGTAGAGGGTATGCGGGTCCACTCGCAAAGTTACAAAACTGGGTTGGAAAAGGATGCTTTGGCAGCATGATACAGAAAACAGAGTTCACATCTTATCTCATGAACACAACTTTTCTGCATATGCATGAGCTATGGATAAGTGTTCCTTTCTCCTCATTGCATTTGAGACAAATACCTATTTTGTCTGTGGTATAATTTGCCCTTCTTTATTAAGAATGTTAGTATGATAATTAAGCAGGATATGGGGTTGTCAAAAGAGGTGATACTTGATTGCCACCATAATTGCACTGGAGTCAAATTTTCTGTGTGTCAACTGCAAGTAAGTATTTGTAGACAAATTGGATTGGAAAAACAAATAGTGGATTTGGTTTATGTTTGGCCTAATGAGAGTATGATAATCAGGGATTTGAAATTCGTTTTTGTTGCTGAAAAGTATAGTGGGTTCCCCCTGGGTTGCGGTAATGCATATAGATATGAGGCCTTTTAACCTCCAGGTAATGTATAATACATTTTTTTTGGAGCTGGTAGCAAAGTCGAGTTTCACCATAGAGTAATAAATTGGGTTGACTTATGTGTACAATTGAGGCGTCTGGTCACTGCCATGCCTGGTAATTAATTTACAAACATTGTATAGAATATACAAAGACATTTGAGGCTTAGGAAAGTGCAGATGAGCTCCTGGGGAGAATGGGTGAAAAGGTTGTGAAAAGGTCACTGCCAGAAAAGGTTGTGATGGCAGATTCACTTGTTTAAGAAAGGATTAGATATAGTTTTAGCAGAAAAGAACATTCAGGGTTACCAGGACCGCTAAGTTAAATAAAGGACAGTAGTGGAGCAAGGGAGAAATGTATTTATTTATTTAAAAAAAAAAAAAAAAGTAGAGTGGTTACCATCAAAACCATTGGGGTGTTTTAGATGTGTTATGGAGAAGTGTTACATGCAAATTTGTGTGTCCTAAAGTCTAAGACATTTCAATGTGAAGAAAACATTTATAACAGGATTTATCAATTGTAATACTAGTTTTGTGATCTTTGTTTTAAAATGTCCATGTAACAAATTGTATGTTGCCCGTACCACTAGAACTCTAAAACTATGGTTTAAAGAGCACCATACAAATATTCTACATAAGCTACAGAATCATAGTGTTCCTAAACATTATGCAGAGTTTCATCAAGAAGATCCTACGGGGATTAGTGTAATAGGAATAGAAGCAATAACTAAAACTGTGAGAGGGGGAGATAGTAGCATTAGGCAGATGTGCACTGACCTGAATTCTGACAGATGCAGATCCATGCTGAGATTTTAAGGTAGGTTCTGGACACATAAGAGGGGAGTGACAAAGTTATTTCCTCACACGGAGGTCTGGATCAGATCCTCTGTTTCTAATTTCTCATTTACAAAATGATTTTCATTTAGAAGCCAGCCAGGAGAAATGATCATGGTAAATAGACCAAAAGCTGAAATGTCCAGGAAGCCAATGCCTTCTTGCTCTTTTCTTACTTTAACACGTCTCTCGGATATCACTGCTTTAAGTCCTTCCCAATGCAGTACAAAGGTTTACATTTCAGCAAATCTATAGTAGAGAAGCACTAATCTCTTATGGCCCCTAATAAAACAAGTTTTTGTGCTCAAAGGGTGTCATCTTGAATAATGTGTAATGTATAATGTATATGTAAAAACTAAAACCTGTTATAAGGCGCTTAATAAGATATAAAAAAGATAATCTATATAATATGCTAGGGAAATCTATGTGTGAAACGCAGCCCGTATCTGGGTTGATGAAGCCCAATGAAATAGATACTTAAAAAAAAATAAAAAGTAGAGTGGTTACCATCAAAACCATTGGGGTGTTTTAGATGTGGTATGGAGAAGTGTTACATGCAAACTTATGTGTCATAAGTCTAAAACATTTCAATGTGAAGTAAACATTTATAACAGGATTTATCAATTGTAATACTAGTTTTGTGATCTTTGTTTTAAAATGTCCATGTAACAAATTGTATGTTGGCCGTACCACTAGAACTCTAAAACTACGGTTTAAAGAGCACTGCACCATAGAAATATTCTACATAAGCTACAGAATCATAGTGTTCCTAAACATTATGTAGATCTTCATCAAGGAGATCCTACGGGGATTAGTGTAATAGGAATAGAAGCAATAACTAAAACTGTGAGAGGGGGAGATAGATTTACTTTGTTATGCAAACAAGAAATGTATTGGATTTTTACTTTAAATTCACTATTCCCAAAAGATTTAAATGAGACAATAGAATTGAATGGGATCTGTAATAAAAAATATCTGGGGGGCTTTTGTATTTTTCCCTGTTACGTTTAATTGTATCCATATTTATACTCAATATTTTCATGTTTAAAAAAATTATATATATTATATAAATACATATTTTATATTATATACACTATTTCTCTTCAAATATTCAACAGTATATATGTCCACTTTTGGAATGCATTGCCAATGACAATTGCAGGATCTATATTAAGGGAATTGGTAATTCATTTCCAACATAGTACATGGTTACTTTATTGTTTCTATGTAAAAACATATGTATATCAGGTTACAAATGCGAGCGGACCTCTTTTTAGTCCTTTTCTGTTTTTTGTTTTTACAAATCGTGTTTATAAACAAAAGACAATTAAAATAAAACCTTCATAACTGGGTGTTTTTTAAAATGATGGGATTTTAATGCATTTATATAATATTTATATATAATGTATATGTATATAATACTGGTAAAACAACATAATTATATCCGCTGATTAAATTAACGTGGTTGATGAAATGCGTCAGAAAGTGAACCAGACAATCAGTTCAGTATCTCAACAGCATTCATTTGTGAACTGTACCTGTTTACAAGGCACTTTATTTTATTTGAACCATCTTTACCAAGTAATCTCTCAGGGGGAGTAAGAAATGATCATTTGCACACCGAGCAACCCTCTACACCACTTCACGTGCACGCCGGTAATCATCTCTGTGGATTGGTACTTCATTGTACTGAAGCCGAGTGCCCGTCAGGGAACTTCTCTGTACAGTAGTCACACCTGCTAAAAGATCTCCAGGACAGCAGCGTCGTAGTGCCTCACTCGCAGTGGGGTTCAACCGACTGAGCATTTAATAGGGACAGCATCCTGCAACGATTATCAATGTTGGCAGCTACTAACCATCTTCAGTCCCGGTGTGGTGAGAACTTGTGTGTGTTTCTACATCATTTCATACTTTTCTAGTTTGGTCTCGGATATTTGCAACTATTATACCATCTATCTAATACACGTGCCATAACCAGACATTTTGCATTCAGCAGCAAGTATCGATTAACCATTACATTGTTGCGGTATATTATCAACTACATTGATACATTTGTGTGAATAATATTACTGTATCGATTGACTACTTGGGCAGTATATTGTTATTCTGGATACTGAAGTTTTCACTGATATAGATCCTCATTTATTAGGACCTTATTTTTGATTTTCTTTGTATCTGTAGATTTTTTGCTGTTTGTCTACTTGATATATGTCTGGTACCAGATTTTAATTTGTATTTATATAAAATAAATGTACTTTTTAAAACACAGTAGAATATATATATATTTTTTTTTTTACATATAATTTGATTTATTGATTACTTGGGATATTTACAGTGTCACAGCACTTTTATATCTTGAATAATGTGTGTGACAAGTGAGTTCTAACTCTGTTTCTTTTCAGTTCATGTTCAAGATGAGGTTTATTGTTCAGTTTAGACACTCCTGAAAACACTCTGAGTTATGGAGTTTCTGCTGCATGCCAAGTACATTGCACTATGTAACCTGATGGTGCTATATAAAAGCCTGTTAATAAAATAAATAAATAATCGCTGTTTCTCTTAATGGAATAAAAAGCTAGGGGATAAAACAACCTAACCACAGCTGAATACAGTTTAGTATATTAGTAAAACAATGTATGTAATTTATACTATTAAAATAATAGTAACCATTGAATTCAGCTGCTGGAAAAAGTTAAATAGAAAAACCAAATCGCCAGTGCTTCGTCTATGCCTAAAGGCTATGGCGCCTGTAGCCTTCTGCATGGGAAATTCTGTAATGTTGCTAAGAGTGCCATTATTAATTGTATCTGCTGCCCGGCATTGGTGACTTGCTTTAACTCTTCCATTGGAATGGTGTCTGTATTCATGCCATGGAGAATTTTGAGAAGCGTGAATAATTTCTTCTACTCTTAAGCATATCAATGTTAAGCCTGCATCACAATGCACCTATACACACTACACTCTACGAATGGATCTGTTTGAAAATGGTCTCCTAATCCTACAACGATATGCAGGCCTACAAAGCCGGCACTATGCAGGAACAGGAATGTGAATTTCTCCTGACATTGTGACTTCGGGGCAGCACGGTGGCTCACTGAGTAGCACTTGCATCCCACAGCACTGAGGTCATGAGTTTGATACCCGGAGTAGGTCTTAACTGTGCAGTTTGTATGTTCTCCCTGTGTACATATATACTTCTTTTGCATAAAAGGAGAGGACTGTACAGTGTTGTTTTACATCTATCTTTGAGGCATCTGTTTTTATTATATTCCTATAAGTCTGTAGTTGTCTGATCAACAACTAACAGAAATATTAGGTTAACATCATTGTTTATTATCTGCATTTTAATTCATTTTTTAAATAAATATGAGTTGGTCATATACATACCTTTATCCTAAGCGCTGTTGTTAGTTTGTTTCTAGTTTACATTTATTTACATTTATTGTGGGACTACCTCTCCCTCTCTTACAGCTGCTGGGATAATCTCTATGTATATGAATTGATTTATTTTGCCACACTATCTCTACAAAATTCAGCAGCGCGGTCATCTATTTATTTGTTTGTCTGATAACTGTGTTTGATTTGGGTAAAGGAGAACAGAAGGCCTCCTGTGAATAGCCTTAGTGGTGGCAGTTTATTGGTAATAAGTCATATTTGGGGTGGCAGAAGGGACATTAGTCATTGTAGAACAGACCAGGTGGCTGTTGTGATTAACCCCTTGAGCCCCAGATTTAAATCTCATGCTGCTTTCAACTTTGCTGATATCATTGCCATCAGATTATATTTATTTTCTAATGTCTTTCCATGAATTTTAACAGCTCTGTTGACAGAGGTTACTAATCATGTGCCGTATCCTGACCTACGGGCGCCCGAGGTCAGTACGGTCGGCACTGATGTTTTTCGAGTTCCCCTTGTCACCATAATCTATTTGCACACACATAACCTAAACCACTCTTCTACCATATGGCCTCCTTTGTATGTAATGAAAAGGTATGGATGTGTATAAATAAGAACAAATGGCACTCAATACTTACCCACCCTATAATACCTAGTAATCTGCATGTCTGTATACTGCATTTCTACATGTTAATGGGAAAACCAACATCAGTGTGTCTTCCCTGTTCAGTTCCTCTGTACTGGGAAGTTTAGTTCAGTGTTAAGTGCTGCTTACAATAGTAGCCAGGAGAAGCAAATATACATGCAGCTCAGGATAATCCAGGCAGCTCTATTTGCATCAAGACATCAATATGTGGAAATTGGGTCTCACTGGGGAAACGTATCGCTTCAAAATATGTCTCTCTGCATTTAGCCATGGCTGAGAACTAAATGTATTGAGTCTTCTGGAGTGGAATGTATCGTACTGTAATTTTCACCTTGGTTAGACATTTTGTATACGTTCGTGCATTACTTATAAAAATGCAAGTGGTTTCCTTAGTATTATATACATTATTTTTTTTTATTAAATCTTACTCCCCTCCTCCATGGATTTAATTGGATTCATGGAGAACAATATCTTATAATTCCTCTCTGTACCTCAATTAGACGATCAGAATTTGAATATTGACTTTCTTTCTGATATGCATGTTTTCCCTGGTTAGCTCTAATATTCTCATCTGGAATTAGTGCTGTAATATCATGATTTATTAAGGCGGTGGAAGAAATATTGATCTCACTAATAGCTTCAGCCTTGGCATATAATGCTTTACATTTTACTTTGCTTAAAGGGACAAATGCTTTATCTGCGTTTTTCCATGCAGCTGGATATGAATATTTAGATTGTCAGGCAGGATTAGTATTCTGGCAGTGCTGGAGGTAAGCCATGCACTGATTTAGCAGGTACAGCAATGTTTAAATACAAAATTGTTCCTTTTTTTTTGTAATATATTAAGGTTAATACTGTCAATTATTCTTTTCTAACATAACAAGTTATCACTTAAGATTGGATGAGCTATTGAAATATTTTATGATGTTATGCGTGTTTTTTTTTTAAATATGCTTTATATGCAAATGTTTTATTATATTGGGTTGTTTTTCATTGTAAAAATATGTGCAAATATTGCAGTGGTATATGGCTACTACATATAATGTCACTGTAAGGTGGTACGCAGTGGGTGTAGCAAGGGTGTCGCAACCATCTAGTGTGTTTGGCTAAGGGGACACAGCAACCTCCTGCCAAGTCCTGCCGCAGAGACCGTTCCCTGTTCTCTGCGGGGTGAATTAATGATGTTACATTGCTGAAAAAAGGCGCAAACAGCTATGACAATCCACTAGAGCAATAATCCGATATTAAACCCAACTCAAACTGCGCACCTCCCAAGGCTGTTCAGTCAGTGGTAATTACTCGAACAACCCTAACTGAATCCTTCACTTAACCAGGGGAGGATAATTATGCAATAAAATGTATCGCCCTGATAGGAGCGCACTTGGGTAACAACCAAATCGTTCAGTGTTAGGAAATAATAAAGTTACATAATTATAAAAAATATTTAAGATAAATAATAACAGTTAGCTTGAGAAAGACAGATTCACTCGGTGGAAACGCATTGGTGTAGCCGACAGTGTGCTGGCTTGCTGTACCACCTTGGCAGGTAGACATTGTGTAACAGACATTTGGGCCCTGTTATTATCTTTCTGTTATACAGCCTGAATTTATAACTGTTGAAAGGTCACTTGTCTATAGGCGCTTAGTGCAATATGGTCCCCACTAGGCTAGAAAGGGGGGTTCCCCACTTACTCATCTGTAAAACATCTGAAGATACATGTGAAGAAAATTGTTATTTTTACACTGAGATGTTTTAATGGTAAAAGACCACTGCGATTATACATACATGTATAGAGTGATTTGTGAACAGCAGGTGGATAGAAACCAAGGAGATTTCTATAGGCCATTACACCAAGAGGTGAAGAAGGTGAGCGCATTACTACTCTAGACATATATCCCACCATCTGTACTGTGTTACACAGGGCTAGGTCCTCGATTTCTTGATTTATTTTTGTATATGTGGAGAAGTTGAAGACAAAAGAGGGAAATATTTGGACATTTCGGGCTGGATCCAGACTTAAGAAGGAGCTTGAAATTAAAAGAGGAAAACTACTCATGGGCTAAACCATGTTGATTTCAGGGAAGTCATATTTCATCTGTTGCAAACAGTATTAGAGTTGAGAGATGATGTTTCCTATCCCAAGTCTAAATAACAGTGTAATAGTAAAGCTGGTCAGTATCTGTGAGCAGGAAGCAATTCAAAGATATATCCATGCATGCAAAGAATACAATTTACTTAACTCCCCCTGAAATCAGCATGGTTTATCCCAGGAGTAACTTTCTTCTCTTAATTTCAAGCTCCTTCTTAAGTCTGGATCCAGCCCTTCGTTTATATTACGAGCTATTGAACTAGAGAACGTGCATGTTAGCTTAACATTGAAAATCCTGGCAAGCACGTTAAAAGTCTTAACATATTGCACCAAGGTGTGCTGGTTTTCTGTTGTCTTCTCTCCACTACTGCATGTTCAGACAACTGCAAGAGGAGTTCAAAGAAAACAAGACGGAAAAGAGAAGATGCAATGGACGACTGGGACTAGCAAAGCAAAAAAGAAACCGTGTCACATTGAAGGAAGAGAACATTGCAATACTATTGGACGAGAAAAGACTTCCCTTTATTATTTACTGATTGCATAGTGGACAACTGGTACTAATGAAAGTTGTCAACCAAAATGAATGTTTGATTTTCATAAACTAGTAGCTATTTACTACTGTAGCAGCGTTATATGCTTTGTTTACTTCAGTGGTTTTGCAAGTGTTTTCAAATGTTTATATTACTGCAGATCACCTTCAGGTTGGCACCGCCTGTTCTGGGTATGTGTTGAGAATGCAGACCCCAATGCTAGTGCTCAAGTTTTCAGGAGACTGATCATCAGTTGTTAATATATTGCAAAACTACTTTGGGTCATTTAATGACCATAGGATCTTAAATTATTATTATTATTATAATTATTAATAAAGGCAGAAATGACATTATGCCATTTTAATACTGGATACTACTCTGGAATATTAATCATATGTTTAATATAATCACATACAGTACAAGTTCAGTGTCTGAAATACTGGTCATGCTCTCCTAGTAAATGTGTACATTATTTGTATTTTCTTTACAAATCTAGCGGGACTGCTGTGTATCTAATATTAGGCATTGCATATTTCAACACATCCATTGCCCAGCAGATTTGTTAAGCCCTGCTGTGATGAATTAGTGTGTGCCATTCGTTTCACCTTCAAGATGTATTCTATGTTCTTTGTTGGAAGAAACAATATCTGATGTTTTTTATTTAATTCCTCGGTTTTGTTTAATCTTCATAATGGAAGTGTACCGAGAGCCGGCAGTACTTCTCCTGAGCTGTAATCATTTTAAGGTTTGTTGCAAAAGCATCTCCTTTGGGATTAGCAGGCCAGGGAAAAGTCATGTGATTTTCCCATATAGAAATGATATTACAAAGCACAATGCTTGGGTAAACTTTTTTTTTTCATGCAAGCAGTTTCTTGAAAATGTGCTTAAAAGTAAAGAAACAAAACAGCTTCTTCCGTTGCCAGATTCATTTTACTTGCTTGTTTTCTTTATTTTAAAAATGATATCTGACATTCAAAAAGAATCCCCGTTCTCTGACCCCGCTGTTCAAGTCATTGATTTTATTATCAGAATTTAATGTGTTTTGGATGTGATAGTAAAATGCATTAAACTAATATCTGTTTAAAAATACAACAGTATGTCGTCTAAATATTTATGATTTGGAGCATGGGGCAGCCTAACAATTTAATTGAGTTTGTGACAACACTGCAGCATGAGGAAGGATTACATTGCTGAGGCGACTCTAGGTTCAATGTGTGACCATAAATTGCGACTGACATTATTCGCTGCAGACACGCCTTCAGCTTGCGATTGGAATTTCTCTTTTAAACAGTATCCTAATGTTGTATATTTTTAACAAACAAGCAACCAAAAAGTATGATAATGATATAGTCCATGGGAAGGCGTTTCTTCCATTATCAAGACCACAGGCCGGATCTACGAAGCTATAGGAAAGGAAAAGTGGAGATGTTGCCTGTAGAAACCAGTCAGATTCTACCTCTCTCCTATTACATACTACAAAATGTTAGCTAAAATCTAATTGGTTGCTATTGTCAACATCTCCACTTTTCTTTCCCACAGTTTAGTAAATCAGGCCCAAGAAATTGGAAATAATGTTCAATATCATCTCTGGATGTCCAATAATGCTTCCAAATACTGAGAACTAGAAAAGGGTTCACACAGAATCCAAATACTGAGACCTTTAATACTGCATTTAAAGTTGTTGTACGTCTCTCTAGAATAGAGACAGAATAGAGACAGTGGAAAGTAATTTTTCGGCTGTCCCTGTTTAGAAAAACAGCCATTTATTTATTTTTTAATAGGTAAGTATTCCAATTAGCATACTTACACATTCATTTCTGGAACCCGTCGCCTGATGAACCCGCTACAGACTCCACTAAAGAGGTGAGTAATCTCTCGAGGGACTTTTAGGGTTGGGTTCTGGGGAAGGGAGGGTTAGTGTCATGGAAGGAGAGGGTTAGGGTTAGGCTCAGCCTGCGGAAATGGGAGACTTAGGGTTAGACCATGGGGAGAGAAGTATTAGGGTCAGGCTTCGGGGAGTCGACTCTTAAGGTTATGCTACAGGGAAGGAAGGGTTAGGGGCATGGAAGGGGAGGGTTAGGATTAGTGAAAGGGTGGTATTTGATTGTATACTTACCATTTGTGTTCGGTGGTCTGGGAATTGATGGCTTTGCCTCTTCGAGAACTGGCTGGAAGAGAGAGACCCATTTGACATAGGGCCGTTCTCAGCGGAGATCCAAACCTATTTACTATATCCCACCATGTGTCCTATAGGTATAATCACTATGAGATACATCATGTCTATAGTGATGGCAGAATTTTTTTTGAATCTAGGCAACAGTACAAAAATTTGTGTCGTGTTTTTCAGCTGACAATTTTACATGGACAATCTGGTATACATTATAACACACACGTATAATTGTCCATATAAAAAATAAACAGAGATAAAATATACATAAATAATATCCATAGGCATCTTTTTACTTACCTATTAAAGTGTTCTTATACTTTCTGTGTTCTCCTCTGCAATGCACACTGACAAGTTGACAAATAATGACGTAGAGGAGTAACCGCAGTTGTTTATCCGCTGTGGTGGTTAATGGCAACTAAACCCTTGCCCTCTTAAACTGCTTTTCCTCCAGTAGTTTTAGTGGGCAGGCAGCAGAGAAACAGGCTCCATGGTGATCTTAGTGGATAAACCTTCTATGGTTGCTCCTTTACGGCAATATGGTCGCCAGGTCCTAATCTGTAGTCGCCATGGCGACCAGTATTTGTAGAGCCCTATCTTAGACAACTTAAAAAAACAACGATACGTATACAATTGAGTGTGAATCCCATTCCTTGTTTATTAATATTAAAGCTATTACAGTATGTGCTATCTTTAATTAAATTCTATTTGCTTCGATTAAGACATGTGAATAAAACACTGCATATATTTTTTCTTTAAAGGTCTACACATTTATGTTCAACAACTTGGAATGTCCTTGCTGGAATTCTTCTCATTAATCATATGCTCTAGTTAAAACTAATTTAACCAGCTCAGATCTATTATCACCAAATAAATAATTCTTTTGTAGTTAGACTCAGATTATATCTAGCACTTACAATTATCTCCCACACTCCATGAGAAAAGCTATGTGTCCTAACAGAGCGCAGCACAGATTGAGCAATAACCACATTCTTCACAGATGATTAAAAATCACATTTCTGAAATGGGATTACTTCATAAAAATGTGTGCTCTGGGAATCATTGCAATAAGTCCTTTAGCACAACTGGGCTTTAAAGAATATTCCCTAAGAAAAATAAATATCACCAAACATATCCATTTCCTGTATATACTTGTTTTCTTTCTATTTATCCTGGGCAGCGAGGGTCAGAGGGTCGTATTAATCATTTATATGATTGATACGAAGTAAGGGCAAATAATTACCCTTAAGGGTAAAAAAAATGATAAGTAAAAAATTTTTTAGAGTTGACTGCTTTCAACTAATGTGTATAAAGTGACACCATTCTAATGAATAAAATTAATGTAAAAATGAGAAAAGGACTTGTAATAAACCATAAAAGTGGATCTGGTCAAAGCAGTTAATCGGTTATCTGTGTTTTAAAGTGTGGGTATGACATAAAACATGTCATTATGGTGTCCCTCCTCTAGATAGCTGCCATAGGCTTGTACTGTATGTTCCCGCCTGTAGCTTATTTGCCAACGTAAATGCATTGGGGGTTTTCGTGAGCTTTCTTCCTTGGATTTAGCCATTTATTTTTATAGCTTGTTAATATAGTTTCTTTTTGGATATTATCATATCTACAACAAATAGCCAGTATATATGGGCTGGATCTAGACTTAAGTAAGTGCTTAAAATTAGTTACTCCTGGCCTAAACCATTTTGATTGCAGGGGAGTCATATTTCATCTGTTGCAAACAGTATTTGAGTTGAGAGGTGATGTTTCCTATCCCAAGTCTAAATAATAGTGTAAAAGTAAAGATGGTCACTATCTGTGTGCAGTAAGCAAAAGCAAAGCTATATCCCTGCAAGGAATACAATTAATTTGACTCCCACTGAAATCAACATGTTTTGCCCAGGAAAAACTATCCTCTCTTATTTTCCATGTCTGAATCTGGTCCTATGTTCTGTTTATATTCTTATATTTTTTTTCTATTTAGTGATGGAAAATGCATACTGTATGTAAATTAAAATGTCTGAATATGTCTGCATATAAAGAACATGGTTGCGTGGGGCAGTCCCCACTGTGCGGGCGTATGGCCCCTTCCTTACGCCGGCTGAAGGCTATCCTAACTTCAGCTGGCGTAAGGAAGGGGCCATATGCTCGTACAGGAGCGTATGGCCGCCTAGCCTGCCCCCCCACCCTCATTTAACTACCTCCCCCCGCCCACCTGCACTAACTTGAACGTAGGGACGCTGGGGGACGTCCCCTCCAGCGTCCCTACGGCGCTGCTACGGACGCCCGATCCAGGCAACATCTGCCCGGTGCATGCGCAGATCGGCTGAAAAGTCGATCTTACGCACGCCGTCCTAGCGACGGCGGGCGTACCTCTGGATCAGGCCCAATATGAGTAATATAAAGCCATGACTAGAAAACCCAGAATAAAGCTTATCACAATTTCTTTATAAAAGTTTCATAGTGATATTTATAACCCAATACATTAAAGTGACATGAAGGTTGGATAATCTAGAAGGGCTGATGTTAGTAAAATATTTTGTGAGTGGGTGTTGCAGCTTTATTGCTTTAATGCAAGGTAAAATGTTTAGTTTCCTTTAATGTGGGTCACTACAGGAATCTTACGTTGAATGCTGACATTTGTAAGTGGAAAGCAGACCAAATCCTTTCATAACTGTCATGATTTAATGAAATATATATAAGTTAAAAGAGAATGAAGTCCTTGGCTGTATTACTGTGTGCTTACCCAAGAAAACCATAGCAAAGCGTGGGATCACCCAAGCCTGTGTGACTTGTGTGGCAAAAAACAACCACCTGGTCTGTCTAAATTCCCCTGTTTCCCTCATACAGGACCCGATTTATGCTTAAGAATCTGTGACTTTTTAGTTATGTATATTTATGAAGGGATAAACTGCGTAGTAACCTAATATACGCAATTTACGTAGGACTTAAGAACGGGACAGCTCTGAATCACCATTACAAACCTATTCTTGGTTCCTAGTGCCTTAAGAAGGAAGGGGCCTGTTGGGAAACTTGAAGTGTTTAAATGAGGAAATCTGGGCGTGGCTAGACAGAAACGTTCTAAATTAGCCACCCTACCACACAACTAAGAACCAAAAGATAACGTAGCCCAAAGGCATTTGTAAGTCGGTTAAGAAGCTGAAAACTGGGGGCGTGTCAGGGGAGTGACCTTGTTGCTAGTTGCCTATAATTAAGAACCTAAAGCCTTCTTTATTGTGAATCGGGTCCGCACTGCTTATTACCTGTTACTACATCCACCAAGGTCATTTTCAGCCAGCTTAAATCTATCCAAGAAGGCTTTGGTTCACTCGTATGTCTTCCAAACTCTACTCTTATCAGAGCTATCAATAACTAACTGATCTTCCCTAATTCAGTTATGTGTAGTGTTTATATGACCAAGCTACCTCTGACACATGGCTCTGGAATTTATTAATTTTGATTTAATAGGAAAAAGATGTTTACGATGTGCAAAAATGATAAAATGACAAGCAGCAGAGATACAGAAAAATGTCACGCTTCCACAGTGCAGGATTCCATGGGGTCTTTCCTCTACAGACATTGATTTTACAGCCTCAAAGGAGACATTTTAAGGAAGTATTAGGCTCACCAGCTCCCTTTTCCTGTTATGTCCACTAACGGGTCGGTGTAGTTGTAAATGCGGTTATAGCTACAGGAATTCCTCACCTTTAATTAATGGCTCAACAGCAGTCTGGGCTAAAAGTTAAACACAAGGAATGTAAGGGATGTGATTGTTGGGTAACTGTTGATAATTATGGTATTGACACTTGGGTAGTAAAATATTCTCTCCAGCTAATAAAATATAAATCCTTAACATGTTATAGACATACTGCAAGATAGGATATAAGAAGAGGTCATTTTAAAAATGTAATGTCCTTAATAGACAGTCTCCCTGTTCCTAGGGTCAGGCACCCACTGATAATGCCATTTAGATGTGACATTGTCAATAAAAACATTTTTTTTTCTATTCTCTCTAGATTTACAATTTGCCAAATGTTAGTTGATTTAATTAGTAATTACATTGTCAAATATGGAAATGCAGCTAATTGCAGCCTGACATTGCCTATTATATATTCAAACCTTCGTAATCAGTAGAATGCAGAGATATGTGAACGGAAACACGGTACACACTTGTAACAGACAAAAAAGGTGACATCATCTGACAACATGTATACTGGGGTATGGAGTTCAGGTCAGACCTGCTGTTTGTGTACATTGGGCAGAACTTTGACCCGGAGTCTGCTTCCAGACCACCCAGCAGGTGTACAAATGTATTGCCAACTGCTGCTCCTGCATGCCTTGATAGATGTGGATGAAATTTGGAATATATACTCTTCATTATCCCACTTCAAATACTGGCGGGTTTCCACTCAAAAAATCCACCCGTTCCAGGCCAGGGCCCAAAACTGTAAATGGGTTGGGGCTTATTGAAAACCAAATGAAGTTTGAACAAATAAGGTCAGTTGTGGGTGGAGTTTGGTCAGGAGGGGGCAGAGCTTCATTTGAATGGAAGTATTTGGAAGAAAACTTCAAAGCGTGGTAACTTTGGTTGGGTTGGGGTCCCAGTTGGACCTCCTGTTGTTGTTGCTCCTGGCCAGAACTTGACCAAAGGTGCCTGTTTTGGGCATTCCACTGGATAAATTTGAATGGCATCACATCTAGAGGAGCTATGTTTTAGAACTGTAAATTACGTCATTAGCAAAAGCTGTACATATTATCAAGCAGCCGCGTGTATGTTATTAATAACTTTAATATTTCATTTACACACATGCAACGCCGGATACTTTTGCTAGTGTATGTTTGTATGAGATATATATATAATCTAGAGATAGATAGATAGATCTATCTATCTATATGTGTGTATGTGTATACCTCCCTTGCCCCATCCTTGTCCCTTTACTCTTCCAGATGTTTTGTTATTCAGCTATACTGCCCAAATGCTAATGCATTTTCTTTGCATATGTTACTGTTCAGTTATTTGTTCCTCTGTGAGCACTTTTCGGCTTGACTTCATTAATCAAGTAGCTTTTGTTGGAACTTTTGAAGCAAACTGACTAAAATAAGTGATGCTTTGAGTAGCTGATTGTGATAGATGTCACTGTGATATCTGCCTCTAATAACTCATCCTAAAACTTTTCTGTCAAACTGGCATGCATGAGACAAAATACAAAAGAAAACATTATTTTGAAACATTGAGTTGTTCTAAAAAGATGCATTATAAGCATCTTTTGAACATAAACTACCCTATGAAAAAACATGTTGTGTTTTGTTGTCTTCTATTCCTGTGTTTCAAATTATTACTGTGGAGTGTGATAGAATTAAAAATCATGTTAATGCAGTCATCAGAATGACCCCAGTTGCATCATAGACCTTTTTAGAGTGTTTTATGTAGCTAATACTACTCTGTATGTGACAATATTGTTTATCCTTTAACATAGCAAGTATATGTTCTAATTCCTAGATTTCTAGATTCTTAGAAAAGGCTTATGACTTACCTGTAAAGTGTCAGAATGTAAAAAAATGCACTACAGCCTAAATATTGATTTATATACAGTTTTTTTTTTATATAAAAAGCTAGCAGACGACAAGGTCATGGTGTATCTATGGGGATTTACATACCTCACTGGCTAATTACTATACATGAACCACTGCTTTTTTAAATACTTTAATTAGAATTGGCAACATTTAAAGTACAGGGAAAGACCAGGATGATTTTAAGTAATGGCAGTAGAAAATATACATTAAAACTTCTAGTGAAAAGTAGAGTATACAAGCTAAAAGGTACTTATGCATATAAAAGATACATTAGCCTATAGGCAAGTCCTAATTGCAACAGTCCAAGCAATTCATTACATTCAACCAATGATCAACAATAATCTTCTGGTTTTTGAAGTAGAGACTGAATAGGTGTCTTTATTTTATCCTAGTTGCAATGTTCTTATTTTCTCTTATTATCTGCAAATTATTAAATCAAAAGCTTTCAATTTTGCTTCATTCAAGAATAATTGACCAAGTTGTGCTCAGCGGCATGCCGCATAATAGTTGCCCCCTATGAAATCGTTTTTTAATTATAAATCTATGTACACACTGTACAACTATTGGGCTGAACCAACCAATAAGTAGCTATTGTGTATGTCCCGATAAATGTATAATGTGGATAATAGATTTATTTGTCAGAATGCAGATAAAGCTGTTCACTAATGCTGCCGACTGATAAAAAGGAATGGGCGGTTTGTACAACAGCTTTGACTGTCTCTGTGCCGACCCAGGGTTTGGGCAGTACCAGTATTTACTGACTAACTAAAAAATAAAGTACCAGCATTTACTGACAACAGTTTAGGAGAGCCTTAAATTCCCATTTTAGTACAACTTTAGGATGCTGTGCTTTATTTAAAAGAAATACTAATAATAATGCAAGTTTAATCGATTTCAACATCGAAATATTCTCACATAGGAATATAGGGATGAGGATAAATGATCTGCATCTGGTATGTATGGACTAGATGCAGACTTGGATTCAGAGTTCCGTGCTGTGAGCATTTCTGACCGTGGGGCAGGATAGAGAGCAATTCCACTCTGAGAAGAGGGAGGAAGTATGCTAATAGCACAGCGAGGACATGCTAAGCACCCTCCCATTTTATGAATGGCCAGAAGTTTTCATTTTAGGGTAGGAGTCTTATGAGTAAGGGAAGAGGCCTCACCTCAGTCACATGAAAGTCTGGATACAGTTGGGATCTCTGCTGCTGCACGGTCAATAAAGATCCGGGTCTTCGTTACTACTTCTCATTTTATTAGTGTTACAAATCTTGCTGATTAGGAAGGGAAATTGCCATCTAGCTTATATATTCTTTTCATTGCTGATGGACACTAATATGAGTTTTACTTGCTCTGCATTCCTCCATTTAATTTAGGAGTTAGAAAAATAGCATTATAGAAGTTAGAAGATGTAATGTTCATATTCAATTATGTAAACAATTACAGGACTGCATTATTATTTGTATTCATATCTAATATTTATTTCTATACTTGCCATTTTAATTTAAAATGCTTAAGCCTCATCTGTGTGTGACCAGCCAGTAACCTGTGATTTTTTATTAATCTCCAATTCTCTTTAGCCTTCAGAGGTTTTACAGAGTTGTGTGATAATTGTCCAAATAAATTCTGAACTTTCCACTCATTTTACTTGGGGTTAACCGAGCTTGGATGCATTAAGTGCTTTTATAATTATCCGTTGCTGTAACTGTTTTCTCTAGCAAAAACCATTTTAGTGCTTCTAGATACCAGCATCTAATTTGTATTTCAGTAGAAATGACTTTTAGAAGATAAATTCCACGTAAGTGTTTCTAAGCATTTATATAGACGTGTGACCCTGGAACAAGTCAATTCACTTCATAGTTGATGATATCTGTTTAGGTTTATGCAAGACATTGCTGATTCTAATAAATGTGGTGCAGGCAGCACCGCTGATATCCATATGGTTTCTCTATGGGAATGTTCATCTGTTGCTTTAATCAGGATCCATGTAGTGATCAGTGTACCATGGAACTCTAGCAAGTTTATGTGATGCCCGAAATAGTTGTAGCCACTTAACCTGCCGCTTGCAGGCAATAAATCACATATCTTGCATTAATCCCATTAGCATGAAAAACAGAATGATCAGCAAAGCCATTTTAGTGATCTGCTTGGAATGTAATGTCTGCAGTGATCATTGCTCATTGAAATATGTCTGTGCTCTTTATATAATCATATTGCAGGATGTCTTGATAAAACTTAAATTCTTTGCACATTAAAATTTAATTGTATGCCCTTTTTACTTCCTTAAATTTAAACCCACATATAAGATTTATTTATACTTCATTAACTAACATGTCCCAAACATTATTAAACATTTTCTTAGTTTTACAAATGTTGGTTATATTAACATTTAATTGAAAATTATATATACCTTTTGAGCCTGCAGTTTTTTTTCTTATGAAATCTCATGAGAAGAATATTGTGATAATTTTAAGTTATTTTTTTTAGCTTGCTAGTGATGCTTTAAGGTTTGGATTGACTAAGTAGCCACACGCACATGCCACATTATGAGAGAAGCTTTAAAACACTTCACTGAACTGTATTGCGACACCCTCCTTGTATATTTAGCCCAGAATGACTGGTCATGCCTTAGCGTATATTTTTCACCTAGCTGTTCAATACATTTCTCTTCTTACAACTATCATTATACTATCACATTTTGGAGTTTTTGCTCTCCTCTTTATTGGAGATCAATGATCTCAACAACTACTCTACCTGTAAACAACCCGAACTGGATCTGAAAAAAGGTCCGTATTTACTTTTATTTTCAGTTCATGAATTTTTCACTATTCTATTACCTTTATTCTAACTTAAAAAAATATCTTGCTAATGTTTTATACATAACATCTAAAACAAATTTTTACATTCCTGGCATAGAGAGAAACAAGGACCTTATTAATTATTCTGCCTCTAGGTTTTATTTTATATCTGTGTGATGAAATATTAAATATAATATAATTAGACTGAGCCTAAGGCATAGTCCTTCCTATTTGACAATAAGCTGCATCTTTCCCATCACTCTAATATTTCCAGATGGTAACTAATTTTCAAATATCTTGACTGGGTACCTTGTGTAAAAACCATTAGGACTGCAGTGTTAAACATTCTTCAAAGACCTTTATGTAGTTACTTTAGCAAACCTATTTTTATTTCATATACATCAATGCATTTTTCCTAAATAAAAAGTCCCCCTTCCCAAAAAAAAGAATAAAATGTTTTTGTGGCTTGGTCCCCCTTTCTCCTGCCCATCACACATCCAGTGAACATATTGGACCTGATTCAGAGGTGAAAAATAAGAGAGGAAAGTTACTCCTGAACAAAACAATGTTGATTTTAGGGGGAGTCAAGTTAATTGTATTCATTGCATTGCCTGGATACATCTTTGCTTTTGCTCGCTGCACACAGGTACTGACCAGCTTTACTTTTACACTGCTATTTAGACCTGGGCTGGGAAGCGCCAACTCTCAACTCTAATACTTTAATACAATCAGCATGGTTTTGCCCAGGAGTACCTTTCCTCACTTATTTTCAATCTCTGAATCAAGTCCATTGTTTTTATAATTTTTATGTATAGCAGTGGACTGACTGTATTGTCCTTTGTGGAATTTTGGAAGAACTACGCCACCCTCCTAAGCATTTTCAGTGTATTGCAGTTTGCTGCTAAATACAGTGGTCTTGTAGTGCAAATAGGAGTGTGATATGCAGCCCTGAAAGTCCTGCTAAAATTCCAGCAGGGTTATTTGATTAGCTTTCCTCTATCTGATAGGGCCATTAACTTGACACCTGTTAGATAGAATATTGAAATGCTGGCACTTACCAAACCCTGATTACTAAATACACTGTATGTACGATAGTATTTGGACGCCTGACCATTACACCAACAGGGACTTTGTTCAAATACTTTAACATGGAGTTGTTCAGCTATGGAGTCAGCAGAGCGTTGGCGATTTTTACACACCATGAGCCAAGTCGTTGAATTCGCTCTGTGATTTTTACATGGTCTTTCGCTTTGTGACTGAGTTACTATTGTTTCTAAACGCTTCCACTCTCTAATAATATCAGTTATACCTCTTTCACATCTCTGGCAAAAACGCAGCTTTTTGTTGTTAGGGCTCGGAAGAAAAGAAGGCTTTTATCCCGGGTCTCACCTAATCAAACCTGATTGGAGGGATTTGCTTACTATTGCTTCATCAAATACCATCAAATACCTTGCCGGGAGCGCAAGCAGCCCTTCACCCTGTCAGGGCAGACCCAAGTCCCTGAATTTCCCAGATTAACCCTGCAGTGTGAAAAGGGATCATCCCAGGGTCTGGAATGATCTGCTGCCACGGCAATATCCCAGGTGTTAAGACCCGATATATTGCCATGGCAGAGATGTGAAAGGGGTACTACAGTTTTATTATTGTATTGTTGATATATAGTGTTTGTTTATGTGTTATTAATAATAAAGTTGTTGGATACACTCCTAGGGCTTCCATTGATTTACCTACTTGTTTGATAAATATTGTTTGCTAAAGATTAAAATATAATCTCTACTTATTTGATTAAAGGTTATTGTAGAAATGATTTCATTGATCCTAAACATTCAGAAAGATTATATTTGTTTGTTTTATTTCTTATAAATAAATAAATCTTTACTATGAAGTTGTCATTGCTAAATTATCTCAGTAATATAGGTATGTAAATACGTAGTGCCAAATAGTACCAGATAATGGGCATAGGTATTTAGAGTACAACAAATGGGGGATATCTCAAGCTTTTGTTCCTCATAGGCACTAAATAAAAGGAGAACAGGCTAATGTCCAGGTAGTCTCAAGTGTACCTACTGAAAATCCTTGGGATAAGTCCCTTTTGGTGAATGAGATATTAAAAATTTACCAGGTTTTGTAGTTAAAAACCAGAGATTGCCTAAAGTTTTAACTCTTAAACTATTTTACTGTGTAATGTTTGCAAACTTTTCCCATAAGCCTTTGCTGCAATGTTATGCATGCCCACACGGTTGCCCTATGCAGAAGTATGAATGGAAATTGTTACTCTGAATATAGTGTGCAAGTACACACTGCAGTTTTCTCCAGACATTGGGATCGCTGATCACAAAAAACTAGGAGCTCTCAATAATCAAACCACACGATGCAACGCAGTTTCTGATGATCCTCCAGCATTGTGGGACAGTACTCACTGGTAAGAAGTCTGAGCTTTCTGACTGTTATGATCTGATCGGCATGATTATTTTGGCACAAAATCATGATTTTTATTTATTTTTTTAATGAATATCAGTCTTGGGTTTTAGCAAAAATATGGTTTTGTGCAGTTTTCTGCCATTAAGGCATGTTGCTTATAAAGTTAAACACACAAATGGAGAATTCTTGTAAGATCATTGAGGGAGTTGTAATCTCAAATTGTTCCCAAGATCAGCATGAACAGTGATTTCTCTTTGCTTAGTGTTTTACAAGCAATAAACCACAAAAAGGGAAAGACAGTCTTGTCTTAAGCATTGATATTGTCTAATTTTAATTAATAAACATGGTTTTTGTACAGTACTATAACATTGGAAAACTGCTAGGTGTACATACAGTACATGCATGCACACACACCCATACATTCATGTATACAAATTTTATACTACATGTTTATTTTAATATTAATTTGCAACAACGTGTGTTTATAATGGATGTGTAGGGTTAGACGGTTGCAATCTCTGGCTAGAAAGTCTGGCTTCCGAAAAAGGGATATTCGAAAGTTAGTTTTCGAATGTCCCTTTTTCCGAGACTTTTAAAAAAAATTTTTTAATGAATGGGTGAGTATGCTGTTCGGCGTACTCACCCATTCACTTTCGGAAAGGAGAGATCACTCCGCCGCACCTCTGCCGCCGCTCTCTGGACCAAGGGGACAGGTGAATCAACTCTTTCTGCGGGGTTAGGGTCTGGCTGCAGGGGAGGGAGGGTTAGGGTCAGGCTGCAGGGGAGGGAGGTTCAGGCTGCGGGAGATGGTGGGTTAGGGTCAGGCTGCAAGTAAGGGAGGGTTAGGGTCAGGCTGCCAGGAACGAGGGTTAGGGTAAGAATTAGGGGAAGTAGTGGGGGACTTTATTTTTTTTTTACACTTTTCAGAGCCCCGAAAGTTCAGTGCTCCGTGGATCAATTGCAATGCCTCCTCGAGGCATATGCGGAATGGCCAAATCAAAAATCGGCCATACAGACCGGAGCTTTACAACCGGGCAAGATATACTAAACTCCTCAGAAAGAAAAATGGAAATATTGCCCATAGTATCCAGTCAGTTTCAAGATGACATTCTCCAATGTATAATAGGAAAGTGAGAGCTATTATCGATATATAAATCAGATGGAGTCTTTAAATTCCAATATTTTTTGGCTTTTAATCCATGCTGTTCAGTTTTGGGTTCACTTCTGTGGATTGTACAGCTACACTAAGGAGTTTATCAGATTTAAAATCTGCTGTGTGCACGATTATGGAAGAAACACAGTCTAGTTCCAGGAGATCTGGGCAAGCCCAGAGTAGACTATTTCTGTTTTGTTATTTATGCTTAGTTACTTAGGTTAGTATATATTTTATGTTGCAAGCTAGCAAAGAAAGATTGGCAGTGCTTAAGGAAAAACAGAAAAAGTGGCATGTCTCAAAATGTGCCCCATATGATAATGTGTTACTTGAATATTATGTGGCATGGATATGTCAGGAGTGTGCGAGTGGAGATCAACAGCAGCTTTCCTTCAGAATGTGGAATTCATAAAGCTAATAAAGTCGACACTCCTTCACATTCGTTACCGATGATTTAAATAAATATCTGAAATGTTCAAGATCGGTGGTTTCGGATAGATCAGAGGTCTCTAATCCAGAAATTAGATATATTTGGGACATGTCAGCTCCTTCTGATAACCAATATGCAGCTTTAATGGAAGAACCATCATTTTTGGATTTATTAGATAACCTTTTAAAATGAATCTATAAGGTTTTAAATGTTTAGCATGTTGAAGAGGAGTCACAGGGCCAGATTCACAGTAAAATAAGAGAGGATAGTTACACCATGTTGATTTCAGGGAAGTCAAATTCATCTGCTGCAAACTGTACTATTATGGAGAGGTGATGTTTCCCAGCCCAAGTATAAATAACAGTGTAAAGGTGAAGCTGGTCAGTATCTGTGTGCAATAAGCAAAAGTAAAGATATATCCCTGCAGACATAGAATACAATCAGTTTAACTCCCCTGGAATCAACATGGTTTGCCCAGGTGTAGCTTTCCTCTCTTAATTTTAAATTCTGAAATTGTTATTTAGAGAAACCAGGAAAAAAGGCAGATTCTTTCCAGTTTTTCAAGCGATTAAAGATGTTATTGTGGATGAGTGGAAACATCCAGAGAAAAAGTATCTGTTACAAAATTATACCCTAAGGATTTGTGCAGATGGGATGAACCATCTAAAGTGGATGCTGCTGTATCCAGAATCTCTGAGAGGACAAATTTACTGCTGAAAGTCAGTAATGGCTTCAGGGACAATATGGAGATAAAGATGGAGGTAAATTTCAAGAAACATTGTCTCATAGGGCAGTGTTATAGACAGTGGTAGCCACTGCTGTAACATCTAGGGCCAGATTTACTAAGCTACGGTTTTGGAAAAATGGAGATGTTGCCCATAGTAACCAATCAGATTCTAGCTCTCACTTTCCTATTACATACTATAGAATGTGAGCTAGAATCTGATTGGATGCCATGCGCAACATCTCCACTTTTCCAAACCTGCAGCTTAGTAAATCTAGCCCCAAGTGTCCTCAGATTGTGGAAGAACAATCTAAAGAAAAGGTTTCTAGATAGAATAATTTCCTCAGTGTGTTGCAGGACATACAGCTGGCTATTGTTTGTGAGTCCTTTATGAACTCAAAGCTAGCGGCAAGATCTTGGGCTACTAATATGACCACAATATGACCTGGCTGGCAGACCTACAGTCTAAGAACAAGTTTGTATCTTTGACGTTTTCTGATCAATACCTTTTTGCAAAAATTTTAATGAAATCATTTCTAAATCATCAAGTATAGCTAGCTGCCTCAGGAAAAATTAGCCTATTTTGGTAGACTCATTAATGCCCCTCTTTAGGCGGACCTAAAGAAGCAAAGCTTGCTGGTCTTATATCTGAAAATTCAATTCTGAGACATAATGGTATAAATGTAACTTTCAAAGATTTTAGGAGTTTCGTCAATTACCACAATATGTCAGGACAAATGACTCGATCCCAAATGTCACAGTAGGGGCCATGTTGAGTCCGTTTTTGCTTTAGTGGTCCCTATTAACTACAGATAAATTGATCCTCAGAACCAAAGATGGTATTTTTTTAGCAAAATAAGCAGATTTTTCTCAAGTTTTCTATACCACAGTATGTAGAAGTAGTAGTTGCGGTTTTAAAAAGCCATCATTTTCCTAGAACTTTGGAGACAAGAAGGTCATCATCAAGGTTCCAGCAAGGGATTGATTCCTGGTTTTGATTTTGAGAATCATTATTGTCCGGAAAAGTTGAGGAGGTTTCAGGACTATATTACATTTAAGAAAGTTCAACTGGAATCTCAAGGTTACACTGTTCAAGATAGGGTCAGTCAAATCTGTACTGCCAGGTCTGGAGCAGGTATGCTTGTGCCCCCTAGGAAGTTTACAAAGATTCTAAAACCACTACAGTGGTATGGGACAATTGCCCATACACTGATGATCTATTGATTGCAGCACCCACAAGATGTAACTTGGACAGTGAATTATTAAAAAAACACATCTTGTTTCAGGGTAACAGTTGATGTTCCTGGGAGTTGTCCTGGATGAGCGTTTTTTTTTTCAAAGGAAAGGGGAATCAACCTTCAAACATATGTAATGAGCTTGAGGACATTGCTTTGGTTGTCATCAGGGGACTGTATAAAGTTCCTAGGCCTCTTGTCATAGAAACAGAATGTTGGCCTGAGTTTCACATGAGAGGCCTGCAACTCTGTTTTTTGAATCAGTGGGACAAAAAACTCGTTCCACTTAGACCAATTATAACATTGTCTTCATTGCTGAAGTTTTATTTATTTTAGATAAGTGAACTAGGAAGACTCAAACTGCATGAAGTGACGGTATTTATATACTGCAGGAAGTGACGGTATTTATATACTGCAGGAAGTGACGGTATTTATATACTGCAGGAAGTGTTTCTGTTTCTTTTTTTTTTCCTGTAGAGACAAAGCTAGGAGAGCAAATACCCAGAGTAAATGCTGCCATGGAGGAGTTAAGGAAACCATATTATCAGGCAGATTCTGATGTTTCTGCATTGACCCTCTTTTCTACATGGGGACGGTGCAGAAATTCTATGGTAGGCTCCTGGTTCCTATTCCGTCGTTATTGGCGGCATCAGAACTCCGCTTCTTCTATGGCAAGAGCTCCAACTGCAGCGGCAGTGTAGTCCTGAGCCTGTCCCAAAGCCCTTTATCTACAGGACCCTTATCGCTAGGCATAAAGACATTGATTGTTGGTCCCATGTGTTGATAAATGATCTGCAAATGCTAATTTATAAAGGAAGAATCTTCTACAGTGTTAGTGTTTGATGCAACGCCACTAACGATTCTATGAATAACCTTCAAACAACACATCCTTGCTGTAATAAACTGCAGTCCTAATGTTGATTAGAGCCATCTGAAAACCACAGGGTGCAATTTAATAAACAGTGCTCAGTGGAGCACATTATAAATTAAGATTCATGCAGAACAGAAAAAGCACCGAATTGTGACTCAATAACAGAAATTCAATAGCCTGTAACAAACGTTCCAAAGACTTTGGTTTGTGTTTTGCATCTCTCTGTTAATAAGCTATAACATATTGTCACGTTACCTGGTATATACTTATATAACTAACTGGCTTCAAAGAAATAAAAGAAATTATGTTACCTGCACAGCTGTGCTACAGGGATTCCTTAAAAATGCTAACTGTAATGATGAGGCATGAGCTGTAATTCTCTAAAGTGCAATAAATAAAAATTTCTGATGTATTGCTTGGAACAGTCTTCTGTGTGGTGCCCATTTTAAGCGCTGTCAGTCCCCGCTTAGAAACTCTGCTTTCCGAAATTGGGACATCCGAAAGCTCCTTTTCGAATGTCCCTATTTCGAATAATGCAGAGTTTCTATTTTTTTTTTCAGAATAGGTGAGTATGCCATTCGGCATACTTCACCCATTCACCTTCGGAAACGGCGATATCCCTCCGCCGCACCTCCGCCACTGGTATCGCCAGACCAAGGGACAAGTGAGTAAACTATCTGTGATGGGTAGGGAGGGTTAGGGTAGTGAGAGGGGAGGGTTAGGGTAAGAATTAGGGAAAGGAGTGGGGGGACTATTTTCACTCACTTTTCGGAGCACAGAGTTTTCGGTTCTCCGTAGATCGATTGCTATGACTCATTGAGGCATATGCATTTGAAATCATATGCCTAGCTAGTTTGCAACCGGACCGGAGCCCCACACCCCATTTTAAGTGAGGAGGGTGCAGAATTTTTAAGATACGGGTCATGGAACATGGAGCTCCAAGCACATCAACAGAAGTCTGGCTCCAGTTCATTGGCTTGTTATCAACTTTCTTATTTCTAATCGCTACCTTTACCTTCTGTTGTCTGGCTCACGGCCACAGTTTAGGATTTTATTACAGTTTTATACTGTATTAGATTTTTCTCTGCCAAGCATATACAATCCTTACTTTTTCCTTTTTAGTCAGATTTAGTTATAACTTTTTTGTTCAGGATACATAGGTTTTAAAAGAATAATATTATTTTGCATTTAATACAGTATTTTGCCTTGTAATTCTAATTGAACAACCGTAGTAAGAGTATTAGGTTATTAATTTTTTCTGTCTTTGTTTCAGCTTTGCTTTGTATAATGTCACACTTGGCAACATGTTATTCTGCTGCCACTTAGTGATTTTTTTATAGAGATTATTGGATGTTATGTTGCTTCCTTTAATGGATCATTTGGTCCTAATGAGTGCTCAATGTGAGATTGTTATTCACAAAACAGTAACAAAAAAATGAAGCAAGGTATTAAGTTGTAGTGGGTGGATAATTTTGGGTGATTTGGGAAATATATATTAGTAATGTTATACAAAATGTATTTAAAGCAGCAATCCTATATTTTTGTTGTAAAACTTTTTGAGCTAACATCTAATAATTATTATTTCTAGCGGTTTTTCTACAAAATATCTTCCTTTTTCTTCCAATCTCATGGATCTTTCAGAATGTAATGTAAAGGCAGATGGGGAGGAGGAGCTGGGATATTTTAAAGATCACATATACTGATCTTACAAAGATGTTCTAAATCATCTCTGCTAAAAACTAGCATGTGCTCATTTCCATCAGATAAGTAAACCTATATGATGTTCTTGAAGTGTTTACATTGTCATTGTGTATGTCACAGAAAATAGGCATGAAATGAAAATTGCAATTGTCTGTAATCATCACATGCTAGTTTTGTTATTCATCCTGAATAGTTCTCATGGTCTTGTTCATTATTGTTTCACTTGTATTAAAATGGTGTGATGGTTCATCTGTATTATATTCCCTGCAGAATGCTCCTTGTGAATTGTACAGCACACATGAAACAAGAAGTAGTTACTTTAATGAATACCTTCTCTCAGCAGCCTCAATTTCAGGAGTGGGTGGACAGCTCCAGTGAAACATAGCCAGTCATACACAAAGGTTTCCATATAATTCTTTTTCAGCCTTCTATACACTATACCCCTAACTTGAAGGTTCTGCAGCTGCAGAATTAAAATAGCCTGTTCTTAGAATACTATAGGGTTTTTTTTTACCATGTGAATCACTTTCACTTAGATTCCTGGTTGTATGCTTTTCATTTATTAGATTTGCATTGTCTGTTCAGAGAGCAAGACATTTCTCACCCCAGTGCCATTAGAAATACTTTCCTGCACTAGACTTATTTCTGGTTGTCATGTTTATAAAACTAGGGCATGAGCTACTTTAGAAGGAGGAGGTGGCAGCAGCTGGAATGCCTGGGGTTCTGGCCTGGTATGTGAATCAGGAAAAAGAACACAAGCAGAGAAGAGAGGAGCTAATGTACACAAGGAACTCTCTCTATTGTTGGATTTATACAAGTGTCTGTGTTCAATGCTCTGTGCATATGGTCACAGTATAGGAAATGCTTGACAAAATGTACAAATCAAGAGCAATGTGTAACGGAACAATTCAAAGGCATATTTTCTATAATGTGTATGTGGGCACTCTTTGGGTGTACATATAGGTGAACATTGCATACAGTCATTGCTGTGTACAGTGTGTTGTAGCTCTAATTTATACCCCTGTGGAACCATCTAAAACTTGTATGGGGCTTGTATGTTATTTTTTATGGTGCAGAATATAGGTGTATATAGGCAGGTTTTTTTTGTCATGTAAATTGTTATATTAATATTATAATGATCAAGAATTAAATGTAGACGAGGTCCAGCTATAAAATCATCCCTCCTTCCCCAAAAGATAAGTGGATTGCAAAAAGATATGTCAAGGTGTTGCATTGTGGTTGTTGGTCTAGAGCTGTCTTCCTAAAAGACCACACATGCCTTCTATCTAGAACATACTTTATAATATAAGATATATATTTATAGACAGTGCTTTTTATATGAAAAAGAACAGTAATAACCTTATTTTGATATTAAAAAGTTATACAGTTACCCCACTCAGGGGTTGAAGTAATGGGCTCACAGTGCTACTTGGGCACAAACCGGGTCCAATTTTGCCAGGGTAATCATCTCACAAGACTTTACTCATAGTGTGTGTGGGGAAAGGGGGTTGCATATTTTTGAACCTTGGTGTGCCACTTGCCCCACTGTAGTACATCATTACTCTTTATAACCCAGAACAAAAAGAGTTGTGCAGTTAGTGTTCCATAAAAATGGAATGAAAACCAATGTGTATATAATATAATATATAGCAACCACAAATGTCCCATGCAATTGTTAATGAATGTTGCTGACAAATTAAATGAAAACAAAGAAGCTTAACTAGATGTATTTACAAAATGTGAGATTTGAATTGGTGCTTACTGTTTTCATTGAATGCACTTACAGGATTCTCTTTTAAACCCCTTTCACATCACCACCAAATACCTGGGTTTTTGGCGGTGATGTGAAACGTCCCAAAGTTGTAGACTCGGGTCTAATGACCCGGGAATCAGACCCGGGAAAAAAGAAAGGTTTTTCCCGGGTCTCACACGGGACTGGCGGCAATGTGAAAGGTGTCGGGTTGTTCTTCAACCTGGGTTTTTCACATTGCCAGCTGATTGGATAGATTTATTTTACTATTACTAAGGCAACAGTAAACAAATCTCTACTTAGGGCCAGATTCATAAAAGTATGGGGAATGCTGATGCTTGTAGTGCTACAAGCACCAGCACGCCCAAGAATGCCAGGGCATGCTGGCACTTGGAGAACCACAAGTGTCAGTATGCACTGTCATCATGTGAAACAAAACACAAAGTTATGCCCATGTC